>CM077294.1:1105000-1192500 GCA_039654925.1 Anguilla pacifica
TTGCAGTTTCAAGATTGATTGCTTTGCGCGTGCAGTCGGGCCGTAGTCGGGGGGGGGGGGGGGGGGGGTTGTGTTCACGTTTCTGTCTTCAAAGTAATTAAACCGATGGTCAGTTCGCTACAGAATAACAGTACGGCACCCCATCCATGTTTGAAGTTTTTTCTGCGACCAAATGGTTTACCTGAAATGACATTCGTTCTCTAAATCGAGGCAGTCTTAGTCTGACATGTCCCTCCCACTCCCAGAAAAACATAAACAATAGAAAATCTTAGTCCAGCAATAAACCAACATATATATATATATACACACACACACATATATTTGAATCTGAGATCAGGATCATCAATATTCTGAAAAATAATAGCTGCTTTACAAATTTTACAATTATTCTGCTCATACTTGAATCTTTCCCAAGAACACAAGTAAGGAATTCGAGACAACCGGCAAGCTAGCTAGGAAGGTTTGCCAATGACTACTGACATTAGCTATTCTCATGTAGTTAACAGTAACAATAACTCTACCGCAGGCGAGGCAAGTCCCTTAAATTGCTTTTAAAAACCCTTAATTATCCAATTGGATAAATAAAAATACATTTTTTCAACACCTGTTGTCACAGAAGACAACTTGAACCCGTGGACTGGTATGGTGGACAGCAATGAAGCAGAGCTAAACACATGGACTGCTATTATAAATAATATTTTTTTAAACCCGTGGCAATATTTCTGGCAATCTGTCGATATTTAACGTTAAACGGACAAGTGTCAACATGAGTGAATTGTGTTTTTTCAAATACAGCGTTCTGTTTTCGACCAAAATAATCTAATGTTGACGGAATCGTACGCACACAAGCGAGCTATACTACAGCTAGCAAGCCACAGCTAGCCACATACACAGTAGCCGAACACGAACGCGCAATGAAGACTTTTTCTTCGCGTGGGCACGGGCGCAATCAGAGCAATCTGCGTCGATCACTTACTCACCAATTTCCGGAGCCAATAATACAGATTTTCTTTTGAGCATCCATACTGCGAGCGTGCTTCCACACCGCAGTAATATCTCTTCACGTAAACCTCACTATCAAACGCCTACCCGTGCTGCTGCAGAGACACCGTGCAACCCTCCACCGTCCTCCTGGGCCACGCCCACAATATTAATTGGTTCTCGTTTGAGTAAGCCTACACCCACTCGCCCAGGCTCACTCTCATTGGTCAGTTGGAGCACGAACACTAACCGCCCGCCCAGTCTCTTGTCCTCTTCACCATGTCCGTGGACTGACGCCAATTCCGCACGAGCAGGAGCAGAACCTTTCGGCGCTGTAGATCATGTTTATTTTCAGTACCGTTCCTTTATAGACCGAAAGCCCTGTTTGAAAAACGATCAGGAGCAACATTTACGCGAGTTTGTGCTCTTTACGGATGAATGACTATTATTGGAGGGAACCACTAATTCACAGTCAACACACAACCAGCCAACATAGAGTAGTTTTGACTAAGATCGGCAGATTGGTAGATAAATGACTTCAAAAAGCCCAATTTCAGGGAGTAAACATCTTGCACTGTTCTTATCCAGAGACCTGCAGTATAACAATCCAAGCAGCTGCATGAAACTACTTGTAAAGAAACCTTTGTCCATTCAATACAAACAATTCAAGGTTTTATCGTGATTTTCAAAACCCTTGATGTTTGATGCGACGTGTTTAGTTTGGTCAGCAAACAAAACACATTTGCAGAATACATGTAGTCTAAATGTTGCTAAATATTCCTTTTTTCCTCTAGAGTCTAGACAGTGGTGAACAGACGAGGTCAGGAGGCAGATTTCTGGGTATACACCAGGAAGGGATGCAAGGCCAGGATTAACTCATTAAGCACTTTATTAAAACTGGGAATAAACTCATACAATAAACAACAGAACAGAAAATATACTTGGTCCATAAGGGGATAGATAAACTAATCCTAATATTGAACTAATTTAATTCAAACTCAGTTAAGCTAGAATTAAGCACATTTCAATCATTTGAGATCTTTTCTCGCAGAAACACTCCTGAGCTGTGGAAACAGCAGCATCTTCACGCCACTCCTTAAAAACAGAAGAAAACTGGGCGAAACCACAATAAGACTTTAAATATCTGGATCTGAACTCTGCGACTACTTTAACTTACCAACTGCTTTTTATGGCTTTTCTGTATGAGAAATATGCAACACAGTAAGTATATGCATCAGTAGTCATGTCTAAATAATCAGTGTTCCTCTTCA
Source organism: Anguilla pacifica (assembly GCA_039654925.1). Classification (NCBI taxonomy): domain Eukaryota; kingdom Metazoa; phylum Chordata; class Actinopteri; order Anguilliformes; family Anguillidae; genus Anguilla; species Anguilla pacifica. Next base: position 1,107,253 of record CM077294.1, read on the forward strand.
AAGACACTCATAGGTTAGATATAGAGTATTAAGGTACACACTCTGTTCTGTAAGACAGCACCTTGTAACCCCCCCCCCCCCCCCCACCCACCCATCCACATTCCCTGGGCATATTTGCAGCCCTACAGCTCAGAGACACTATTCTACTTCCTTCTGCTAACTACAAATACATCAGCTTAATCATAGCAAAGGTCCTTCAAACTTGGTGTTCTCTCAAACGTGTCCGCCTACATTAATAACAAAAGGCAGGCCACACAACTTATTAAAAGCTAACACACACAGATGAGAATAATGGTATAATAATAATAATGATAATAATAATAATGGAAACGTGTTCATGTCTTTGTGACGTTGTCCCAACAGATCACTGAACTTCACCTGAACTATCAGAATGACTTAGCTGAAAACGGAATATTGGTGTGGAATGGAAACTTGGGGAAAATATAGCCAAGCCTTTCCACTGTCACCAAGGTCAAAAAAATAAAAAATCAGGGACAGCCAATCAAATTTCACCCCCTGATGGCTGGACCCAAATACAGCGGGAGTCCCAGAGGGGAACACTGGCTGGTGTGAATTCACCCTCCAAACTGAGGAGCCGGCCCTGCACCTGGGGGGCTGTTAGACCCAGTAAAGCAGTACAGAGAGGTAACCACAGGGCTTCTTGGTGGAGGGGGGGGGGGGGGAGGTTAGGGGGGCAAGAGGTAGCAAGAGGTCAGCCAGACGAACCCTTTCCAGGACATTAAAGGCCAAGCTGTGGGGAGAGAGAGCTGCGGGGCGCCTGCACAACTTTCTTTGGGGGGGGGGGGGGGGGGGGGGATGGGGGGGAAGCCTATTGCCCCCGAGCGCATTTCCCAGAATCCTCTTCTCTCTGTGACACCTGGCTCCTAGGTGTTCCTGATGCCCAGTGCCTGCTCCAGTTCCCGCCTCCTCTGCTGCACCTGGAAGGAGAGGGGAGAGAGTGTTCAGCTCCCATAATCCCCTGCTGCTCCCACAATCCCCTGCTGCTCCCACAATTCCCTGCTGCGCAGAGCACACCCCCGCTCCCTTTCCGCTCGAGCTGCGGCATTTACCGCCTAACCGCCAACAGGGAGCCCCAGCCAAGCTGCCAGCTATCAACAAATCTGTGTGTTCATTAACACCCCCATGAATCTGACCAGCAGGTTCCCCAGCCAGTTAAACCAGCCAAAACCCCCCCTGGCCTCCCCCCCACCCCCCCCCCCCCTCCGGTTATAAAGCATGAGTTACAGAAAGGAAATATATGATTACAGCTACAAAACATGGCTCCATTACAGCAAACCACATTACACTTAAGAGAATTACTTTAGAATGCTAAAGCGAATTTGAGGTCAGAAGTGGCTTCAAACAGAAGACACAGTTCCCTCAGCAGTCAGCCAATGGCACGAGACCAGACTGTTCCAGCAGGGTGGGGGGGTGAGGGGGGGTCCAGTCACATTACCGCCAACGTGCACATTTACTGCCACAGTAGTGTCATTGTCAGCAGCCACAGGCCTTTATGAGAGCCTGTGACTTAGGAGGCAGAAATAAAACGGCTCTACAGACAGCTGAGCAGCTGGAATTACTGCCACACTGCAGTCTGTTACACTGCAGTCTGTTACACTGCAGCCTGTTACACTGCAGTCACACTACAGCCTGTTACACTGCAGCCTGTTACACTGCAGTCACACTGCAGCCTGTTACACTGCAGTCACACTACAGCCTGTTAAACTGCAGCCTGTTACACTGCAGTCACACTACAGCCTGTTACACTGCAGCCTGTTACACTGCAGTCACACTACAGCCTGTTACACTGCAGCCTGTTACACTGCAGTCACACTACAGCCTGTTAAACTGCAGCCTGTTACACTGCAGTCACACTACAGCCTGTTACACTGCAGCCACACTACAGCCTGTTACACTGCAGCCTGTTACACTGCAGTCACACTACAGCCTGTTACACTGCAGCCTGTTGCACTGCAGTCACACTACAGCCTGTTACACTGCAGTCACTCTACAGGCTGTTACACTGCAGCCTGTTACACTGCAGTCTGTTACACTGCAGCCTGTTGCACTGGAGTCACACTGCAGCCTGTTACACTGCAGTCACACTACAGCCTGTTACACTGTAGCCTGTTACACTGCAGTCACACTACAGCCTGTTACACTGCAGTCTGTTACACTGCAGTCACTCTACAGGCTGTTACACTGCAGCCTGTTACACTGCAGTCACACTACAGTCACACTGCAGCCTGTTACACTGCAGTCACACTACAGCCTGTTACACTGCAGCCTGTAACACTGCAGTCACACTACAGCCTGTTACACTGCAGCCTGTTACACTGCAGTCACTCTACAGGCTGTTACACTGCAGCCTGTTACACTGCAGTCACACTACAGCCTGTTACACTGCAGTCACTCTACAGGCTGTTACACTGCAGCCTGTTACACTGCAGTCACACTACAGCCTGTTACACTGCAGTCACTCTACAGCCTGTTACACTACAGCCTGTTACACTGCAGTCTGTTACACTGCAGTCACACTGCAGTCTGTTACACTGCAGCCCTGAGGCACGTAAAGCTCACAGCCTGTTACACTGCAGGTACCCACGGAAACCAGCTGTTACAGTAACCCACGGAAACCAGCTGTTACAGTAACCCACGGAAACCTGCTGTTACAGTAACCCATGGAAACCAGCTGTTACAGTAACCCACAGAAACAGTCCGTTATACAGTTACCCACGGAAACCAGCTGTTACAGTAACCCACGGAAACCGTCCGTTATACGGTTACCCACGGAAACCAGCTGTTACAGTAACCCACGGAAACCAGCTGTTACAGTAACCCACAGAAACAGTCCGTTATACAGTTACCCACGGAAACCAGATGTTACAGTAACCCACGGAAACCGTCCGTTATACGGTTACCCACGGAAACCGGCTGTGTAGGAAACTTGGTAACTGAGGGAAACTGCTTCATCCTAAACTCCATGAATGAAATGGAGGACTTTAAACCAGAGCTGCTGCAGTAACGCATTTAATGAGCTAATTCCTGCCACACAGAGCCGCACGTGGGGAGGAATGTGAGGAACCTGCCTCTCACAGTCCGAGACTTCTCTGGGGAATTTTAGCGGAATGACGGCCTGTACAGGTTCCTCCGCACAGTCAGCAGACATAAACAACATTAAACCGTCACTCAGTCACGAGCCTGCATGACTCTGTACCCAACTCCCAGTGCAGGCTCTAGCACAGTATTCACACTCCTGCACAGGTGACTCTGTACCCAACTCTCAGTGCAGGGTCTAGCGCAGTAGTCACACTCCTGCACAGGTGATTCTGTACCCAACTCTCAGTGCAGGGTCTAGCGCAGTAGTCACACTCCTGCACAGGTGACTCTGACAGTTACACAAGCAGCCATGCATCTAACAGACTGGCACCCTGGGGCTGCAGCTGGGCCCTGTCTCAGGATTACTGAGTTAGCCGGATAACTGCACTGAGTAAAACCCGGAGCCTTCCCAAATCTGGAACATGGACTGAGGTAAAAAGAGTCTTTCCGGGTTTTACTCAGCACAGGTATCCAGGTAACAGAGTGACTCTGCTCCCTGAAACAGCCCAGTGCCGCCCCCGGGGAAGGACTCCAGCACAGAGCTCTGACAGCAGCGCAGGGTGAGCAGCGCAGGGTGAGCTCAGCCCCTGCCTCGTCTGAGCAGGTACATTCTGCGCAGGGCAGACTGGGCTCACCTGGGCAATGAGAGGGCGGGGTTAGGGTGGGCGTAGTATGTGTGGGCGGGGCCAGTGCATGTGACCAGGGTTAGTGCAGGGGCTGAGTTAGTGTTGGGGGTGGGGTTAGTGTGTGGGCTGAGTTAGTGTTGGGGGTGGGGTTAGTGTGTGGGCTGAGTTAGTGTTGGGGGTGGGGTTAGTGTGTGGGCGGGGTTAGTGTTGGGGGCAGGGCCAGTGTGTGGGCGGGGTTAGTGTTGGGGGCAGGGCCAGTGTGTGGGCTGAGTTAGTGTTGGGCGTGGGGTTAGTCTGTGGGCGGGGTTAGTGTTGGGGGCAGGGCCCATGTGTGTGGGCTGAGTTAGTGTTGGGGGTGGGGTTAGTCTGTGGGCGGGGTTAGTGTTGGGGGCAGGGCCAGTGTGTGTGGACGGGGTTAGTGTTGGGGGCAGGGCCAGTGTGTGAGCAGGGCTTGTGTGTGTGGGGTCAGAGTGTGTGGGCGGGGCCAGTGTGTGTGTGTAGGGTCAGAGTGTGTGGGTGGGGCCAGTGGGCAGGGCTCACCTTGGAGTAGAAATAGCGGCAGACGGCCTCCTGGGCCCAGGGCTGGAAGTAGAACTCGGCCATCCGCTCCTCCTCTGGGTTCCCCACCACATCAGTCATCGTCTGCAACGACACGATACACACCACACACACCTTTACACCTGTGCACCTTACACACACACCTTTACACCTCACACACACCTTTACACCTGCGTACATCGCCTCACACACACCTTTAAACCTGTGCACCTTACACACACACCTTTACACCTGTGCACCTTACACACACACCTTTACACCTCACACACACCTTTACACCTGCGTACATCGCCTCACACACACCTTTAAACCTGTGCACCTTACACACACACCTTTACACCTGTGCACCTTACACACACACACCTTTACACCTCACACACACCTTTACACCTGCGTACATCGCCTCACACACACCTTTAAACCTGTGCACCTTACACACACACACCTTTACACCTCACACACACCTTTACACCTGCGCACCTTACACACACACACCTTTACACCTCATACACACCTTTACACCTGCGTACATCACACCACACACACCTTTACACCTGCGCACCTTACACACACACACCTTTACACCTGCGCACCTTACACACACACCTTTACACCTGCGCACCTTACACACACACCTTTACACCTCACACACACCTTTACACCTGCACACCTTACACACACACACCTTTACACCTGCGTACATCACCTCACACACACCACACACGTGAAATGTGTTGTATGTTATGTGCGTTGTGTTGCATGGTATGTTTTGTTAACGTTATGCTATCAGTGACCCTGTGTGCTACTCCCTAAAACAGGGTGAAACGGGTCTGTCCACATCCCCCTCACCCCTCCCTGCAGCCCCCCGCCCCCAGTGGGAAACCGTGCGAAACAGTGGCCATGGCACAGTTTCACAATCAAAGAAAGAAAAAAAAACAATGAACCTTGTACCCTGCTGGCTGGACAGTTTAGCTCATTGCATTTCCCCCTCTCTCCCTCTATCTCTCTCTCTCCTAATCTCTCTGCCCCTCTATCTCTCTCTCTCCCACTCTCTCTCTCTGTCCCTCTCTCTTTCTCTCTTTCTCTCGTTCCCTCTCTCCTACTCTCTCCCCCTCTCTCTCTCTGTCCCTCTCTCGATCTCTCTTTCCCTCTCTCATACTCTCTCTCTCTCTCTCTGTCCCACTCTCCCTCTCTCTCTCTGTCTGTCTCTTTTCCTCAGTTTGTTTGTACTGAAAGCAGCTCAGCGATTGGCCAGCGGCTGCCACTGTTTAAGGAGGAACTGAAGCAGCCAAAACAGCCCAGGGTGCAGAGTGTGCTCGGGTCATTGTGTGGGGGGGGGGGGGGGGGGCACACACTGCTGGCCTTTGTTCCGTTTCTCATCGTATTCCCCACATGGCCCCCCGCACAGCTGAACCAGACCCAGGCCCGTTTCAGAACCTGACCCACGGCCTGTTTCAGAACCGGGGTGGGGTTGTGTGAAGGGGAATTATGGGAAAAGTAGTACCTTGAGGTCCCTGCACTGTGACTGCAGCCAGTCATTGATGAAGCCCTGTGGATCTCTGGCGAAGCTCAGCATGAACTCCCTCTGTGTCTTCAGCTGGTTTATGGTCTCAATCGTCTCGTGGATCTGTGGAGAGCAAGAACAGCAAGCTCCAATCCAGCATCCACCAATCAGTGTGCTCCAATAAGAACGGTCCAATCAGCGAGCTCCAATCAGCACACTCGCTCTGACCAGCACGCTCCAATCAGCACGTCACACACAGGACTGCAGTCAATCAGCCCCTTTACCTAACGCACGGCAGTCACTGACTGACTGACTGACTCAGACTAACTGACTCAAACTCACAGTTACAGTCACAGGACATGACAGGAATAAAGAACCAGTAAAATGAATCCCAGTCATCTCCAGTAGGGAAAGGAGACTAATGGCAGGTGGACTCAGTGCTCATATCTAGATCTAAAGGTGTAAAATCAGAGAGAGGTACTAACATGTCCAGCCCAGGTTCCGAGGGTTATTCCTGCTTTGGGGTGCAGAGTCATTAAAAACTGCTTCACCAAGTCTGCCTTTCATTCTTTAATTTGCTTTTTTTTACTATACCACACACACACACACACACACACACACACACACACACACACACAGACACGCACACACAGACACGCACACATACGCACACACACAGCCAGACACACAGACATACAGAGACAGACAGACAGACAGACGTGCACACAGACAGACAGACAGACAGACACACACACACACACACACACACACAGCCAGACACACAGACATACAGAGACAGACAGACAGACGTGCACACAGACAGACAGACAGACAGACAGACACACACACACACACACACACACAGCCTAGAACTTGCTGGACCAGCATGAAAAGCAGTCAGACCAGCACAATAGAGCACTGTGTTGCTGTACTGGCTGCAGGAAGCAGCCGCACTCTTGGATCTCATTACACAACAAAAACAAAGTAGGGGCAGTGGAGGCAGGGAAGGGGGAGGGGGTGCACTGCGGGGGGAGGGGGGGGGGGGCACAGAGGGGGGTGGGGGGGAGATGGGGGCACAGAGGGGGGTGAGGAGGGGGGGGGCACAGAGGGGGGTGGGGGGGCACAGTGAGTGGGTGTTAGGGAGATGGGGGCACAGTGAGTGGGTGTTGGGGAGATGGGGGCACAGATAGGGGGTGGGGGGGGGCCACAGATAGGGGGTGCTGGGGGGCACAGATAGGGGGTGTTGGGGAGATGGGGGCACAGATAGGGGGTGTTGGGGAAATGGGGGCACAGATAGGGGGTGGGGGGGGGGCCACAGAGAGGGGGTGTTGGGGAGATGGGGGCACAGAGAGGGGGTGGTGGGGGGCACAGAGAGGGGGTGGTGGGGAGATGGGGGCACAGATAGGGGGTGGGGGGGGGCCACAGAGAGGGGGTGGTGGGGGGCACAGATAGGGGGTGGTGGGGAGATGGGGGCACAGATAGGGGGTGGTGGGGAGATGGGGGCACAGATAGGGGGTGGTGGGGGGCACAGATAGGGGGTGTTGGGGAGATGGGGGCACAGATAGGGGGTGTTGGGGAAATGGGGGCACAGATAGGGGGTGGGGGGGGGGGGCCACAGAGAGGGGGTGTTGGGGAGATGGGGGCACAGAGAGGGGGTGGTGGGGGGCACAGATAGGGGGGTAGCGAGGGAGCAGACCTTGTTGTCCAGCCCAGCGATCTCCTGCTGGCTGGCAGTGGACAGCAGGAAGGAGTTCATCTGGGTCTTCAGCGTGTCGTCCACCTCCACATCGATGTCATAGCAGGCCGTCTTCTTCTGGTCATTCGGGTCCACACTGACACACAGGAGACAGGCTCAGTCTGCTGCAACAGCGCCACTCGGAGGATTACTCCAGAAACACGCCATTTACAATGAAAACGCTAACGAGTCGCTATGAAGCACACGCTATAAATGCTGTCGAGTTGAGCGCAGTAGTGAAATTATTAAATCCCATCTATAAACATCAGTGACTTTTTCCACTACTGATCCAAAACAAAAACATGAGATAGACAGACCAGAGTGTGTATGGGGAGGTCAAAGGTCACCTGATGATGTGGTTGATGATGATTGGTTCAGGAGGCATCAGTAGGGCATGCAGACGCTGAGGGATCTCTGAGAACTTCATTCTGTGAGTCTCAAATATCTGCAAACCGCAGAACAACTTCAGCTTCCAACACTGCACCCCAACACCCCCACACTGCAACCCAACACCCACACACTGCACCCCAACACCCGCACACTGCAACCCAACACCCGCACACTGCACCCCAACACCCGCACACTGCACCCCAACACCGCACACTGCACCCCAACACCCAAAAAGTCACACAGGGGTCTACCTGCTGCAGGTAGGGCAGGGCAGAGGGGTCTACCTGCTGCAGGTAGGGCAGGGCAGAGGGGTTTACCTGCTGCAGGTAGGGCAGGGCAGAGGGGTTTACCTGCTGCAGGTAGGGCAGGGCAGAGGGGTCTACCTGCTGCAGGTAGGGCAGGACAGAGGGGTCTACCTGCTGCAGGTAGGGCAGGACAGAGGGGTTTACCTGCTGCAGGTAGGGCAGGGCAGAGGGGTCTACCTGCTGCAGGTACTTGTCGCAGTTGATGAACTCGCGCTCGTGGGGGTCCTGCAGCTTGTGGGTCTTGACGTACTGCCAGAGGGCCTGGATGATCACGGGCCGGGTCTGCGTGTGGATCCCCAGCATGCGGGCCAGGCGGGGGTCCAGCTTAAACTGGGGGGGCTGGGGGGGCGGGGGGGGAGGAGATGAGAGGGAGGGAGAAACAGAATGAGAAAACGGACGTAGCAGGAGAATGGTTTACGGAGAGAAGCATAAAGAGGCACAGCACAGCATTTTTAAACGCCATGCTCAGGTCTGTCACGATATGATTCATATCACGACGGAGGCGGATGTCCTGACTGAGCAGAGCACCTGGTAATCGAGCATGAGCAGCACGGTGCAGCGCACCCCCACGTCCCCCGGCCTCTTCACCTGGAACCCATCCGTCTCCTGAGTGCTGGGAGTCCTGTGCCACTGGGGGGGGGGGGAGAGAGAGAGGGAGAGGGGGAAAGAGAGAGAGGGAGGGGGTGAGAGGGAGGGAGACAGAGAGAGAGAGACAGAAAGAGGGCAGAGGTTTAAAAAAGAAAGAAAGAAGAGTGTTAACATTCTGGACACGCTTGAAGCCCTGAAGACTCACTGCGATTTAAAGCATTAAAAGCAGAGCTCAACCCAACCCAGAGAAAAGCAGGCCTTCAAAACAGAATCATATTTCTGTTCCTTTTCTCCCCAACCCCAAAACACCGAAACCAGCCTAGTAGCCGTCTCAGAACACCCATTACCTTTGTGACCATGTTTCCGACACTAATAATAAACATGTGAAGTGTTAGTTATTATTTATGCAGCCAGCAGTTGTTCTCTGATATGCTCGTGACACCCGATGGTCGTATTAATCATGACTGCCTATATACACCCCCCCCCCCCGAACATCCCCCCCAGTTTAGAAAAAGAAACTTATGGATGGTGAAAAACACAGTGGGCAGACAATACCACAGTGCGTTAGCACTGAGTAACTGGGCACAGGGAGTACAGAACATCGACAAAACAACAGAACATGGCGTAATAGGCAGTTAGAACCGCTCTTTGATGTAGGGAGTGACAGGGAAATCCCGTTGGAAAAGGCGAACTCTGAAACGGCTCACAGCAGCATGATCTGCTCCAGGCGTTTTACGAGGTGTGGGGCAGCAGCAGCTGCAGAGGGGATTTAAACGCAGGCTTCACAAACAGCCTAAATCACATCAAACCCCTGACTGGAGCATGAACGGACGGGAACGTCAGCATGATCCGCGCCGAGAGGTACGAATCAGCCCTGTCTGCGCTAACAAACCCACTCAGACAAGCAGAGCAGCCCAGAGCAGCCCAAAGCAAGCCACTCGCCACACAACCCAGCGACCGCCCGGCGGCTGGGGGCGGGACTCGCTGCAGTAACACGCACTGACTGGCCTTCTCATCTTCAGTAAGAGAGCCATAGGGCATAGACTATAGCCTATGCAAAGTACCACCACCATGACATAGGCCTAAATAAAATGGGTCTTATGTTGTCTTCCTCAACTTCTACCTTGAAGAAGTGGCCAAGATAGGCTATCCCTGAACACCAACCAGCTACCTGACAAGGTCTGCCTTGGTCTGCTTCACCCATGTTTTTTCCCCTTTGGAACGCTCCTTTAGGAAAGAGGGGTACACACCTCCACCAGGTGGTTGTCGGGTCCGTACAGGTCCTTGTCCAGCTCGATCACGAGCGATTTGAAGAAGGAGGAGAACTTTCTCTTCTGCTTGGTGGCCTCATACTTGGACACGGTGGCCTGTGGGGGGGGGACAGAACAGACATCTTGCACTGCGGAACTCTGCAGGTACAGCACACTCATATCTTACAGTTTCTGCTATACACTTCCACATGCTGGAAATGTACAAGTCAGAAATCCAAAAGATGATCATAACAACCAATCATCATTCACCTGTTACTGCTGTACAATATAGACCAGGGCTGCCCTACCCTGTTCCTGGAGACCTACCGTCCTGCAGGTTTTCAATCCAACCCTAACATAGCACATCTCACTCAACAGCCAGAGATCTCATTGAGGTGCTAATTAGTAGAGTCAGATGAGCCATATTAGGGCCGAAACGAAAGCCTACAGGATGGCAGCGCTCCAGCAGCAGGGCTGGGCAGCCTGGATATGGACCAATCAGCTGCAGACTGTCTGCAGACTGTCTCCTTTACTTTCTGTCTCCAGTAACTTTCTGTGCTCCTCAGAAGTGTGAGAAGCTCAGGTATGTTTCAGGTGCGTTTAATCTCCCCTGAGGGGGTACAGGCACCCCCCCTCCCGCCCTCCCCAAGGCTGTCAGCGTCACTCACGTCCTCCAGCAGCCGCCCCTCCACGCGGAGCTCCCATGATGCAACAGTGCCCTCGCTGTCTTCGGCATCCGCCTTGGCAGGGTTGAAGGTGTTGGAGATGAAAATGCGGAGCTTGCGTTTTTGCTGAAACACAGACACAGGAAGAGCTTCAGACGGGGGGGTGGGGGTGGCGGTTGAAGGTGGAGGGAGACAGGGTTTGAGAAAAAAAAAAGGGGGGGAGAGGGACAGGATTCGGGGGGAGAGAGACAGGGTTTGGGGGTGAGATGGAGTTTGGGGTGAGGGGGATTAGAGACAGGGTTTGGGGGTGAGGGGTGAGATGGGGTTTGGGGGTGAGGGGGATTAGAGACAGGGTTTGGGGGTGAGGGGAGGGGAGAGATGGGGTTTGGGGGTGAGATGGGGTTTGGGGGTGAGGGGGATTAGAGACAGGGTTTGGGGGTGAGGGGAGGGGAGAGATGGGGCGCTTCTTGCCTTTATGGGTCTCTTGAGCGCCTCCTGGATGTCCAGCCGCTTGCGCATGATGGTCTGATCCAGCTTCCGCTCAAACGTCAGCAGGTCCATGTAGGCCTGAGACTCCGGGACCAGCTCCCTGATCTACAGAGAGAGAGTTACTGTACCCCAAATATACACAATATACACACACTATACACACAGAGCTCCCTGATCTACAGAGAGAGAGTTACTGTACCCCAAATATATACAATATACACACACTATACACACAGAGCTCCCTGATCTACAGAGAGAGCGTGTTACTTTACCCTGACTACACACACTATACACACACACGCTCACTATACACTCACACACAATAACCACACACAATATACACTATACACACACACAGAGCTCCCTGATCTACAGAGAGCGTGTTACTTTACCCTGACTACATACACTATACACACACACACACACTATACACTCACACACAATATACAATATACACTATACACACACAGAGCTCCCTGATCTACAGAGAGAGCGTGTTACTTTACCCTGACTACATACACTATACACACACACAGGCTCACTATACACTCACACACAATAACCACACACAATATACACTATACACACACAGAGCTCCCTGATCTACAGAGAGAGCGTGTTACTTTACCCTGACTACATACACTATACACACACACACACACACACACTATACACTCACACACACAATATACAATATACACTATACACGCACAGAGCTCCCTGATCTACAGAGAGTTACTGTACCCCAACTATACACACTATATACACACTATACACACACAATAAACACGCACAAACCACACACACACACTATAAATACACATACACTACACACATACACACACACAGCTCCCTGATCTAGAGAGTTATTGTACACACACTATAAACATGCACTAGACACACAAACACACACGTGTGCACACACACAGAAGGGTCCTCATCCATTTCCTGAAAAGGCCAAAGGTCAACACTCACCCTCTGAGGTAGAATCTTATCGGCCATCTTCTTCTTCTTGGCACTGTGGAGACACAGGATGGCGAGACGCTGGGTTAGAGCTCGGGGAGCGAGACGCTGGGTTAGAGCTCGGGGAGCAAGACGCTGGGTTAGAGCTCGGGGAGCGAGACGCTGGGTTAGAGCTCGGGGAGCGAGACGCTGGGTTAGAGCTCGGGGAGCGAGACGCTGGGTTAGAGCTCGGGGAGCGAGACGCTGGGTTAGAGCTCGGGGAGCAAGACGCTGGGTTAGAGCTCGGGGAGCGAGACGCTGGGTTAGAGCTCGGGGAGCGAGACGCTGGGTTAGAGCTCGGGGAGCGAGACGCTGGACAGGTGGTTTTACAGACTGACACGGCCCCCCACCCCGGTGAAGTGTGCGGTGGTGGGGGGGTGGGGGGATGGGAGGGTCCCGGGACTCTTACTGTTGGTTTCGGTTCTGGACGGCCTGCTGCTGGACCTGCTGCATCTGTGGGGGGGTGGGCCGTTTCCGGGAGGGGTCCATGCCAGGCATCCCGGGACGGGACATGGGGCTGGAACCGTAGCCGGGGGGACCCATCGCCGGACCCTGGGGGGTCATGCGGGCTCCCGGAGGCATCCCGGGTCTCTGGGGGGGGCACAAAGAAATCTGGGATCAGCTTTGGGGGGGGGGGGGGGGGGAACTGCCGGAAAAGGGAAACTGCTTATAAGCTGCTGGCTGTGAACACTGCAGTTTACACTCCTACACACATTTACACCCCCAACTGAGAACTGCCTCCGAGTCCTCACTGTGCACCTGCAACAGAATCTCTCTCTCTCACACACACACACACACACACACCCCCTTCAGCCAACACACATTTACATCAACTCAGAACACTGTCCCCAGTGTGTACCGGCACCAGAATCACACACACGTTGCCCCGATCGGGTTGTCTCTCAGATTTTGTTTACCATTTGTAGTATCTTTATTTGTAATGTGATGTGTTATAAGGACAAGCATTAGACATGAGCATAAGCTACTATAAATGTTATGATTCAAGTGCCTATACTGCCCTCTACTGGCAGGAAGGTCACCAGCCTGTCCTAGTTCATTTCCTCTTTGGACTGGGTGCTGTATTATGGTATAACATTGTAAAAAAAATAATTAATTAATTAATAAAACAAAAAAAAACAAAAGAATACCAAAATACAACAGAGTTACCTAACAGATGCAGTATACCCCAATAGTAAAGAGAGAAAGAAAATGTTAAATGCTTAGCTCTAGGATATGACCAACATTCCCACGGCGGAGTCTCAGGTAGTGACATCACACACAGAGGAGCCAGGAGCAGAGGAGCAGGCAGAAAGTGGAACTGAGCATGTGCACCCCGCTATGAGGACCCGCCCACCCGCCCACGATGAGGACCCCACGATGGGGGTATGGAGGTATGGGGGTATGGGGGAGAGGCTGGCGGTATGGGGGTATGGAGGTAAGGCAGAGAGGCTGGCATTATGGCAGTAAGGGGGTATGGGGGGGGGGGGGGGAGCATGGAGCTCTGACAGCTGTCACACACACCAGCAGCCGCCGCACGCCTCGCATGCAATCAGCCGCGCCACGTCCTGCAACAAAGTTTCTACAGGCACACCATGCCATGATCAAAAGAAATTCCACACGAGATGATGAAAAAGGACTTTAAATATATCAGACTGGAAACGGTTACAAAGCCATTTCTAAGGCTCTGGACTCAATGAGAGCCATTATCTCCAAATTGAGAACACTTGGATTTCACAGATGAGTCAAAGTGGAACTTTTTGGATGTCACAAGAAAACACAGCATTTCACTGAAAAAGCATCATGCCAACAGTCAAACGTGGTGGTGGTGTGATGGTATGGGGATGCTTCGATGCCTCATGACCTGGACGCCTTGCCATTATTGAAGTAACCATGAATTCTGCTCTGTACCAGAAAATTCTTGGGGAGATTGTCTGGACATCTGACTGTGAGCTGAAGCTAAAGTGTAACTGGGTTATGCAGCAAGACAATGAACTGAAATACAAATGCACGTCCACATCTGATTGGTTGAAAAGCAATGAAATTCAAGTTTTGGAGTGGCCTAGTCAAAGTCCTGACTTGAACCCAATAGAGATGTTGTGGCAGGACCTGAAATGAGAAGTTCATGTCTGGAAACCTACAAATGTGTCTGAATGAATGCAGTTCTGATTTCTGAGCAATAAGAGTGGGCTAAATTACCTCCACAGTGATGTGAAACACTGAGATCAAATTATAGGAAGCCTTTGGTTTCACGTATTGCTGCTAAAGTTGGTGCGAGCAGTAATGCGTGATATGGGCGTTTCATAAATGAAATAATTTGAAAATTGTGTTTTGAGAGAAAGTACGGTATGAGAGAGAGAGAGAGAGGGGGAGAGATTGTATGATGTATTTCCTGCCAACAAAGCACGTTGGATTTGAATCTGAAGGAAACAGAGTAGGTAGGGAGGGAGGAAAATGAGGGAGGGAGGACAAAGAGGAAAATAACTCCTGTCATCTAAAGTTAGCGTGCATTCAACAGCTAGAGAGGGGAGACGTGTAAACGGTTACGACTTGCCGGATTTTCGGCAAAACCGGTAAGTACATTGAAGCATTTTACATTCCACTGTCTGATGGAGATTAAAACTGCGGACAAGTAACTTACTCTCAATAAAACGGTGCGCTTAATGCCGCGAGGAACAAATAGCTCGGACGTAATCAAACCGGACATTCACTTTATCTACCGCTAGAAACCAAGGCTGCAACACCGTAGAGCGCCAATTCTACTGGAAAATAACACGTATTTAATGTTCAGCAGGGCTGGAAGTCGTCGATGCATTTCTGTACTAAACTGAAACACGGTTAATTAACGAGTAACTGTGACCAATGCCACTCCAGTGCAACACGCCTGCATCAACTTCGTGCAGCGAGGGAACGGGCTATCAGCGCGAGTTAGCCCGCTGAAAACAAGTTCCTATATCTTCCATAGCAAGTTAGCGAGGCCCAACTACATATTTAAGATGTTCTTGTGGCGGTTGCGATCCTCACATTTAATTCCCCCTCCCCCTGCCTACCCATCCCACCCGTCCCCTCACGACTACTCTTTTGTTCCTCGGCGTTGAGTCCTACCGGGTATCCAGGGCCTGGCATCGGTGACCGGTAAAGGTGATTTTGCGGTCCAGAGGAAGGCCCCATTCTACCGGACGGAGTTCCTGGACCCATGCCCGGCGGCCCACCGACTCCCGGTGGTCCAGTCCCCGTGCCCATGCCTCCGCCGCCGCCACCTGGAGCTGCTTGAAAACCTCCGCGGCTTGCCATCTTCTCCCGGCTAACCAGCCGGTCGCTCGCTGGAGATCTCGCGAGAATATCGCGAGATCGGTGCGATGCCAGGATGTTCACTTCTCGAGGGCAAACTCTGCGGGAGCTGCGCACATGCGCCGCAGAATCCGCCGATTCGTGATGTAAACTCATCATGTACTTACGTCAGATAACCACCTGATGGCGGACGCTCCCTTCGAACGCCATCAGCTACACCGGCAAAAAAGGTCAAGGACAGCCCTGGAAATTGTGGAAATAATATCTTATTTAAAACTGAGGTATTATGCTATTGAAATTCCGCAAGATATACACGAATTGTATATACAATGTAAGATAAATATCAATTCTGTAGCAATAATAATGTTTTAATAATGTATTAAATACAAGAACGTAAATGACAGCACTATAGTTCCACAATTGACCGGCTGTCGTGTAAATTTAATATTTGGTTGGCTGTTTCAAGTGCGTTTTTTTTTTTATTAAACAAGCACAACAAATCAATTTAACTGAAAGGCTGACACTGTATATATCTCTGTCTGTGTGTCTACTTGTGACTGTGGAATGTAAGTCAATGCTCTATAACTCCACTGTTTTCAATTACCAGTGCTGATTTTTACATCAGCATTACAATGTTCAATTAAGAACATTCAAAGCACAATTGTGTGATCTTATACCTTAGGATTAATGAAGGAGTGTTTGCTGAAGTACTTGAGCTTTTTTTTCCCTTTTTTTTCCACCATGGTATCAAATTAGGGCGCATAGATGGTAAGGAAGTGGGCTTGTAACTAAAAGGTCATAGGATTGATTCCTGGGTCACAGGTTTGATTCCTGGGTAGGACACTGCCATTGTACCTTTGAGCAAGGTACTTAACCTGCATTGCTTCAGTATATATCCAGCTGTATAAATGGATGCAATGTAAATGCTGTGTAAAAAAGTTGTGTAACACACTCTGGATAAGAGCGTCTGCTAAATGCCTGTAATGTATTGTGGAATTTCATTGGTACTGGTATCGACTACCAAAATTTTGGTTGTGTGACATCCCTACCTGTGACTGCGATAGACCGAAGCCTGGTTCACATAGCAAGACTAAAACATGCTCCTCCAGCCAAACTGATGATGAATACGCATTTCCTTTCTTCACCTGCAAAGAAGCCCAGCCAAAGCAAAGCTAAGGAAAGGGCACAGGGGACAGGACTGTATCCTAGGTAAAGTCCACAAGAGATTCTCAAAATGGAAACAAGAAGAACGAGTCAACACATTCCTCATAACCTTCGACATTTACAATAAACACAGAGCTTCTTCTCTGAAAAAGAAATAATCTGCTTATCCACCTCATGTGATGTTTATAGATTTTAATATAGAGCATTGTTTCCGTATAACAGCCTGTTATGGGAAAACAGGCTGAATGATCACATATCATTTTAATCTCTTAGAAAAACAAAAACACACAGAAGCGAGTTATTACAATATTAATAATAATGACCATAACAGCTGTCAGAATAATAATATTCATAGTCTGCAATATTTGTGTGTGTGTGTATATATATATGTATATATATACACACACACACACACACACACACACACACATATATATACATACATATGCATATATATGAAAGCTATTTACATACGCATGGTGGTACGGTTGTGCTTTGATATGATATTTTTCAAGTACATCACATCACATCAAGTCCTCATCAGTGAAAGGGAAACATCCTGCAGAGTTCTGAGAGCGATGACAGTCACTGCAATGATTAAAACATAATTTTTTAATAACTCAAATCCCAACCCCATCCACAACCAAAAGGCTAAAATGTGCAAAAAGGACCACTCAGTAACGCGTGGCAAAACTAGGTCATTATTATGTATTTAGCAAAAGAGAATGAACTCCAAATCTCTTTGTTGTCTTGGTTTAAAATAACTGAAATTTACTCAGCCTGCTCTGGTTGGGGCTGAAATCAGAAGTTTTTAGAAGTTTTCTTTTTTGGTTCCTAAAGGTCCATAGTGGGACACCATCATATGTGGATTAATTCACCATCATATGTGGATTAATTCACCATCATATGTGAAGAATTAAGAAATCACCACTGATTTCATTTGGTCTTCCATTTAACCAAAATTTCCAATTTTTTCCAATATTTAGCAAAATAACTGCAATCTTACCTGAAACTGAAATTTACTTGAATTCATTTGTTTTTTTCCACACGTTTAATAAAATCCTTCCCAGTAAATACAACGTATACTTCAATCATATACTTAAAAATGAAAGCACTCTTACACCTCAAATCATTTCTGAGATCAGGGAGTCTTTTTGACAGATATACATACGGTCACACATACTTAAATAAATGCGTGAATGTACACATGCACACGCTCTCACACATGTACATGCTCACACAGTTACACACACGCACACGACGATGCATGCATACACTCATAATGTACTGACAGACACAGACATATTCTCCCTGACACGCATGCTCTCGTACACTCTGACACACGCTCTCTGATGAACATAGGCACACTCCCATATTTCACCCTGTACATAAATGAGATAAATATAGCAATACAAAAGCACAAAAGGACAAAGACAAGCATGCTTTTTTATGGTGAAACCTGGAGAAATTAAGCAAATATTTAATTCAGCAGCTCTGAGTAGAACTCGCTGCCTTCCACACCCCCAGTATCCCAGGGTGCACCTGTCAGGTCAGATGTAATTTTTATGCTCTTGAGAGGAAAATCGTCTCATTAGTCCTGTGGCAACCTGACAGAAATGTATCTGGGTTTGACCTCCGAGGCTTTCACCCGAGATCCCCCCCCTCACTGAAATCCCCCCTCCTGAGTGCACACTGTCACAACAGCTCAGCGTCTCCTCTGTGTTGGAGTGGTCCTTTTTTGGGCTGTCCACAGCTGTTTTCCTGATCCAAGTTCCCCCGTTTCCCCCCTTTTGGAGTCTGTGAGGACCACACTGGCCCAGCTCTGGGTACCCCGCTGTCTTAGGCTTCACCCCAAAGTCCTGAAAATGTTCCTTGTTCAGGGGGTGACAGTTCTCAGACAGTGTGATAGAGTCCCACAACAGTACAAGGCTTTTGCTTGCCTTGGATGTTGCTGCTGCTAGATTTGTCTCTTTATTTGTTTATATATTTCACTGAAACAGTGTGTAAAAGTCACTGAGATATTCAAGTTGGTGTTCTTGACTCTGGAATTTCAGTCTGAGTCTCCGCCCCCTTGCTCCTCTCTGATTGGCTCAGCAGGTAAAGTCCTCAAAGTTGCCCTGCACCGGCTGATGAGGTAGCATGTTGGCAGGATACATGGAAGGGGGGTGGAGATTCTCACAGGGGGTCTGGCCAATGAGAGAGAGGCAAGAGACGAGAGGAAAATTAAGGAAAGAGAAGAATAGCTCAACTGTTGG
This sequence comes from Anguilla pacifica, assembly GCA_039654925.1. Taxonomy (NCBI): domain Eukaryota; kingdom Metazoa; phylum Chordata; class Actinopteri; order Anguilliformes; family Anguillidae; genus Anguilla; species Anguilla pacifica. The sequence goes on from CM077294.1 coordinate 1,126,171, forward strand.
AAAATACCAGTGAGACAGAGGAAAGGAGAAAAGAGAAGAAGAAAAAAGGATAGAGTGATAAAACAAGTTAAGGAAGGAGGAAAGGGTGATAGAGGAGTGTTGGCAAATAGCAAGGAAGACAAAAACACCAGGCACAGAAAAAGAAAAAGACAAGACTAGGAAAATCATGATGCTATTCCTCTCACCCATTACGATCAGAACCATGTTACGTGACTAAACTGTCACATCAAACTACAGGGTAGCGTGGCTGCAGATCAAATATTAAATCACATAAAGAAGAACACAGATCTGACTACAGATCTCTCTGTTTTTCTATATGGGATTTAATACACCGTCTGTGCTAGATACGGCAGATGCTTTATGATAATGATTGCTCAGACTGTTATTCTGTGATAAGTACTTATGTCACTAAATGGCAGCGATGGAGGTGAGTGAAAGTAAGCTACTCAGTGATAGTACTCAGTGATAGTAAGGTACTCAATGTAAGTTACTCAGTGATATTAAGTTACTCAGTAATAGTACTCAGTGATAGTAAGGTACTCAGTGATAGTACTCAGTGATAGTAAGGTACTCAGGGATAGTACTCAGTGATAGCAATGTACTCAGTGATAGTAAGGTACTCAGGGGTAGTAAGGTATTCAGTGATAGTGAGGTTCTCAGTGATAGTACTCAGTGATAGTAAGGTACTCAGTGAGAGTACTCAGTGATAGTAAGGTACTCAGGGATAGTACTCAGTGATAGTAAGGTACTCAGTGAGAGTACTCAGTGATAGTAAGGTACTCAGGGATAGTACTCAGTGATAGTAAGGTACTCAGTGATAGTTACTGACGTGACGCTGTACAGGCTCCAGGTTCAGTACAGCACCCTGCTCGTTGTTGTTGGTGTTCTTGTGCTTCTTCTGAGAGCAACGACACAACTGGAACTTAATAACCTGCAGGGAACAGACATGAACACCGTCACACATACACACACATACACACACACACACACTCACATACACATACACACACACCCCCCCCACACACACACACACACATACACGCACCCCAAACACACACACCACGCACACGCACACACACACATAGGCACACACACACACACACACACACACACATACGCACACACACTCACTCACACACACATACACCCCCCCCCCCACACACACACACATACACGCACCCCAAACACACACACCACGCACACACACACACACACATACACACACACACTCACTCACACACACATACGCACACACATAGGCACACACACACACACGCACACACATAGGCACACACACACGCACACACATACACATACACACACACATACACCCCCCCCCCCACACACACACACATACACACACACACTCACATACACATACACATACACCCCCCCCCACACACACACACGCGCACCCCAAACACACACACCACACACACACACATACGCACACACATAGGCACACACACACACGCACACACATAGGCACACACACACATACACACACATACACACACACACACTCACATACACATACACCCCCCCCACACACACACACGCGCGCACCCCAAACACACACACCACACACACACACACGCACACACACACATACGCACACACATAGGCACACACATAGGCACACACACACGCACACACATACACGCACACACATACACACACACACATGCACACACATAGGCACACACACACACATGCACACACATAGGCACACACACACGCACACACATACACATACACACACACATACACCCCCCCCCCCACACACACACACACACACGCACCCCAAACACACACACCACGCACACGCACACGCACACACACATAGGCACACACACACACACACACACACACACACACACACACACGTGTACCCGCACACACACATTACAGGGCTGTGCTCGAACACAGTGGCTAACACACTGGAGCCAGTGCTAACACGTTCTACAGTGGAGGACAGGAGGGATTTAGTCAAACCTTCACTGAGCAGTTACGTTTTTACACCCTCTGTGACCTCCTCCTCGCTTTTCTCACTTTCATCTGTGAATCCTCATTAAAGCAGATGAGCAATGAGCCGGGCTCAGTTTCACAGAAGTCCAGTTTACAGCTCATATCGTGCTCTTTCTCTTCTAGACTAGATCACAGAGTTAAGCACCATAAGTACACTTGTAATATTTAAAAATGATCATTCTTCGCACACTCGTAGTCCACAAAGCCAAGTGCTTGTAAGTTGATTTTGTCTGAGCTCATTCACTGTGTTGTTCAGTGTTGTTTGTTCATTTTTGTTGCGCATGTAATATGTATTTAATGTAAGAGTAGAGTAGCTTGCATGGTGGAAAAAAGCACTTGCCAAATAAAAGAATTTACAAAATAAATAGTGACTCATATATAATAAGACCATTTTTCAGAGGAATGACTGAGTGCTGATCTCTCTGCTATGTGACACTGGTTAAATGTCACTGTGGATCCATCTGTGAAGTCTGAATAAATTACATGTGGTCACAACAGAGTGCATTTGACCATCGGATAAGCTTTGGTGCAGCTGTAACGCAGGTAATACTCCACAGTAACTCACACAGGTAATACTCCACAGTAACTCACACAGGTAATACTCCACAGTAACTCACACAGGTAATACCCCACAGTAACTCACACAGATAATATCCCAGATTAACTCACACAGGTAATATCCCACAGTAACTCACACAGATAATATCCCACAGTAACTCACACAGATAATATCCCACAGTAACTCACACAGATAATATCCCAGATTAACTCACACAGGTAATATCCCACAGTAACTCACACAGATAATATCCCACAGTAACTCACACAGATAATGTCCCATTGTAACTCACACAGATAACATCCCAGATTAACTCACACAGGTAATATCCCACAGTAACTCACACAGATAATATCCCACAGTAACTCACACAGATAATATCCCACAGTAACTCACACAGATAATATCCCAGATTAACTCACACAGGTAATATCCCACAGTAACTCACACAGTAATATCCCACAGTAACTCACACAAGTAATATCCCACAGTAACTCACACAGATAATATCCCACAGTAACTCACACAGGTAATACTCCACAGTAACTCACACAGATAATATCCCACAGTAACTCACACAGGTAATATCCCACAGTAACTCACACAGGTAATATCCCACAGTAATATCCCACAGTAACTCACACAAGTAATATCCCACAGTAACTCACACAGATAACATCCCAGATTAACTCACACAGATAATATCCCACAGTAACTCACACAAGTAATATCCCACAGTAACTCACACAGATAATATCCCACAGTAATATCCCACAGTAACTCACACAAGTAATATCCCACAGTAACTCACACAGATAACATCCCAGATTAACTCACACAGATAATATCCCACAGTAATATCCCACAGTAACTCACACAGATAATATCCCACAGTAACTCACACAGGTAATACCCCACAGTAACTTACACAGATAATATCCCACAGTAACTCACACAGGTAATATCCCACAGTAACTCACACAGATAATATCCCAGATTAACTCACACAGGTAATACCCCACAGTAACTCATACAGGTAATACCCCACAGTAACTCAGGTAACACAGTACTGTACCTCATACAGGTAGTCAAAGAGCTCTAGGATGGTGAGGATGCTGGCTCCGATAAAGAGCCCCATCTGGCCCCCGATGTCGCCTGAAACAGAGCGTTACCATGGTCACAAACGCGTAATTCATCCCCCTTCAACAGCCCAACCAGCCCCTTCCTCCTACAGCCCCACAGCCCCATACACCTTAAGGCTCCTACAGCCTACACCCTACACCCAACACCGCACAGCCCCTACACCCTACACCTTACAGCCCCTACACCCTACATCTCACACCCCATACACCCTACAGCCGACACCTTACACACCCTACAGTCCCTGCAGCCTACACCCCACAGCCCCTACACCCTACATCTCACACCCCATACACCCTACAGCCTACACCTTACACACCCTACACCCTACAGTCCCTGCAGCCTACACCCCACAGCCCCTACACCCTACCCCCTACAGCCCCTACACCCTACAGCCTACACCTTACACCCCCTGCACCCTACACCCTATACCCTACCCTTTACACACCCTACACCCTACAGCCTACACCTTACACACCCTACACCCTACAGTCCCTGGAGCCTACACCCCACAGCCCCTACACCCTACCCCCTACAGCCCCACAGCCCCATACACCTTAAGGCTCCTACAGCCTACACCCTACACCCAACACCCCACAGCCCCTACACCCTACACCTTACAGCCCCTACACCCTACACCCCACACCCCCTACACCCTACATCTCACACCCCATACACCCTACAGCCTATACCTTACACACCCTACACCCTACAGTCCCTGCAGCCTACACCCCACAGCCCCTACACTTCCTTCACCAGCACTGTCCCCTTACAGAGTGCAGGTCACAGTATCAGAGCTCACTGACTTCCTAAGGGCCTCCAGAGAAAGCACAGATGCATCCAGACTGATTAAAGGACTACAGCTCAATCTGTACAATCTGATTTAAGGAACAATAAAACTCACAAAGAAAAGTTGCAATCGCTGCCACTGACCCATAAATAACACTGGAGCTTCTGTGCTTTCTTCTATTTATGCGTGTTTGTTTAGGAATGTTGACAACATTTTCACTGTCATTTCTGTTACAGGCTATAAATAAAGGATCTTATGGATCTCAATGGGGAACTCTCTTTGGTTTTCCTGCAGTATGCAGATAGCATCACAACTATATTTATATTAGTTTGTCTTTTATTTAAACAGGTAAGTCATGTTCTCCGTCTTTTGTTCCAGGGGCAATCTAGGGACTCAAAGTGGGCGCAGAATGCAAGGGATTCTGCAGCCAATCAGATATACTGGTGATTAGCATGACGGATTGTGCAGCCAATCAGATATGAGGATGATTAGCCAGATGGATTGTGCAGCCAATAAGATATGGGGTTATTAGCAGGCCACATGGATTTTGAGCAGGACAGCTGGTTTAAGGGCAGACGTGAGTGGAACGTACCCAGCAGTCCGGCGACTTCATACGCTTTCTTCTGCTCGATCGTTTCGTAGTTCAAGGCCTCAAAGAAAATGTCAAGCACCAGAATATTATCACTGTGGATAACAGAGAGAGAGAGAAAGAGAAACAGATAGAGAGAAAGAAAAAAAGACAGATAAACCGATGTGTTTTATGTTTTGTATAAGGTACCCTTTGATGGAAAGGGTACATAAATATTTTTGCAAATCTTTTGTGTTAATCACAAAACAGTGTTTGTTTCCCACCCTGTGGCAGTTCCTTTTTGTGTCAGTGAATTTACTGCATTGTATTTCATGTCTGTAAAGCAATGCTCCAATCCAAACGTATCCAAATTTACTGATTTAATTCAACTGAACCGCTGAACTCTCAAGTCGTCGTTGTGCACTGTGATGTTCTGCACACTGTGATGTTCCGATGTTCCGCACACTGTGATGTTCTGCACACTGATGTTCTGCACACTTTGATGCTCCGCACACTTTGATGCTCCGCACACTTTGATGTTCTCGCCAGAAACGAGGTGCCGGTGGGTCATTAATCAGCCTCTTCTTTTTATCCGCAGAAGGAGCCACGGATTTCACCCCCCAGGTCTCAGAGACCGCAGGAGGGTTTGTATCACAGGAGACCACTTTGCCAGGTTCAGCATGTAAGACCTTTCCTGGTTCCGCATCAAGGTTTAATGCAGGAGAGTCTGAGAGAACGGCAGGCTGCTGGCTGGCGGTAATGGGATAGACTCCCGGAGAATCCGGCGAGACTCTCATCCTGTTCTGACTCTGTTCTGCCCGAAAGCAAAGCGCTTGGTCTGAACCAGTGCAGTCAGGCACACGGCCTCCCACATAAATCATCTGAGAGAAACGTCAGCCGCGTAAGCGTTTGGGTGAAATATCAATGAGAAGAACAGCAACAGCAACACAACCAGGTGTGCATTTATAAAGGGCTGTTCATGCCTGTCGCTCAAAGCACTTTTAATTTAACTTTTAAGGGAACCAAAAACAAACATCAAAAAGGCAAAAACAAAACAAACAAAAAAAGGTTTACATCCTTCAGATGCCGCAGCCCCCAGGCCTATTTTTTAGCTGGACCAACCCCCCCCCGCCCCTCCAGAAAGCACGGATTGCTGTGTGAGTTTTATTGGAGCTGAAAGCTTCGCTCGGCAGAACCCTGGCTATCGCTAACACCGCCATTTCAGCCCAGCCATCTGGACGCGGCTCCTGGCGCTGTCACTCAAACACAACCTCCAGCAGGCAGCCTCCCCGGGGAGTATTCCCCTCCCATCCCCCATCCCGGGGACATCTCACCCTGGCAACTCGCTCACCCTCTTTAAAGGGCCGACAGCAGTAACACAGCCTGCTCACGGGCGACTGTGCTCTCGTTGCTAAACTATAACTATTTCGGTTAATAAGTATACTGCAGTACATCTGGATCCAGAGGTTCCAGTCCACAGGCGATCACCATGTTTGGGACTGAAAGAGTCCTCAGAGAAAGACAGATCTCTTCACCAGTCACACGCCAGCGCATGCAAACGCCCAGTCACTCCAAGCCCACCGATAGGCTCACATTCCTTCTATAATCATCGACAGACATCCTACAGTTTCCCCATGAAAACAGAAACCGTTTCATATACCTGACTTCATTTGCCCATTTGGTTTACGGTAGTGCCTGAGCCATGAACATGGATTTCAACACCTCCTGCTTTGCATCTTAGGGGTCCGTGTTAAGGTTTTTTATTTTTTATTCCTGAGTGAGTACTACTACAGGAAGTGCCCCTCAAAAGTCACATGATGCTGCTCTCTAAATATGAAAGCATTTTGTTGTACATATAAGAGTAGATGAAACTCTTGTCATTTTCCCGGAGTGGGATCTTTTTTTTTTTTTGCCATGGGCTCATGCTTAATGGACTTTTCAGCAGAACTTCAATTCAAGTGCCATTTAGATATAAATGTTAGATGACCATTATGGTGTAAAGTACTGTAAACACATCTTTAAGAGCACATATTACTCATCATTATTATTACATTTCACTGTCCATCATCAAAACTAAAACTTACAAAAACAAAACCCAGGTAGACTTATTTAAACAAACTGTGTGAGAACCATCTTTATTCACATTCTCCAACAATCGTGCACACACACACACACACACACACATGCATATACACACAAACGTGCGCACACACACACACATACACGAACACACGCGCACACACACACACACGTGCACACACACGCACACACACATGCAGGTAGGTGCAGTTACTCACCCGATGTACTGCTCTGACTTGTTGAACTTCTTGGCCAGGTACTTGGCGGAGGCCTTGCTGGGGATCTTGACAAAGGAGAGCTCCTTACCGTAGCGCGTGACGTTGCACGGTGTCTCACACACACAGAAGTTACTGTCCTTCTCTACCAGGAAGTCTGAGAGCGAGGAGGTGTGAGGAGGTGAGAGGAGGTGTGAGGAGGTGAGAGAAGGTGAGAGGAGGTGTGAGGAGGAGTGAGGAGGAGTGTGAGAAGGTGAGAGGAGGTGTGAGGAGGTGAGAGAAGGTGTGTGAGGAGGTGGTGTGAGAAGGAGTGTGAGAAGGTGTGAGGAGGTGTGAGGAGGTGAGAGGAGGTGTGTGAAGAGGTGAGAGAAGGTGTGTGAGGAGGTGGTGTGAGAAGGAGTGTGAGAAGGTGTGAGGAGGTGAGAGGAGGTGTGTGAAGAGGTGAGCAGAGGTGTGTAAGGAGGTGTGCGGAGGTGTGAGTAGGTGAGAGGAGGAGGTGTGTGGAGTGTGAGGAGGTGTGAGGAGGAGTGTGAGGGGGTGAGAGGAGGTGAGAGGAGGAGTGTGAGGGGGTGAAAGAGAGAGAGAGAAAAGGATGAATAAGACTCCCTCCCTGCTGATCTTAAGCTCCCAGGAGCATCACAGCCAGGATTTGCAGGTTTAATTTTGCCCACAGAAATGTATTTTCCTTATAAATATGGATAATGTAAATATAAAGGAATCGAGGCGAACACAGCACCACAGTGTGCTCGTCTGCAGTACGCTTGCTTTGGACAGAAGGGCTTTTGTGTTTTGAGCGATAACAAGGATTTTATCACAGCTTTCTGTAATTTCCTTGTCTACAGCAGAAATGTATTTTTGGGAAGGGAGAGAAGCGGAGCCTGAATTCTAAATCATCAGATATGCTGGCGGAATCTTAATGAGGAAAACCAGTGGCCTGTAAGAGTGTCTGTCTGCAGATCCTGCGTCCTCTGGCCTGTATCTCAGAAGCGCTCTCATACAGACCGGGGGGGGGGGGGGGGGGGGGGGGTTGCTGTGTTCCACCGTCTCTGTTGTGCTTTTAATTAACAAAACATCCCCACAAAGAGCCAGTCTCACACATGCTGCTTAAAAAAGAAGATTTATGAAGATTTAAAAGAAGGAGTGAACTTCAGATTTTTAAAATCAAGTGGTAGCGTTGAATTTCAGGCAGTGATGGGGTAAAGGTAGTACTGGGGTACAGGCAGTATTGGGGTGCAGGCAGTGTTGGTGCAGTCAGTATTGGGGTACAGGCAGTGTTGGGATGTAGGCAGTATTGGGATACAGGCAGTGTTCGGTTGCAGGCAGTATTGGGGAACAAGCAGTGTTGGGGTTGGGGTGCAGGCAGTACTGGGGTACAGGCAGTGTTGGGGTGCAGGCAGTACTGGGGTACAGGCAGTGTTGGGGTGCAAGCAGTGATGGGGTACAGGCAGTGTTGGGGTGCAGGCAGTGTTGGTGCAGTCAGTATTGGGGTACAGTCAGTGTTGGGATGTAGGCAGTATTGGGATACAGGCAGTGTTCGGTTGCAGGCAGTATTGGGGAACAAGCAGTGTTGGGGTGCAGGCAGTACTGGGGTACAGGCAGTGTTGGGGTGCAGGCAGTACTGGGGTACAGGCAGTGTTGGGGTGAAGGTAGTATTGGGGTACAGGCAGTGTTGGTGCAGTCAGTATTGGGGTACAGGCAGTATTGGGATGTAGGCAGTACTGGGGTACGGCAGTGTTTGGTTGCAGGCAGTATTGGGGAACAAGCAGTGTTGGGGTGCAGGCAGTACTGGGATACAGGCAGTGTTGGGGTGCAGGCAGTACTGGGGTACAGGCAGTGTTGGGGTGCAGGTAGTATTGGGGTACAGGCAGTGTTGGTGCAGGCAGTATTGCGGCACAGGCAGTGTTGGGGTGCAGACAGTACTGGGGTACAAGCAGTGTTGGGGTGAAGGCAGTGTTGGGGTACAGGCACCATTGGGGCACGGGCAGTATTGGGGTACAGGTAGCATTGGGGCACAAGCAGTGTTGGGGTACAGGCAGTATTTGGGTGCAGGCAGCGTTGGGGTATAGGCAGTGTTGGGGTGCAGGCAGTATTGGGATGCAGGCAGTATTGGGATACAGGCAGTATTGGGGTCCAGGCAGTGTTGGGGTGCAGGCAGTATTGGGGTACAGGCAGTATTTGGGTGCAGGCAGCGTTGGGGTACAGGCAGTGTTGGGGTGCAGGCAGTACTGGGATACAGGCAGTGTTGTGGTGCAGGCAGTACTGGGATACAGGCAGTGTTGGGGTGCAGGCAGTATTGGGGTCCAGGCAGTGTTGGGGTGCAGGCAGTATTGGGGTACAGGCAGTATTGGGGTGCAGGCAGTATTGGGGTACAGGCAGTATTGGGGTGCAGGCAGCGTTGGGGTACAGGCAGTGTTGGGTGCAGCCAGTACTGGGATACAGGCAGTGTTGGGGTGCAGGCAGTATTGGGGTCCAGGCAGTGTTGGGGTGCAGGCAGTATTGGGGTACAGGCAGTATTGGGGTGCAGGCAGTATTGGGGTACAGGCAGTATTGGGGTGCAGGCAGTATTGGGGTACAGGCAGTGTTGGGGTGCAGGCAGTATTGGGGTACAGGCAGTACTGGGGTACAGGTACATACCCAGTGCTGGATCGGCACACTCCTTGTACTGCTCTGGGGTGCAGTGAGGAGCATCTCCTGCAGAAACACAGAAAGAACAGAGCTCACATCTTTACCTATGATGAAGTGTCCAGCCGGAGAAATATCTGGCACGTGTAGAGCTGCAAGGCTGTGTTTAATCTGATAGCAACGCAGAGCGCAGTCCTACCCGTTTAATCTGAATGCGACGCAGTGCGCAGTCCTACCCGTTTAATCTGATAACATGCAACGCAGCGCGCAGTCCTACCCGTTTAATCTGATAACATGCAATGCAGCGCGCAGTCCTACCCGTTTAATCTGAATGTGACACAGCGCGCAATCCTACCCGTTCAATCTGAATGCGACGCAGCACGCAGTCCTACCCGTTTAATCTGATAACATGCGACGCAGCGCGCAGTCCTACCCGTTTAATCTGATAACATGCAATGCAGCGCGCAGTCCTATCCGTTTAATCTGAATGCGACGCAGCACGCAATCCTACCCGTTTAATCTGAATGCGACGCAGCGCGCAATCCTACCCGTTCAATCTGAATGCGACGCAGCGCGCAGTCCTACCCGTTTAATCTGAATGCGACGCAGCACGCAGTCCTACCCGTTCAATCTGAATGCAACGCAGTGCGCAGTCCTACCCGTTTAATCTGATAACATGCAATGCAGCGCGCAGTCCTACTCGTTTAATCTGAATGTGACGCAGCGCGCAATCCTACCCGTTCAATCTGAATGCGACGCAGCACGCAGTCCTACCCGTTTAATCTGATAACATGCGACGCAGCGCGCAGTCCTACCCGTTTAATCTGATAACATGCAATGCAGCGCGCAGTCCTACCCGTTTAATCTGATAACATGCAATGCAGCGCGCAGTCCTATCCGTTTAATCTGAATGCGACGCAGCACGCAATCCTACCCGTTTAATCTGAATGCGACGCAGCGCGCAATCCTACCCGTTCAATCTGAATGCGACGCAGCATGCAGTCCTACCCGTTTAATCTGAATGCGACGCAGCACGCAGTCCTACCCGTTCAATCTGAATGCGACGCAGCGCGCAGTCCTACCCGTTTAATCTGAATGCGACGCAGCGCGCAGTCATATCCGTTTAATCTGAATGCGACACAGCGCGCAGTCCTACCCGTTTAATCTGAATGCGACGCAGCGCGCAGTCCTACCCGTTTAATCTGAATGCGACGCAGCGCGCAGTCCTACCCGTTCAATCTGAATGCGACGCAGCACGCAGTCCTACCCGTTTAATCTGATAACATGCGACGCAGCGCGCAGTCCTACCCGTTTAATCTGATAACATGCAATGCAGCGCGCAGTCCTACCCGTTTAATCTGATAACATGCAATGCAGCGCGCAGTCCTATCCGTTTAATCTGAATGCGACGCAGCACGCAATCCTACCCGTTTAATCTGAATGCGACGCAGCGCGCAATCCTACCCGTTCAATCTGAATGCGACGCAGCACGCAGTCCTACCCGTTTAATCTGAATGCGACGCAGCACGCAGTCCTACCCGTTCAATCTGAATGCGACGCAGCGCGCAGTCCTACCCGTTTAACCTGAATGCGACGCAGCGCGCAGTCCTACCTGGCATGTGCACCATGCGGCAGTTGCAGTTCTCCACCAGGTAGCGCGTCTCGCAGTCGATGCGACACGCAGAGATGCTGTAGCTGTCAAAGAACTCAGAGTCCATCGGGGTCACCTTACAGTCACCCCAGGGTGGGGGCAGGTACACCAGCTGGGAAAACACACACACACGAATACGCACACATACACGCATGCAAAATCACACACACACGCATGCAAAATCACACACACATACAGTCTCAGTTTACAACAGTCTCCAAAATAAACAGTCTCAGGTCTAAACACAGATTAAACAGCCTCTTTCACATCGAACCTCAGATTCCATTTGCTTCACCTCTAACTGTACCGTATGCCCCCCCCCCCCCGCCCCCACCCCCACCACCACCCCCCCAGCCCCCGCCCTCCATACCCGCTGTTCCTGGCAGGAGACGAAGGTCTGGAATCCGGGGGCGACTCCGAACCCCAGCTGGTCGATGAAAGGGGGCTCATCCTGACTGTGGATCTGCACCTTGATCCCCGCTTCAAACGAAGTCTCGTCTGCAGGGAGCCGGACACGCCCCAGCTGTCACTCAGGCTGACTGACAGGACTCAGCTCAGCGACTGGCTGAGTTCTTTGATTTGACTGGCTGATATTCCATTATGTCACATTAAGAGATATCAGAATTTTACTCTTGGATCCAAAGCCACAAACTATATATCAGCGCAATATAAACCATCACGGACAAGTAGAGGATGTAGCGAAGCAGACAGCATGTCTGACGACTGAAACAGAACACATTTATGCTGGGAAAAAATACACTGATATACCCTGTCAGTATGACTGAGAAATACTTTTAAATGTGCCTACAGCTTGTGTAACACGATAAAGTGAAGCACCAGTTTTATATTAGAGAAAGCAGTGAGGAGCTTTAATGAGAATCTGATTAGCCGAAATGCAGCCAATGGACACATGTGGAGAGGGATAATGAAGAGATGAAATGATAATATGCGCACATTGTTCTCTGACTGTGGGATTACCCTCTGAAATGGGTTATTGCACAGGGGGGACAGCACAGCAGTTAGAGCAGGATATTGAGTTGCTTTGAAAATGAGAAAATGTGCTTGTGTGTGTGAGAGAAAGAGAGTGTGTCTGTGTGTGCATGCATTTGTGTTTGTGCGTGTGTGTGTGTGTGTGTGCCTGAGGGAGTGTGTGTGCACGTGCGTGTGTACCATAGCGCATTAGCACGATGTGTTAGCGTGGCATATTAGCATGGCACATTAGCATAGGGTGTTAGTGAGAATGTATTAGCATAGCGCATTAGCATGGTGTATTAGTGGGGGCATATTAGAATAGCCTATTAGTGTGTTGTGTTAGCGGGGACATATTAGCATAGCACATTAGCATGGTGTGTTAGTGGGGGCATATTAGCATAGCGTATTAGAGCGGTGAGTTAGCGGGGGTGTATTAGCAAAGCGCATCAGCATGGTGTGTTGGTGGGGGCGTATTAGCATAGCACATTAGCCTGGTGTGTTAGCGGGGGTGTATTAGCATGGCACATTAGCCTGGTGTGTTAGCGGGGGTGTATTAGCATAGCACATTAGCCTGGTGTGTTAGCGGGGGTGTATTAGCATAGCACATTAGCCTGGTGTGTTAGCGGGGGTGTATTAGCATAGCACATTAGCCTGGTGTGTTAGCGGGGGTGTATTAGCATAGCACATTAGCCTGGTGTGTTAGTGGGGGCATATTAGCATAGCGCATTAGAGCGGTGAGTCAGCACCCACCGGTCTCCCCCCACACAGGCAGGTACTCGTCCTGCTGAATGTCTAACATCAGCTCCAGCCCGTTCCCCATGCCGCCCTTGGTGGTGACCAGCAGGGGGCGCCCATCCTGCCCCGTGTTGAAGCTGTAGCACTTCCCGTAACGAGTGAAGATCTGAAAAAAAAAGAGAGGGAGAGAAACGGATCAGAGGCAGCCGCAGGGGGGCTGGTGGGCGGGCGTTGCGCTGCTGTAATACGCCAGCGTCCGGCCAGCCTTTAGCGAAGCCGCCGCGACACATCACCACGCCCACTCGCCGTTCCGGAGAAAACATCGAACGCGGCTCGCTCGCCCTCCGCCGCCATTAACCAGCTCCCGCCATTCGCTGGGAGGAGCTGAGCTCCGAGCCCCAGAGTCGGGAGGAGCAGCCGGCCTGTTTGATCGCCCGTCGGGGAAACACCGCTCCTCCGCTCCTCCGCTCCATCAGCGCCGCGGCGCAATGCGCAGGCCTCACACTCAAAATGGCAGCTGTGTGGGGGTGCTGTGACAGTGCAGGCTGAGGTGAATCATCCACACCCCCCCCGCATCCCGCGTCCCGCGTCCTCCCCCCCCCCCCCCCCCCCAGCACCGCTAAGAACACAGAGTTCCATAAAGGTCTGACACAAGCGGAATTAATCAGCATTGTTTTTAACATTGTTATTATTACCACTGTCCCTGTACATATTATTATTACCACTGTCCCTGTATGTATTATTATTACCACTGTCCCTGTACGTATTATTATTACCACTGTCCCTGTACATATTATTACCACTGTCCCTGTACATATTATTATTACCACTGTCCCTGTACATATTATTATTACCACTGTCCCTGTACATATTATTACCACTGTCCCTGTACATATTATTATTACCACTGTCCCTGTACATATTATTATTACCACTGTCCCTGTACGTATTATTATTACCACTGTCCCTGTACATATTATTATTACCACTGTCCCTGTACGTATTATTATTACCACTGTCCCTGTACGTATTATTATTACCACTGTCCCTGTACATATTATTATTACCACTGTCCCTGTACGTATTATTATTACCACTGTCCCTGTACATATTATTACCACTGTCCCTGTACATATTATTATTACCACTGTCCCTGTACATATTATTATTACCACTGTCCCTGTACATATTATTACCACTGTCCCTGTACATATTATTATTACCACTGTCCCTGTACATATTATTATTACCACTGTCCCTGTACGTATTATTATTACCACTGTCCCTGTACGTATTATTATTACCACTGTCCCTGTACGTATTATTATTACCACTGTCCCTGTACATATTATTATTACCACTGTCCCTGTACGTATTATTATTACCACTGTCCCTGTATGTATTATTATTACCACTGTCCCTGTACGTATTATTATTACCACTGTCCCTGTATGTATTATTATTACCACTGTCCCTGTACATATTATTAATACCACTGTCCCTGTACGTATTATTATTACCACTGTCCCTGTACGTATTATTATTACCACTGTCCCTGTATGTATTATTATTACCACTGTCCCTGTACGTATTATTAATACCACTGTCCCTGTACGTATTATTATTACCACTGTCCCTGTACGTATTATTATTACCACTGTCCCTGTATGTATTATTATTACCACTGTCCCTGTATGTGATCAGTGCGCTCCTCATTTACTGAAAAACTCAAACCTGCCCACATGGACCTGCAGCACATCTGCATCGTTTCACAGGACCGATGGACAGCACCAGGACCGATGGACAGCACCAGGACTGACGGACAGCATCCTGCCAGTCATTATTCACACCCGACTCGTAGAATGTTGTGTGATGTAACTGGTTAAAGGGGTAGTTCACCCAAAAATGAAATAAGGTATGTTTCCACTTACCCAGCGTACTATCTATTCTTCCAGATCTATGCTGTTTCGCTGAGTTTTGACCACTTTTCTAGATATCCACTGCAGCTCATCCTGATACAGCAGACTTCAACAGACCCATATTTTTGTGGAACTCAATGTGGCAAAAATTAACATTCAAAAAAACTCCACAGAAAACTCCACAGCAATGTATCCTTCCAAATATAATGCCGCAGTTTTACTCACGGACATCCACAGTGATAAATTTGTGCATGTGTGAGTCATCGAGAACTACTTCTGCTGAAGTACACCAAATGTGTGTATCCACAATCAAAGCACGCCTGCATGGACTGTTACAGCTAGTAGTCCAAAAACACAGAAGTGAGTTTGCATTTTTGATCCATGGGTTCCCTCTGCCGATTTCCAATGCTTTTTTCCCCACAGGGTTTTTGATTTATGCAGAAAATAAGGTCTGCAGCTACCATAAGCCTAAGTGAGGTTCACACGTTATTCAATGACATAAATTACATTGGAAATCTGCCGAGGGAACCCATGGCTCAAAAATGCAAACTCACTTCTGTGTTTCTGGACTACAAACTGTAACACTCTCTTCACACAGAAACACACACACATACATACACACATACAGCGGAGAACAGACCTGCCATTCTTTTTGCTCCACGAAGAAAAAAACTCACTTCAGATCAATTCACTGCTATTTGTGTGGTGCATTTTACAGAGACACTGTAAAACGTGTTACAGGAAAAACAGGAAACAGGAAAATTTTGAAACACAGGGGGGCCTGAACCCCAAAAGAACAGTGAGTGAGGTTAAAAAAAACACCCAAACACAGGCGAGAAAAAACTCCCTAATCTGAGAAAATCTTGGCAGGAGCTCGGCTACAGAGGACTGTCTGAACCGAATCGGAGCAGCAGTGTGGCACAGAGATGCTGCAACACACAGCCCTGTGCCAACAGGTAGCCCACAGTAAGGTAAGAAACCCCAGCCTCCTGACACACACCTCTGTGTGCCCCTATTGGCCAATCCCCTCGTCATAACCGGCCAATGGCAGACTCAGGCTTGTGATGCCTGGGTTTCAGGGCCCAGTCTGTGCTGCTGATGAGCACGTTCGCTGTCTGCGAGCCTCCAGAGAGTGCCACCGCCGCAGCAAGACTTATAACACACAGATAATTAGGGCTTAACACGACACAGGCACAGGAAGCGGCTCTGCATTACCCTCCACAGTCCCGTCAGAATTAATACTGCCGCTCGCCGTTTCACCGGAGAGTTCGGTTTAACCCGTCCCTGGACGGCACTCAGACGGCATCGACAGCACAGAGCCGGAGAAACCTTCAGCGTGAGGAGCTTACAGGGGGCTAACGGCTGCTAGCCTGGAAACAGTAATGAGATCACGACCTTCTGAAAGCTGGAGGCAGTTGAGTGCAGGGTGAGCTGGCCCTCCTTTAATTACACGCAGAGCAGAGGGGAGTAAAGCCTGGGACGGGTAAAAGAGACCCTTCGTTTCTCAGTCGTTAGGGGAGTGTGTGGAAATGCTGTTCTGATGTTCCCATTTTCATCTTTCAGAGAGCAAACAGACGCCGCATGGTCAGAAAGTTTTTCTCCGCCCACAATCGATTTATTCAGTGAACGGGAAAATATTGCATTTATTAAAATGCTGTGAAGATTGTTTAGTCTCATTTCGCTGCTCCAGTCTGGATTATTGATTTAGTCCAGTGAGCTCTCTACAGCCCTGGCTTTAGTTAAGCAGCCCCCACTCGCCTTCATCTGGCCCACACACTGAATTATACTGCAGTGTGTACTTCATCTGGCCCACACACTGAATTATACTGCAGTGTGTACTTCATCTGGCCCACACACTGAATTATACTGCAGTGTGTACTTCATCTGGCCCACACACTGAATTATACTGCAGTGTGTACTTCATCTGGCCCACAGACTGAATTATACTGCAGTGTGCACTTCATCTGGCCCACACACTGAATTATACTGCAGTGTGTACTTCATCTGGCCCACACACTGAATTATACTGCAGTGTGTACTAACAGAAGAGAACTTTCATTAGTGAGTGATTCAGTGAGTGAGTGAGTGAGCGAGTGTGACAGTGAGTGAGCAAGTGAGTGAGACAGTGAGTGAGGGAGTTTGTAAGTGAGAGACAGTGTATGAGTGAGTGAGTGAGAGATAGGGAGTGACTGAATGAGTGAGTGATTGAGTGAGTGAGCGAGTGTGACAGTGAGTGAGCAAGTGAATGAGACAGTGAGTGAGGGAGTTTGTAAGTGAGAGACAGTGTATGAGTGAGTGAGTGAGTGATTCAGTGAATGAGTAAGTAGGGGACAGTGAGTGAGCGAGTGAGTAAGTAGGGGACAGTGAGTGAGTGAGTGATTCAGTGAGTGAGTGAGTATGTAGGGGACAGTGAGTGAGTGAGTGAGTGAGCGAGTGAGTGATTCAGTGAGTGAGTAAGTAGGGGGCAGTGAGCGAGTGAGTGATTCAGTGAGTGAGTGAGTGAGTGACTGAGTAAGTAGGGGACAGTGAGTGAGTGAGTGAGTCAGTGAGTGAGTGAGTGAGTAAGTAGGGGACAGTGAGTGAGTGAGTGAGCGAGTGAGTGAGTGAGTGAGTAAGTAGGGGACAGTGAGTGAGTGAGTGAGCGAGTGAGTAAGTAGGGGGCAGTGAGCGAGTGAGTGATTCAGTGAGTGAGTGAGTGAGTAAGTAGGGGACAGTGACTGAGTGAGTGATTCAGTGAGTGAGTGAGTGAGTAAGTAGGGGACAGTGAGTGAGTGAGTGATTCAGTGAGTGAGTGAGTGAGTAAGTAGGGGACAGTGAGTGAGTGAGTGATTCAGTGAGTGAGTGAGTGAGTAAGTAGGGGACAGTGACTGAGTGAGTGAGGTTCCTTTAGTGCCTTAAGTCTGCAGACCAGCACTGAACTGAAGCTGTTGGGGCTTGATTAAGGTAACTCTGCTGTTTGTTTTAGTCCAGATACATTTAAATTCCTCGTGCAATGGCCACATTGATTTTTTTACCAGCACCCAAGGGTAGCTTCCTAAGCAAAGTCTGGATCATTAATATTGAAGGAACCTGTTGACTTTGGCCATTATTAGCCCTTCAAGCCAATATGTTGCATCCGGATCCAGGACAAATGTGTTTACATCCACGTCAGAAATTAGTTGGAAGGGAGGGGGGCGGCTGCTGCCTCTGCTCAGCAGGGGTGAGTGTCAGGGTGGCGGGCGGGGCTCAGCGGGGATGAGTGTCAGGGTGGCGGGCGGGGCTCAGCGGGGATGAGTGTCAGGGTGGCGGGCGGGGCTCAGCGGGGGTGAGTGTCAGGGTGGCGGGCGGGGCTCAGCGGGGGTGAGTGTCAGGGTGGCGGGCGGGGCTCAGCGGGGGTGAGTGTCAGTGTGGCGGGCGGGGCTCAGCGGGGGTGAGTGTCAGGGTGGCGGGCGGGGCTCAGCGGGGGTGAGTGTCAGGGTGGCGGGCGGGCTCAGCGGGGGTGAGTGTCAGTGTGGCGGGCGGGCTCAGCGGGGGTGAGTGTCAGGGTGGCGGGCGGGGCTCAGCGGGGGTGAGTGTCAGGGTGGCGGGCGGGGCTCAGCGGGGGTGAGTGTCAGGGTGGCGGGCGGGCTCAGCGGGGGTGAGTGTCAGGGTGGCGGGCGGGCTCAGCGGGGGTGAGTGTCAGGGTGGCGGGCGGGCTCAGCGGGGGTGAGTGTCAGGGTGGCGGGCGGGGCTCAGCGTGGGTGAGTGTCAGGGTGGCGGGCGGGGCTCAGCGGGGGTGAGTGTCAGGGTGGCGGGCGGGGCTCAGCGGGGGTGAGTGTCAGGGTGGCGGGCAGGGCTCAGCGGGGGTGAGTGTCAGGGTGGCGGGCGGGGCTCAGCGGGGGTGAGTGTCAGGGTGGCGGGCGGGGCTCAGCGGGGGTGAGTGTCAGTGTGGCGGGCGGGCTCAGCGGGGGTGAGTGTCAGGGTGGCGGGCGGGGCTCAGCGGGGGTGAGTGTCAGGGTGGCGGGCGGGCTCAGCGGGGGTGAGTGTCAGGGTGAGTGTCAGTGTGGGTAAACTCTAATGGCATTACGAAGCTTCAGCAGGGCGCCTCGGGACCTCAGCATGCCGGTCACGTCTGGCGTCTGTGGAGCGCCCCCCCCCCCCACCCTGTCAGTGAGAGGCACAGAGAGTGTGAAAACACGCTGGATTACAAGCCTGACACACGACTCGAGAGGTGCTTTCAAAGGGTTTGTGTGTGTGTGTATAAGCATGTGTGCTTGTGTGTGTGTGCATGAGTACGTGTCTGTGTGTGATACACTCTCATCCACACACAAGTACACATGCTCATACACACACACACACTGTGTGTGTATGTGTATTTGTGTGTGTGTGTGCGCGCGCGCGTGCAGTGTATACGGTTAAACTTCACATACAAAATAACAAAGAAAACCAATTCTTAGAAAGCTAAAAAAATGATTTACTAACTTTCCTGAATAATTACGGAAAACGCTGCAGAAACGAACGAACTAAGGAGCAAACATAAACGCCCCGATAGGCGGAGTACAAAAAAGCCAAGCTCTTCAGTTCTTCTGTTTTTTTGTTTTTTTCTCGAAGGTGGGCTACGGAGATTACACGGGCGCTGTTTGTGTTTGATTATCTGAGAAATCCATCAACGCCAACCCGCGGAGGGAAAGCCCAAAATACCTTCAAAGACGAATAGCCGACAAAGCTATACCGACAGAGCCACTCCTTCAAGCGCAGTAAACACAAGTTGACAAATTGCATTCATGAACACTACGCACAACAACGCGCAACGAACAAATGCACGGCTGCAATTTCACATCGACTTAAGTTTTATCGGTTAGAAGCATCTTTGGGGAGTCAGTCCGTCCCCTTTACGATAACAACGGGTCCACGACAGCGGGTCTAACTTTTATGTGCGTCTTAGTAACGCGGACACTCACGGTACTGAAATTCTGATGGCCGCATCTCCGCCCCTGGAAGCGGCAGTGCAGAAGCATCTCCTCCAGCTGGTGCCCGATCCGGTCCAGCAACTGCCCCGTGGACGGCTGAGAGCCGCCGGGCGGGGGTAGAAACCGGCTGAAGTCAACTATTCGGGAGAAAGGGGTCCAAGGTGATTCGCTGTTGTTTTTAAGTGCCTCTCTGGCACCGGCAGAGATTTGCCAGTTTTTTCCTATTAGACCCAGCCACTGACCCGCCACGAACACCTCCGAGCGCTTCATCCGCCTCGGTAACAACAGGTTCACGTTGCAAATAGTCACGACAGGGAAAACCAGCCGCCGCGCGTGCAGTACGTGCGCCTTGGTGTACACCGGGTAAGAGAGAAAGTACTGCACGCGGTTGGACGACCAGGAGAACAGGAGAGCCAGCGACACCAAGAAAGCCAGTAGCCAGGCCAGCCTGCGGAGGTACGAACCAGACAGAAATATATGTGCAAGACCATGAAGCGAAGTGCGTTTCAAGAAGAGCTTCCCGACTTCTGCGAGGGATTCCCCTCGCGCTCTCCGCAAATCCTTAGACTGGCACATGCTGGCGAGAGGATGGCGCGTGATCCGCTAGCATCAGTGTAAACATCGGCTTTTAAACGTCCTCGTGAAGCGTCCCACTCTGAGCAATACAGACGTTCCATGCGCCCAGCAAAGCGTGAAATCTCCAAGTCAGTCGCTGTGGTTTTTAAGAACAGACGCACAGTGGCTTCATTACGTTGTTTTCAATTTAAAATGGTGATGCCCAGGAACTGTGCACGTGGCATTTAGTAGTATTACTGGAGAAGATTAGAATCACTGTACTACGGTAACTGAAATGCATACAAAATTAAGTCAATTATACCCTCGAGTTTATGCCAAGTCAGCTAAAACTATAATGCAGAATTCTAATAGATTTGTTTCTTGTCATTGCAGTCTTTAAGGAAGTCAGATACTGACCTATTATCTTATAATATGTGATGAAGTTTGTGCACTTGCTAGGTTTGGGGAACATAATAACAAACCAAATTAAAAATATATATTAATTAATCAATTAATATTGTTTCTGTATGTCACAGTGATACATTACGCTGTCTGTTCGGACAACCGGTGGACAGACATGAACGAATGCGCGCACACACGCCCGCACAAAATCACACCCAGGCAAGTTTCTCCTCCTAGTGCTGTCAGCAACACCACAACTCGCCAGCAGGGGATGCTGCGAGTCCAAAAATGAAAAAAATACTGTACGTACTACCGGCAAGCTTCAGTGAAATGTTCCTTTAATCCCGTTGCGCAGATGACAAATCTGGCCAATCCTCTCCCATTTAGGGTTGCGTTGTGTTTAAGGCTTTATAAGACCCGATGTGAGCATCAGACTTATGAATCGGTGCATTAAGCATAACACACGACTGAGCCACCTTACACTCCAGGATGTAAAATCCCTGCATTACAGAATAGAGCAAACCTCTCGAAAGAAACAAAATTTCAGTGTGAGTGATATGAATTCTAACAAAGCAGGCCACTAGGAACCACTATAGTAACGCTGCCCAGCGTACGCAAACAATGTCCCAATACTAACAGCTACGTCTGCTAGTTAACCCCCAATACAAATGTGCTGAGCATTATTAGCAAAGGCTAACAGTTGTGTATTATGACAAATGTGAATATATCAATTTCAAAAATATCACACAAGGTAGACAAATGAAATGGTACAAGCAGTAATATCCTGTCTATACTTCATACTTCATCCTCCCCTTCTGACCCACTTCACAAATCCATTTGCTTTAGCCATGATGATGAGTTGTCAAAATTAGTAAAATCTTCTAAAAATCAAAGGAAAAAACAAAAACAATTACGCCTGAATGAGTGCTTGTACATTACTGCATAACGTTACAGTTCACTGCACAACCTGGGCTGTTTGCGTGGGGCTGTCATTCCTTAAAATAGACTTTTAATGAAACATGCCATAGACCATTGGAAAGCTTATCAAGTGGGCGGGGCTTGTTAAATGGATGAACCACATGACAATGGCGGCACTCCGCATTTAGCATAACTGTCATATATCGTCACCTGATGAAGCCAGAACACAGAGTTCGCTGTTTCCATTCATGGTTTGGCAGAGAGATCCGAGCATGCATGCATGCTGGCCACCAGGGGCCTGGTGTGCGAAGGGGTTAATTCTGTGAATGTGGACTCCCTAAATTCTACTTACTCGCATTTTTTTGTTGGTGCCAGGTTCCAGCCCAGCAATCCCTGCTGATTAAGTTCAGCTGCCTCCATTCAGACTTAATGATACAGTCAGTCCCCTTTACAGTCAGTCCTCTTTACAGTCAGTCCCCTTTACAGTCAGTCCCTTTTACAGTCAGTCCCTTTTACAGTCAGTCCCCTTTACAGTCAGTCCCCTTTACAGTCAGTCCCTTTTACAGTCAGTCCCCTTTACAGTCAGTCCCTTTTACAGTCAGTCCCTTTTACAGTCAGTCCTCTTTACAGTCAGTCCCCTTTACAGTCAGTCCCTTTTACAGTCAGTCCCTTTTACAGTCAGTCCCCTTTACAGTCAGTCCCTTTTACAGTCAGTCCTCTTTACAGTCAGTCCCTTTTACAGTCAGTGTCAGTCCCCTTTACAGTCAGTCCCTTTTGCAGTCAGTACCCTGTACAGCCAGTCCTCTTTACAGCCAGTCCCCTTTACAGTTAGTGTCACTCCCCTTTACAGGCAGTCCCCTTTACAGTCAGTGTCAGTCCCCTTTACAGGCAGTCCCCTTTACAGTCAGTTTCCTTTACAGCCAGTCCCCTTTACAGTCTGTCCCCTTTACAGCCGGTCCCCTTTTAGAGTTTTACTAGGACTTCCTAAATTCTACTTACTCGCATTTTTTTTGTTGGTGCCAGGTTCCAGCCCAGCAATCCCTGCTGATTAAGTTCAGCTGCCTCCATTCAGACTTAATGATACAGTCAGTCCCTTTACAGTAAGTCCCTTTTACAGCCAGTCCCCTTTACAGTCAGTCCTCTTTACAGACAGTCCCCTTTACAGTCAGTCCTCTTTACTGTCAGTCCCTTTTACAGCCAGTCCCCTTTACAGTCAGTCCTCTTTACAGACAGTCCCCTTTACAGTCAGTCCTCTTTACAGACAGTCCCCTTTACAGTCAGTCCTCTTTACAGCCAGTTACCTTTACAGTCAGTGTCACTTCCCTTTACAGTCAGTCCCCTTTACAGTCAGTGTCAGACCCCTTTATGGATAGTCCCCTTTACAGTCAGTCCCCTTTACGGATAGTCCCCTTTACAGTCAGTTTCCTTTACAGCCAGTCCCCTTTACGGATAGTCCCCTTTACAGTCAGTTTCCTTTACAGTCGATCCCCTTTACAGTCGGTCCCCTTTTAGAGTTTTACTAGTGCTGATGAAGGCTGGACATTATGGCTGAAATGTAACTGGTTTCATCGTAATGATTTCAATAAAATCCAAATATTTTTACTGAGAGCGAGAGTTTGCGCTGGTTCATGGATCAATTCTTTATATATTTCCCGGCTGCACCATGTTTCAGCACTGCTTCCTCCTCTTATACATTCTATTTGCTGAAAGAATTTAAGAAAGTTCACACTATAAATACATGTGCAGCTGGGTGCACATTTAGTGTACTGCACAGCCAATCTCACGCGTGAACGAATCTCCATTTGATATTTGAAAAGTGGTTTAAAAGGCTGTTTTTGTGTGAAGCAGCCCAGGTTCTGAGACACACTGTGGACGAAAAGCAGCAGCCAGACAGATTAACGGAAGAGCTGCTGTTTGAGTAAACGATCCAAACCTGATCCATCCAGTCTGACAGCAGGACAGGTACAGCAGGGCTGGGACAGACCTCAGTGTGAGCAGCCCCAGGCCCAGTGTGAGCACCCCCAGGCCCCCAGCCCCAGCGTGGGCACCCCCAGCCCCAGTGTGAGCACCCCCAGGCCCCCAGCCCCAGTGTGAGCACCCCCAGGCCCCCAGCCCCAGTGTGAGCACCCCCAGGCCCCCAGCCCCAGTGTGAGCACCCCCAGGCCCCACCCAGGCGGGGGAATGCTGCCACACTAGGCTGGCGGAGCAGTTAAAGTGTGTAGCCACAGCAGAGTCGGCTTACAGCACATTTACACTGGGCTGCTCAATAAATTCTGACAGCACGGCTTAGCCAATCAGGGCTTGCGATCCACTAACGCAGATCCCACCAATCACGGCTTGTGATCCGCCATCCCAGTTCCCACCAATCAGGGCTTGCGGTCCCAACCCAGATCCCACCACATGGCAGGAAGCCTCTGAGCAGCAGCACTCAAAGGGAAAAGATCTCCAGCAACACTGTTTCCCAGGGCAACATATTTCAGAACATCTGACTGATTGATTTTCTTTCGATTGAACTGCAATTCCAGCTTTTATCAGATTTCAGCCAATCTTTCTGTAAACTGATCTCCCCTGTGTGAGTCTGCCCATAATGGTAAAAGCTTAGATCGACTTAGAGAAATCTGAGAATTTTTAATGTATGGAATTTGCAAAACTTGACCTCGTTGCAGTTCCAACGATTACCACTGGAGGGCAATGATAGGATTTGTATGTTCGAGGTATTCCTCTGGGCTGGTTTTTAATAAACCCGTACTGAAGTGAACAGAAGGAGAGAGAGTGAGAGAATGAGGGAGAGAGAGAGAGAATGAGGGAGAGAGGGAGAGAGAGAGAAGGAGAGAGAGAGGGAAAGGAAGAGAGAGAGAGAGAGGGAGGGAGAGAGAGGAAGAGAGAGAGTGACATTTCGTTTCAAGTCCATCTGAAGAGCCCTGCCGACAGTTATGACAGGCCTAATGTTACCATGGCAACAGGACATCGTGGGAGTAACCCTGCAGTCTCCTTAAGAAGTGCAATACTCCCACTTGCGCACACTCACACACACACATATACACACACACACTTGCACACACACATATACACCCACACACACTCGCACACACACACACACACACACACACATATACACACACACACTTGCACACACACATATACAAACACACACACTCGCACACACACATACACACACACACTCGCACACACAGATATACACACACACACTCGCACACACACATATACACACAGACAGACAGAGACACACACACACATACAGACACACACACATACACATGCATACACACACAGACAGACAGAGACACACGCACACACATACACACACACACACACTCACAGACACACATATACACACAGACAGAGACACACACACACATACAGACACACACACACACACTAGCACACACATATACACACACACTCGCACACACACATATACACGCAGACAGACAGACACACACACACATATACACACACACACTCGCACACACACATATACACACACACACTTGCACACACACACATACACACACACACTCGCACATACACATACACACACATTCGCACACACACATATACACACAGACAGAGACACACACACACGTACAGACACACACACTTGCACACACACATACACACACACTCGCACACACACATATACACACACTCGCACACACACATACACACACATTCGCACACACACATATACACACAGACAGACAGAGACACACACACACGTACAGACACACACACTCGCACACACACATATACACACAGACAGACAGAGACACACACACTCGCATACACACACACAAATACACATGCACACAAATATGTATACACAAACACACACACACACCTAGACACACACACACACAGACAGAGACACACACACACACACACACTCGCATACACACACACACAAACACGCACACAAACACACATGCACACACATATGTATACACACAAACAGACACACAACTAGACAAACACACACACGCATACACACACATACACACATATAAAAATACTCATTCACACACATATGCACACACATACCACACACACAAAACAGAATGTAATTAAATCCAGTAATTAATATTTACAAGGTGAGTTTTGCCTTTGGTGCACTACAGTCAAAAGGAAATTGGATTATTGATCACTGTTTTCAGGTGATGAAATAATGTCAGACAGCTGTGTTACTTATGAGAGAAAAACATGAAAGTGTACACACACACACACGCGCACACACTCTCACACATACACGCACACACAGCCATTGAGGGTGCGAAAGAGCAGCGCTGGCAGAACAGCACAGATTTGTACAGACTTTATTAACCTTTAGCAAAGGCAGGCTGGTGTCTGA
Source organism: Anguilla pacifica (assembly GCA_039654925.1). Taxonomy (NCBI): domain Eukaryota; kingdom Metazoa; phylum Chordata; class Actinopteri; order Anguilliformes; family Anguillidae; genus Anguilla; species Anguilla pacifica. Next base: position 1,152,621 of record CM077294.1, read on the forward strand.
GGTCCTTCCCGCTGAAACAGGGCTGTGTGCGTCTGCAGGGGTTCAGCTGAAACAGGGCTGAACCCCTGCAGCACTGAAGCGGTGTGGATATCGGAGCTGAAGCGGTGTGGATATCAGAGCTGAAGCGGTGTGGATATCGGAGCTGAAGCGGTGTGGATATCAGCGCTGAAGCGGTGTGGATATCGGAGCTGAAGCGGTGTGGATATCAGAGCTGAAGCGGTGTGGATATCAGAGCTGAAGCGGTGTGGATATCAGCGCTGAAGCAGTGTGGATATCAGAGCTGAAGCGGTGTGGATATCAGAGATGAAGCGGTGTGGATATCAGCGCTGAAGCGGTGTGGATATCAGAGATGAAGCGGTGTGGATATCAGCTCTGAAGCGGTGTGGATATCAGAGCTGAAGCGGTGTGGATATCAGCGCTGAAGCGGTGTGGATATCAGAGCTGAAGCGGTGTGGATATCAGCGCTGAAGCGGTGTGGATATCAGCTCTGAAGCGGTGTGGATATCAGCTCTGAATCGGTGTGGATATCAGAGCAGAAGCGGTGTGGATATCAGAGCTGAAGCGGTGTGGATATCAGCGCTGAAGGGATGTGGATATCAGCGCTGAAGCAGTGTGGATATCAGAGCTGAAGCGGTATGGATATCAGCGCTGAAGCGGTGTGGATATCGGAGCTGAAGCGGTGTGGATATCGGAGCTGAAGCGGTGTGGATATCGGAGCTGAAGCGGTGTGGATGTCAGAGCTGAAGCGGTGTGGATATCAGAGCTGAAGCGGTGTGGATATCAGAGCTGAAGCGGTGTGGATATCAGCGCTGAAGCAGTGTGGATATCAGAGCAGAAGCGGTGTGGATATCAGCGCTGAAGCGGTGTGGATGTCAGAGCTGAAGCGGTGTGGATATCAGCGCTGAAGCGGTGTGGATATCAGAGCTGAAGCGGTGTGGATATCAGAGCTGAAGCGGTGTGGATATCAGCGCTGAAGCGGTGTGGATATCAGCGCTGAAGCGGTGTGGATATCGGAGCTGAAGCGGTGTGGATATCGGAGCTGAAGCGGTGTGGATGTCAGAGCTGAAGCGGTGTGGATATCAGCGCTGAAGCGGTGTGGATATCAGAGCTGAAGCGGTGTGGATATCGGAGCTGAAGCAGTGTGGATATCGGAGCTGAAGCGGTGTGGATATCAGCGCTGAAGCAGTGTGGATATCGGAGCTGAAGCGGTGTGGATATCAGCGCTGAAGCGGTGTGGATATCGGAGCTGAAGCGGTGTGGATATCAGCGCTGAAGCAGTGTGGATATCGGAGCTGAAGCGGTGTGGATATCAGCGCTGAAGCAGTGTGGATATCGGAGCTGAAGCGGTGTGGATGTCAGAGCTGAAGTGGGACAGGCTAATAAAACGCACACAATCCAGCACTGACCCCTGAAGCAAGATCCTGCTGCTCTCCCCTCTTCTCTTTCACCTACAATTCACACATCTCACCAAACAGCCATAACCCACTGGCTCTTAAAGGGGCGGTTGGGTGGCCTCGCGATCTGATACCTGTTCAAGCACTGTTCTAGCGTATGGATGAGCTCTATGGTCTGGTATCTGTTAAGGTTCTGTTCTAGTGTATAGATGAGCTCTACGGTCTGGTATCTGTTAAGTCTTCGTTCTAGCATATGGATGAGCTCTATGGTCTGGTATCTGTTAAGGGTCTGGTATCTGTTAAGGCTCTGTTCCAGTGCATGGATGGGTCTGGGATGAAACTCAGACAGGCAGGGAGCCCTACAGACGCTAACTCTTGCTTCATGAGGGTGTCGCGTTTGAAAAAGGGGAAGCGAAGTGTGTTAGCTGGCTAGCAGAGAAATCCATCAGTGCTGGATGTGAAGTGCGCTAAAGAGGCGATGGGAGAGGAGGCTATGGGTGGTGCAGGAGAGGAGGTTATGGGAGGTGCGGGAGAGGAGGTTACGGGAGGTGTGGGAGAGGAGGTTACGGGAGGTGCGGGAGAGGAGGTTATGGGAGGTGTGGGAGAGGAGGTTATGGGAGGTGCAGGAGAGGAGGTTATGGGAGGTGTGGGAGAGGAGGTTATGGGAGGTGCGGGAGAAGAGGTTATGGGAGGTGCAGGAGAGGAGGTTATGGGAGGTGCAGGAGAGGTTATGGGAGGTATGGAAGAGGAGGTTATGGGAGGTACAGGAGAGGAGGTTTTGGGAGGTGCAGGAGAGGAGGTTATGGGAGGTGCGGGAGAGGAGGTTATGGGAGGTGCGGGAGAGGAGGTTATGGGAGGTGCGGGAGAAGAGGTTATGGGAGGTGCAGGAGAGGTTATGGGAGGTATGGAAGAGGAGGTTATGGGAGATGCGGGAGAGGAGGTTATGGGAGGTACAGGAGAGGAGGTTTTGGGAGGTACAGGAGAGGAGGTTTTGGGAGGTGCGGGAGAGGAGGTTTTGGGAGGTGTGGGAGAGGAGGTTATGGGAGGCGTGGGAGAGGACTGGCAAACTGCTGCCCAGAATGTGCTTTCCACCCAAACGGCCTGTCTCCCCGCGGGAAGGGTACTGGTCCTGATTTCCAAAGGATGTATCGTGAAATTTTAAAATATATATTACGTAACAAATTTCCTGTGTGTGTGACAACAGAAAGCAATTACTTAATCTCCTCCAACTGTTTCCAAATGGAGTTGGATCTCCAGCATAAAATATGGCCAATTTATGTGATTCTGTTGGCTCTCATGAGTGTGCAATCAGAGCTAATATCATTCAGCCGCCTCTCTGTAATGAATCAAGGTCTACACAATCTACCAGGCATTATACCTTATTAGAACGTATTAGGAACAGTTATGATATTGATGATGACGTTTTCTGGAAAAGACAAAAAAACGAAATATCACACACTATGCACTTTGAAAGACTGGTCTGCATGGTTTTGATCGGGTGAACACGTGGAAACCTTAAAGGAGGGCCATCTACACGGCCGTGATCCGAAGCCCTCAGACATCACAACAGACACAGACATATAAACATACATCTATATTTATCTTTATCCACTGAAGACCTCTCTCTGGTCTTAATCTCAAGAACCATACATTCCACAATACTGAGGCCTACACTACAAGGGACATTCAATAAAAGGAAAATAAATCACATCTTTCTAAATGTTTGCGCTGCAACGTGTATTTGTCATCCAAGGCACTTGTATTCTGTCAGAAAAACATAAATACTTAAAAACTTAATTTCTCGGGAGGACATGGTAGTGCGCATGCTCATACGTCATTCCTGTCCTTGATTCAGAATTGCTACCTGTTGGCGAGTGGGGGTTCGCAGCTGACGTAAGATTTCAACACTGGCTCCAAAATCACAAATATGCCTCCGGCTCTGAACTTTGGAACACCTCCTTGAACATTTTTACTTTTCTTCTGCACGGTGAAAGATGGTCTGTCACAGTATGGCTCACTGAAGCACGCACAGTCCCTTCGTTTCTACGTGCAGTCTAATCATATCGCGGCGAGGTGCTCTGAAATTCACCCGCATGTGAGAAGCTCAGCTCATCCCCCAGCCGGGGTGCAAGGTTTCATAAATGAGATTCCTTTGGAAAAAAAAAAGAAAAAAAAAAAAAGCTTTTCGGTGAATAGTTCACGTCTTCATGCGAAAGCCAGAACAATATTAGCACTTATTTGATTGGTTGATAACACACCGAACGTTAAGCTCGCTTCACTTCAGGCTCGAGAGCGAAATGGATACAGGGGGGAGAAAGTGCCTTTATCTGCAGTCCTAATGCCGCGTGACAGCTATCCGCGTGTGACTGCAGCCGCGCGGCTCCCTGGGCCCTGCGGCTCCCTGCGGCTCCCTGCGGCTCCCTGCGGCTCCCTGCGGCTCCCCAGCCCTGCGGCTCCCCGGCCCTGCGGCTCCCCGGCCCTGCGGCTCCCTGCGGCTCCCTGCGGCTCCCTGCGGCTCCCTGCGGCTCCCCGGCCCTGCGGCTCCCTGCGGCTCCCCGGCCCTGCGGCTCCCTGCGGCTCCCCGGGCCTGCGGCTCCCTGCGGCTCCCCGGCCCTGCGGCTCCCCGGCCCTGCGGCTCCCCGGGCCCGCGGCAGCCGTAATTGCGGGGGCGCCACGAGTCCGTCTTTCCGGCGGTGGCGGACAGTTTCAATCCATCAGCGTCATAACACAGAACTGACCCGGGACCACACGGGCGGCTGCGCAAACGGGCGGCTGCGCAAACGGGCGGCTGTGCAAATGGGCGGCTGCGCAAACGGGCGGCTGCGCAAACGGGCGGCTGCGCAAACAGGCGGCTGCGCACACGGGCGGCTGCGCAAACGGGCGGCTGCGCAAACGGGCGGCTGTGCAAATGGGCTGCGGAATTAACTGCGCGGACGGTGAGCGGGACGTTCCGGGGGCAGTCTCGTCTCCGCGTCGTCCATCACCATGTCAACACGGATTAGCACGGTCTGCCGCCCCGCGAACAACATCATTACGGCTCAGGTTTCTCCGTTTCGGTTGCCTGCCACGCCGCGGCGGAGGTAGCGGGGCTTGAGCTATTGGGCTCTCTCGCAGCCGCCAAACCGCCAGAGATATGCCTCCTGGCTGCCGATGCTATTCTGAGCAAACAGCCCGTCCCACCTGTACAGTTCAGCAGCATTAGTCACTGCGACTCGCGGCTAGGAGGAGAGCGGGTTCACCCTGCATTTCTGCGTGTAGCAGACACTGTTACCCAGAGCAACTTGCACACATTACTTCCTGCAAACAAGCCATTTATGCAGTTTGACATTTTACTGAAGAAATTCAGGTAAAGCTCTGTGCTCTAGGGTATGACAGCATGTCAGTTGGGAATCCAAAACTGCAGCCTTTTGAGTCCACTTAGGCTACCCTAACCACTCTACTACATGCCTCCCCCTAAATTAGCCCAAATTTACAGCTAAATTTACAGAATTTAGTCGCCCTGAAAGAGGTTTTCAGTGTTGTTTCAGGAAGTAGCCAGATCAGTTCCTCGCGTTCTTAATGTTCAAAGCTGGCCTTCTGCTCTGGAGCATAAGGGGCTGGGTTGATGCTAATACCAACTGCAGCATTTAAAATCTTATAAATAACCTGCCAATTACTAACAAATCTTTCTGCAAATATTTCTGTAAATGTCATGTTTGCGGGGGATGTCTTTCCCGTCTCCAGCAAGCGATTAACAGTGTGGAGCACGACCCTGACATTACCCACACACACCGGCTTTCGCATGAGCATTCTGGGAAAGCGTTTACACCTTCCATCAGGAGATCATGAAAGAGTGGTGTCATATTCCAGAGGTAGATTCTGTATGACAGAGTATTACATTACATTAAAGGCATACCAGCATATTCACACAAAATACTACATAGCATTTACATTCCATCCATTTATGCAGCTGGACAGAAGACAGGTCAGATACCTCCCCCCCTACCTGGGAATCAAACCTGTGACCTTCAGGTTACGAGACCAGTTCCTTACCCATTATGCTACACTGCCGCCCCAGCACACAGGCTGTGCTGGTACGCCATGGTGGCCCAACATCCTATTAAGTGACTTAACACTAGTGTTAGTATGTTTGTTTTGTTGAGCACGACTGTATTCTCTGTGTCTTTTCCAGAAGCCTAACACGGCAGTGGTCCAGAACGTTCAGGAGATGAAAACCACATTAGAGCTCTTCCCTTTCACTTTATTTCCTCTTAGATCAGCTGACCTGCTCCTCATTAGGAAGGCTGTTAATGCCTTTAAAGGCCCCTCCAGTGCCAAAGGCCAAGTCCATTACCTGGTCTGCAGCTCGCAGACATTTTAGAGGTTTCTGAGATTAGAATCTGTGATAGGCGCAAAAAAAAAAAAGCACATTAATTCTGGCCTAGTTTTCTTAATTTCTCCATCTGCGCCGAGTCTGATGACCTCTGCTGTAGGTGCGTTAATAAGCAAATCTTTCTTCTTCGTTGTCTCTTTCTTCTTCTCCTTATCCTTCTGCTGGCTGGACTTCCATTAAAGAACAGAAGCTCATTCATTTAGATAAGAGAGCAGCGGTTATCTTACCCGTTTACCCAGTCCTCAGCGTCCCGGCACCGTCTACAGAGATCAAACCATTTCCCCCATCTCTGCAGTCACCCGTAATCAGTCCAACGCTTTGATGTTCACGCCATCTCGGAGCCTCGCACGCTCGCGTCTCACCTCCCTCCGCTAACGACAAACATCGATCTCGCGTTTGCCTGAAAGCCCGAATGTGGTCTAATTACTGAAAAGGGGGTCGGGTTCGGCCTACTTCTCCATGCTTCATCTCCAGGGCGATAACGATCGGCTCCTCGGCGTTCAGAGCGTCCAGACGAGGTCCGTTACTCCAGATACGTCAACGACCTTAAAGCAGAACCACGCATGTGTTCCAGGAGCTGTTAACTCAGAACGGATCAGGCGTCTTTTCCCAGGTCCGCTGGACGGTCTCTAAATTTTCCGGACCGCTTGTTGGAAAATGTCATTAGAATTAATCTGTGCTTGATGGGGGAATATCAGGGGTGAGCATAAAACATGCTAATAAAACGCATGTGAAAGAAGCAGAGAATTACCACCTTCGTTTCTGCGGACAAACTAGTTACTTCTAATCTCTATAAAACGACCCAGCTTGAGAGAGCTGCTTGTGTGCCATCTGAAAATAAGTTCAATTTCTCACATGGCTTCCCGACAGCTTCCAAATAATATTAATGAACCACAGCGCAGCATGGAGGAGGAACTGCTCGGAGGACACACCGTTCGCGCTACGGACCTGAAATCATGGTTTTAATAAACTGGCACTGAGATATTTTGCGGTTTCTCAAGACACATATTTAATAATTTGAGTCCTGCTTTGCTCCAGTGATTAGAGTGGCCTCACTTAACGAGGGGCTTTCTGAATTAGAGTAAGGCCGTCACAGCCAGCCAATCAGCTGTCAGCGTGGTTTCTGCGCGATCAGTCTGAGTGTCGCAGCCAGCCAATCAGCCGTCGCCGTGGTTTCTGCGCGATCAGTCTGAGTGTCGCTGGCAGCCAATCAGCCATCTGCGCGGGGGAGAATTGCCCTCAGCGGTGACACTGAGTCACCGAGCTGCTAATTATGCTGAAGGAACTTCGTCCTGTCGCGACGGCTTATGAAAGCTGAGTCTGAATCCAAACGCTCAGATGAGGGTGTATGAAAGCTGAGTCTGAATCCAAACGCTCAGATGAGGGCGTATGAAAGCTGAGTATGAATCCAAACGCTCAGATGAGGGCGTGTGAAAGCTGAGTCTGAATCCAAACGCTCAGATGAGGGCGTATGAAAGCTGAGTCTGAATCCAAACGCTCAGATGAGGGCGTATGAAAGCTGAGTATGAATCCAAACGCTCAGATGAGGGCGTATGAAAGCTGAATCTGAATCCAAACGCTCAGATGAGGGCGTATGAAAGCTGAGTCTGAATCCAAATGCTCAGATGAGTACGTGTGAAAGCTGAGTCTGAATCCAAACGCTCAGATGAGGGCGTATGAAAGCTGAGTCTGAATACAAACGCTCAGATGAGGGCACATGAAAGCTGAATCTGAATCCAAACGCTCAGATGAGGGCGCATGAAAGCTGAGTCTGAATCCAAACGCTCAGATGAGGGCGCATGAAAGCTAAGTCTGAATCCAAACGCTCAGATGAGGGCGTATGAAAGCTGAATATGAATCCAAACGCTCAGATGAGGGCGTATGAAAGCTAAGTCTGAATCCAAACGCTCAGATGAGGGCATATGAAAGCTGAGTCTGAATCCAAACGCTCAGATGAGGGCATATGAAAGCTGAGTCTGAATCCAAACGCTCAGATGAGGGCGTATGAAAGCTGAGTATGAATCCAAACGCTCAGATGAGGGCGTGTGAAAGCTGAATCTGAATCCAAACGCTCAGATGAGGGCGTATGAAAGCTGAGTCTGAATCCAAATGCTCAGATGAGTACGTGTGAAAGCTGAGTCTGAATCCAAACGCTCAGATGAGGGCGTATGAAAGCTGAGTCTGAATACAAACGCTCAGATGAGGGCACATGAAAGCTGAATCTGAATCCAAACGCTCAGATGAGGGCGCATGAAAGCTGAGTCTGAATCCAAACGCTCAGATGAGGGCGCATGAAAGCTAAGTCTGAATCCAAACGCTCAGATGAGGGCGTATGAAAGCTGAATATGAATCCAAACGCTCAGATGAGGGCGTATGAAAGCTAAGTCTGAATCCAAACGCTCAGATGAGGGCATATGAAAGCTGAGTCTGAATCCAAACGCTCAGATGAGGGCATATGAAAGCTGAGTCTGAATCCAAACGCTCAGATGAGGGCGTGTGAAAGCTGAGTCTGAATCCAAACGCTCAGATGAGGGCGTGTGAAAGCTGAGTCTGAATCCAAACGCTCAGATGAGGGCGTATGAAAGCTGAGTCTGAATCCAAACGCTCAGATGAGGGCGTATGAAAGCTGAGTCTGAATCCAAACGCTCAGATGAGGGCGTATGAAAGCTGAGTCTGAATCCAAACGCTCAGATGAGGGCGTGTGAAAGCTGAGTCTGAATCCAAACGCTCAGATGAGGGCGTATGAAAGCTGAGTATGAATCCAAACGCTCAGATGAGGGCGTATGAAAGCTGAGTATGAATCCAAACGCTCAGATGAGGGCGTGTGAAAGCTGAGTCTGAATCCAAACGCTCAGATGAGGGCGTGTGAAAGCTGATTCTGAATCCAAACGCTCAGATGAGGGCGTATGAAAGCTGAGTCTGAATCCAAACGCTCAGATGAGGGCGCATGAAAGCTGAGTCTGAATCCAAACGCTCAGATGAGGGCGTATGAAAGCTGAGTCTGAATCCAAACGCTCAGATGAGGGCGCATGCCTCTCGCCTCTCGCCCCGTCACAAACCCAGCGCTATTATCTGCACTAAATGACCGCTCCCAGCCCACACAGGTCCGTTTGGCCGGGGTCCTGTGATTTACTGAGCCATCACAGGACGCTCTACCTCGGGCTCCCTAATGAGGGAACTCCGCTCACTGCCAGCTCCTCTTCACTTACACGCCACAAAGTCCCCGGACCTCCTACTCCATAATGACTCTGCACCCCAAAGCAGGAATAACCCTCAGAACCTACCTGGGCTGGACATGTTAGTACCTCTCTCTGATTTTACACCTTTTGATCTAGATACCAGCACTGAGTCCACCTGCCATTAGTCTCCTTTCCCTCCTGGATACGACTATAATTCATCTTACTGGGTCTTTATTCCTGTCATGTCCTGTGACTGTTACTGTGAGTTTGCGTCCGAAGCTCCTTTAAAAACATTAAAAACATAAAATCATTCCCTCTGGGCTTCCTGCTTTAGTGAAGGACTCAGGAAGTGAATATTCGCTTCACGCCCACAGTGGTTTCCCAGCAGAATTCCAAAGCATCCCAAATAGCTCCTGCCCCCAGGCTCCCCCTCCACCCCAGCGCAGTCCGGCTGCAGGGATCGCATCCCACCCCCATTCTCGCCCCCTGATCCTGCCCCCGATCCCGCCCCAGATCCTGCCCCCGATCCCGCCCCGTCCCATCTCTCATCCCACCCCCGATCTCACCCCCTGATCCCACCCCTGTCCCACTGAGGGAGACAATCATTCGTGGAGCTGTCGGGCGGCTTTCCTGATATCGCCTGGACACGCCCTGCATACGGCATTAAATCCGGTGGTGGCGATAGTGTGACTAACGGCTGCGCAGCTCTGCAGATGGATTGCGCAGCTCTACAGACAGACTGCGCAGAGAAAGGCTGGCAGGGTGGGGTCAGAAGAACACACAGAGCCTGTCTGGGTTCCCACCACAGACACACGGTATGGCTTTGGTGGGATAAGTACAGCCAGACATGATAGAGGAGAAGAAAACAACCGTGGTTAGAAACAACACAATTAGCCAGACAAACGGAAGCAGTAAAACTCCCTGCATTAACACCCCCACAGAAGACCCGGGTGGAACCTCCACAGAGTTCTGCCCAAACTGCATTAACACCCCCACAGAAGACTCGGTGGAACCTCCACAGAGTTCTACCCAAACTAAAATAACACTCCCACAGAAGACTCGGGTGGAACCTCCACAGAGTTCTACCCAAACTAAAATAACAACCCCACAGAAGACCCGGGTGGAACCTCCATAGAGTTCTACCCAAACTGCAATAACACCCCCACAGAAACGAAGCACCTAACGAGCTTTCGGCCTACAGGACCCAGGGGACAGGAACCCTTTCCCTCCGGCCAGTCTATCCATGAGGTTGGGAAGCGTAGTTCTACCCAGCAGCAGAACTCACATGATTCACACAGCGGTCAATATAATCGGCATCATTAGAAATGTCATGATCACTACCTTGAGGAACGCTGAAGGGTCAGCCAGTCCACAGCCCACTAATTCCAGAGCAAATAATGTTAAATGAGGCTTTGGGCTTAATGAGCGGTGAGAGGTGGCAGGGATTGATCATGACTGCCATTCCAGACTATATCACATTACATTAGCGAGCCCAGCCGGCATGGCTAAAACAATAAGCTTTCATTACCTGCTATTCAGACTGCACCCGTCTCCCTCAATCCACTTCATCACTTATCAGACACTTACGCATACATGTGCTCTCTCTCTCTCTCTCACACACACACACACACACACACACACACACACACACACCACATGTGTACATGCATACACACACACACACGCCACATATATGTGCACACACACATACATATATGCACACACACACATGCACTCACACACACAACATATATGCACACACACACACACCCCATGTGTACACGCATACACACACACACGCCATATATATGTGCACACACACGTACATATATGCACACACACACACACACACACGCACTCACACACACACACGCACACCCCATGTGTACACGCATACACACACACACCACATATACGTGCATGCGCGCACACACACACACACACAAAATATATGTGCACACACACAAGCACACATACCACACATGCACTCACACACACACACACACACACACAAACCACATGTGTACACGCATACACACACACACACACACATACCACACACGCACTCACACCACATATATGCACATACACACGCACACCACATATACGTACACACACACACACACACACACACACACATTTACATGCTCACATACTCATATGTATGTGTGTGTGCATGCATATGTATGCGCAGTCACTCTGCAGACCCCCGGTTCAGCTGCACAGTCACTCTCCAGCCCCCCAGCTGAGCTGCGCAGTCACTCTGCAGTGCCCCAGCTGAGCTGCGCAGTCGCTCTGCAGTGCCCCAGCTGAGCTGCGCAGTCGCTCTGCAGTGCCCCAGCTGAGCTGCACAGTCACTCTGCAGTCACCCAGTCTTGAGTGCTCCAGTCTTTAGCCCAGCTGCGCAGTCTTTACTAAATTGCAGTAGAATTAGTGGGGGATAAACGTACGCTGTGTAACACTGCAGAAATCCGACAGCTTTGTGCTGTCAGCAGGCTTCCGCTTGTCTCTCCAAAAGCGAACGTCGGAAATTAACTCCCAAATTCAGCCTCACACTTGTCACCCCATTTTCTTAATTTTAATTCAGTAAAATAAGGCAAGATTTTACCCGAATGACTACTGACACTTACACAGCTTAATGTTCTAATGGTTAACTAACATATTAAAATTGCATTACATTTTTTTAGCAAATGCGAAGATGTACTCCAGCTTGTGTCTGGTTTCACAAGCAGCCCCTCAGAGCGTTTCATACAGCAGCACCTCTGCCCCCGCCGACCGAGGCAACATAACCGCGGAGACCAATTAAAACACGGCAGCGCTGCCCTCGTTAGGCCTGGGACTGCTGCGCTGCCTGTGCTCAGCGCTAGGAAACAACTGTGACATCTGCTCCCCAACGACGCACTGCAACTGCAGACACTCTCTCTCCCTCTCTCTCTCTGCTCCCCAACGACACACTGCAACTGCAGACACTCTCTCTCCCTCTCTCTCTCTGCTCCCCAACGACACACTGCAACTGCAGACACTCTCTCTCCCTCTCTCTCTCTGCTCCCCAACGACGCACTGCAACTGCAGACACTCTCTCTCCCTCTCTCTCTCTGCTCCCCAACGACGCACTGCAACTGCAGACACTCTCTCTCCCTCTCTCTCTCTGCTCCCCAACGACGCACTGCAACTGCAGACACTCTCTCTCCCTCTCTCTCTCTGCTCCCCAACGACGCACTGCAACTGCAGACACTCTCTCTCACTGCTCCCCAACGACGCACTGCAACTGCAAACACTCTCTCTCCCTCTCTCTCTGCTCCCCAACGACGCACTGCAACTGCAGACACTCTCTCTCCCTCTCTCTCTCTGCTCCCCAACGACGCACTGCAACTGCAGACACTCTCTCTCCCTCTCTCTCTCTGCTCCCCAACGACGCACTGCAACTGCAGACACTCTCTCTCCCTCTCTCTCTCTGCTCCCCAACGACACACTGCAACTGCAGACACTCTCTCTCCCTCTCTCTCTCTGCTCCCCAACGACGCACTGCAACTGCAGACACTCTCTCTCCCTCTCTCTCTCTCTGCTCCCCAACGACGCACTGCAACTGCAGACACTCTCTCTCCCTCTCTCTCTCTGCTCCCCAACGACGCACTGCAACTACAGACACTCTCTCTCCCTCTCTCTCTCTGCTCCCCAACGACGCACTGCAACTGCAGACACTACCAGAATTACTGAGGAAGAGTGTGACTTACTGAGGAAGAGCCAGAATTACTTAGGAAGAGTATGACTTACTGAGGAAGAGCCAGGATTACTGAGGAAGAGTGTGATTTGCTGAGGAAGAGCCAAGATTACTGAGGAAGAGTATGGCTTACTGATGAAGAGAAGGCTTATTGAGGAAGAGTGTGGTTTACCGAGGAAGAGTGGTGAGGCATACTGAGCAAGAGGAGGCTTATTGAGGAAGAGTGTGGACTACTGAGGAAGAGTGAGGCATACTGAGGAAGAGTGTGATTTACTGAGGACGATGAGCCTTAAATGCTATCAGAAACCCCAACACACACACTGCAGCACCCTTCTGAGAACACATCCCCAATCTCTCTCTCTCTGTCTCTATCACTCTCTCTATCTCTCTTTCTCTCTCTGTCTCTATCACTCTCTCTATCTCTCTCTCTCTCTCTCTCTCCCTCTCTCACTCTCTCTCTCTCTCTCTCTCTCTCCCTCCCTCCCTCCCTCAGCCCTCAGTTACAGACAGTCTTACTGCACCTCATGGTCTTTAATATTTTATATTGCAGCCAAAGGACAATCTCTCTTCTTACCTGCTTATCCCACTCACAGGCTCACACACACACACACACTCACTCACTCACAGGCTCACACACACACACACACTCACTCACAGGCTCACACACACACACACACACCCACTCACAGGCTCACACACACACACACACACACACACAGACAGACAGACTGACGCTCTGCCCTTGGAAACACAAGCTCCTCAAGCGATAACATCACAGCATGAGAGGAGTAGAGAGGGAAATGTGTGTGTGTGTCAGCGTGTGTGTATGTGTGTGTGTCAGCGTGTGTATGTGTGTGTGAGAGTCAGCGTGTGTCTGTGTATGTGTGTGTCTGTGTCCTTGTGTGCATGTGTGTATGCATGTACTGTGTGTGTGCAGTGTGCAGTGTGTGTGTGTGTGTGTGTGTGTGAGAGAGAGAGAGAGAGGCAGGAAGTGTAGGGACATTGGTAAATGGCATTAAAATGCTGAGATACTGAGGCAGCTACTGTGTATATTTAAGAAATAAAGGTAAAGCACTCCTGTGATAAATATTAGCAATAAATGTTAGCAATGTGGGACGCACTGTAAGCAATGTGGGACGCACTGTAAGCAATGTGGGACGCACTGTAAGCGGTGGTGAGTTTTTAAATAAGCGCTTCAGAGAGCCGTTCCTTCTCCTCTACGTGAGGAGTTTTTTGCAGTAGTTAATGAAAGGACAGATCACTGAGAAAGACAGAAACACTGCAGCTCAAAGGGAAGCTGAAAGCATGACTCATCCTTACTGGGCTCCCAACTCCTCTGCCTTTCTGTCCGCTTATTTGGCCGATTTGCCCGTTCACCCCGTACCCCCCCACCCCATCACCCCCCACCCCATCACCCCTCACCCGTCACCCCTCACCCCATCACCCCTCACCCCTCACCCCTCACCCCCCACCTCCCCTAACCCCCCACCCCATCACCCGTCACCCCCCACCCGTCACCCCCCACCCCATCACCCCTCACCCCCCACCCCATCACCACTCACCCGTCACCCGTCACCCCCCACCCCATCACCCCTCACCCGTCACCCCCCACCCCATCACCCCTCACCCCCCACCCCATCACCACTCACCCGTCACCCCCCAGCCCATCACCCCTCACCCCCCACCCCATCACCACTCACCCGTCACCCCCCACCCCATCACCCCTCACCCCCCACCCCATCACCACTCACCCGTCACCCCCCACCCCATCAACCCTCACCCCCCACCCCCTCACCCCCCACCCCTCACCCATCACCCCCTCACTCCACACCCCGCACACCTCACCCCCTCACCCCTCACGCCACACCCCCCACCTCATTACCCCTACACCCCATCACCCATCACCCCAGTCCAGCTCCGAGATGCAGGCCGCGCACCTCCTGGTCTGCATATTAATGCACATTACTCCACTTGGACTTCCTATTTTACCAGCCAATTTTCCCCTTCACATTCCCCATTGGCTGCATATTACCATTCAGCTTATTTTTAACTACTGACTCCAGTGAGGAATGGGCTCTGCTCCTAATTACCCAGGCTCATTCCCAGATTCAGGGGCTCAGAGCTGCTGTCATTTTTCTAGTTTCCCGTTTCTTTAGAGAGTCTTTGTGACAGTGTCTCTAAAAATATGAACTTATTTTAACTGAACTGAATGGACTGACTCCGCGGTCAGTGACACTGCTGCCGCCCATGGACGGATTCGATTGGTCAGACTAAGCCCATGGCATTGTGTAGTAGCAACTGCGCTGTCCAATCAGGAGTTGACAGGAGTAAGACAGACTTAACACCAGTAAGAAATGCACTTAACCAAACAATAAGACAGACTTAACACCAGTAAGATTATGCACCTAATCACACAATAAGACAGACTTAACACCAGTAAGATTATGCACCTAATCACACAATAAGACAGACTTAACACCAGTAGAAATGCCTTTCAGGTGAGGTGATACTGCACTTTGATGTTATCACCTGACTCAGCTCAGCCACAGAGTGCTGCTATCCTCTGTATAAGTACGCTAAACTTGCTGTCTTACCAAAACGACCAACACAGCATCTGCTCCGGGAAACAGACACGCTATTTCTAAATCTACAGGAAATTATCACGCAAAAGCAAACAGTAACACAAGACGCCTTTTATAACAGAAAAGACAAAAGCAAATACAACAGCGTCACAAAGATTCAAACACAAGCACTTTAAAGTAATGAGAAAGTACTTATGATGAAAAAGTATCTCCTAATGCACTTATATTCACAAAGGCATTTTAAGCACAACAGGCAGAAATCTCACAAATTGAAGCAGGAAGCCGTTTGCCAGGATAATTTGTGCCGTCAGTGTTCTGTGCTCAATGATTTATGAACTAATTGACATTTGGTGGTTTTTAACGGTGGCTTCCATTTCTGAGATGTTCCGGACCCGCGGGTCAACTCTCAGCCAATCAGCTGAAAGCGTGGCCTCCTGAAGAGCGGGAATATTAGGCACCCCCATCGGAAATGCGCTTTCCCATGAGGCTGCGCTCCGACTCAGCCTGAATACTCAAACACCCGCGTCCGCTGCTCGCCGTAGACTCCGGCAAATCGAGCATGTTAAAAAAGAAAAGATGAGCGGCGACTGGTCTCTCTCTGAGCGGTGGTCTCTCTCTGAGCAGCGACCAGTCTCTCTCTGAGTGGCGACTGGTCTCTCTCTGAGTGGAGGTCTCTCTCTGAGCAGCGACCAGTCTCTCTCCGAGGTGGCGACCGGTCTCTCTCTGAGCGGCGACCAGTCTCTCTCTGAGCGGCGACCGGTCTCTCTCTGAGCAGCGACCGGTCTCTCTCTGAGCGGCGACCGGTCTCTCTCTGAGCGGCGACCGGTCTCTCTCTGAGCGGAGGCTGGTCTCTCCCTGAGCGGTGAGTGGTCTCTCTCTGAGCGGCGACCGGTCTCTCTCTGAGAGGCGTACGGTCTCTCTCTGAGCAGCGACCGGTCTTTCTCTGAGCAGCGACCGGTCTCTCTCTGAGCGGAGGCCGGTCTCTCCCTGAGCGGCGACCGGTCTCTCCCTGAGCGGAGGACTCTCTCTGAGCGGTGACCGGTCTCTCCCTGAGCGGAGGCTGGTCTCTCCCTGAGCGGAGGACTCTCTCTGTGCGGTGACCGGTCTCTCCCTGAGCGGAGGCTGGTCTCTCCCTGAGCGGTGAGTG
Source organism: Anguilla pacifica (assembly GCA_039654925.1). Taxonomy (NCBI): domain Eukaryota; kingdom Metazoa; phylum Chordata; class Actinopteri; order Anguilliformes; family Anguillidae; genus Anguilla; species Anguilla pacifica. The sequence goes on from CM077294.1 coordinate 1,169,016, forward strand.
GTCTCTCTCTGAGCGGCGACCGGTCTCTCCCTGAGCGGTGAGCAGTCTCTCTCTGAGCGGCGACCGGTCTCTCTCTGTGTGGAGGCTGGTCTTTCACCGGCACGGCAGTCTGTAGCCAGCAGCTTTCCTCCCAGTAAAACCGCGGACGGCACGCTGAGGCGACATCGCACTCATAATCCTGCCAGCGGAACCATCATTTACTGTGAATGTGTCTGAAGCGCGGCGTCGGAGAGCTCAGCTTTCTGTAATGAGCAGGACGTCCCAGGGCTGCAACCACGCATTCACCTAATAATTACATTACAGCTCCACAGTGCAATACACAGAACACACACACGCACACATACACTCACGCGCACGTGCACACGCACACACACACGCACATGCACACACACACTCACACGCGCACAGACACAGACACAGACACACATACACGCACACACACAAACACACACGCACACATACATACACACACACACACACACACACACACCGTATAAAACAATGAAGCAATCTGCTGAATCTCACCCTGAGCCTGCACACACAATGCATAATGGTGTAATAATATCCCATGACTTAATGACTGATGATTACACAGTGCGATAAATAATTACAGGCTTCTTGTGTTTGTTTTGTTTTTTTCACGACTTCTTTGTGAAAGCTTGAATGTGCAGTGACGCGGAGGCCTCCTTGTGTTGCGTGTGACTCACGGTGCTGTGCTGAATAAAACATGTTCCAGCCAAAGGCGTGTTCAGGGCACAGGCGTGTTCGAGCCGCAGGCCTGTTCAGGGCTCAGGTGTGTTGAGGACACAGGCATGTTCGAGCTGCAGGCCTGTTCAGGGACAGGTGTGTTCAGGGACAGGCGTGTTGAGGACACAGGCGTGTTCAGGGCGCAGGCCTGTTCAGGGCTCAGTTGTGTGGGCAGAATCAGTGTGGGCTTTATAACCCATGGACTCAGGTGCACTCTGATCAAATCGCCCAGCAGGCTCAGGATCAGGAACACGGCAGGAATAAAGATCTCTCCTCTTTCTGCTCACCGCCCCCCACCCCTCATTTTACTCCGGGGGAGGAGGGGGGGATGCTATAAGCCCCCACTATTGGTCTGTGGAGCACAGCTGGATCACACGCCTCGGACCAATAATGGGGTGGGGGGGCTACTGAACAGTGCTTCAGGGGGGAAACTACATAATTCAATTCCTGATCCTCCAGCCAATCAGAAGTGCTTTGGGGGGGATACTAAAGCATTATATTCCTCATGCTCCAGCCAATCAGAGCAGTGCTTTGGGGGGGGATAATAAAGCATTCTTTTCCGGATGCTCCAGCCAATCACATCGCTCCGCAGGACTCCTGGCTACAATCAGTGCTGCCACAGTGTGAGTCATACAGCGTGAGCTCCACTAGACACAGCTGCCCCAGGGGACACACGTCTCAGGATGACAGATCACTTAAAGGCACAGAACACTCTATCCAATCACCATTAGCCATGCTTGCCTTCATAAGACAGCTGGTGCGGCCACCATATTATATTTCTTATATGACTTGTGGCCGCATTTACGCGAAAAGAATGGATTCATTTTCTTAGCAGATGCTGTAGCTCCAGGAAATCTGAGACGAGGCACAATCTGTGCACCTTCACACCGCTCTCCTCTCTGCTGAAACGAGGAGAACCGCAGTGGCAATGCCTCACCCAGGTCGCCCCTGCATCAAACCCGCAGCCACCCTCCTCAGATGCAATGCAGGGTGGAGGAGCCACTGTTCTCCCACAGCCACGCTGCATACATCACCATCAAACAGCCTCTGGGAGGGGGGGGGGGGGGGGGGGTCTGAAAACACTGCTCACGTTGTGGGTTTGATAGAAATGGTCCCTCACAGACACAGACAGGGCCCTGCATCTGACCTGTCGGTGGGCTTAAAAAAATATATATAAATAACAAGCGCATCCATGGATTTCTTTCATTCCCATCATTCCTGCACTGTGGATGTTTTCCTGCAGACAGGCTGTATAGGGGTGCCCTAAGCCCTCCTCAGACTGGGCTGCACCCCAGTATTCAGACTCGCTGACCATGTTCAAATTTAAAGTGACTCACCTAACTCACCTGTTTACTCTGGTCTGTTCACCTGACTATTGGACCTTGCATAATTGCCTTCTGTTGTGTCTCTGGGTGTCTTGAAAAGCACTTCAAACAGAACGTATTATTATTCATTATGATTAATAACATGGTCAGGGTTGTCCCCCTGTTACCAGAGTGCAGGTGCTTCACACAAAGCTCTGCTTTTAAGCACGGTCACTTTAAGGACACTACTCACCACACATTATCTTCCCACCAGGCCTTCATGCGTGAACATTATTGAACAGATTCTGCCCGTTTTCTGCTAATAAAATAAATTGGTCAAAGTCCATTTAGTGTCTGTGATTACGCTGCTTTGCTTCCCTTTCCCCTCCTGCTTCAGCCCACAGACGGCACATGTTTCCACACCAAAACTCATAATCCCCCTTCCCTCAGTGCAGGGAGCTTCTCATCCATGATGATATCAGGAGCTAAACTGTCGTCTTTAAATCTTACTTTACACAGCAGGAGCGATTGCGTAATTAAAATGGATGTCCTCTCGAGTATTTTTTAAAAATTCTCTGTTATTTTTTTCTCCTTTTCAAATTCTTCTGAGAAATAGTCTATAGGACATATATTATGTCCATGTTCACGGACAGCTTGAACCTGTCCTAGGACAGCTATCAGCCAGTTAATTAAAGGACACTTAACATGGCGCAAATTCACATTAACCAGTTAATCATAGCCAAAGTGTACTAAACATTACAAATGTGATTTGTCAGCAGTTACAGTCAGTGAGCATGGTGCAGTTACAGACAGTCAGTGAGGACGGGGCAGTTACAGACAGTCAGTGAGGATGGGGCAGTTACAGACAGTCAGTGAGGACAGGGCAGTTACAGACAGTCAGTGAGGATGGGGCAGTTACAAACAGTCAGTGAGGATGGGACAGTTACAGACAGTCAGTGAGGATGGGACAGTTACAGACAGTCAGTGAGGATGGGGCAGTTACAGACAGTCAGTGAGGACGGGGCAGTTACAGACAGTCAGTGAGGATGGGGCAGTTACAGACAGTCAGTGAGGATGGGGCAGTTACAGACAGTCAGTGAGGATGGGGCAGTTACAGACAGTCAGTGAGGATGGGGCAGTTACAGACAGTCAGTGAGGATGGGGCAGTTACAGACAGTCAGTGAGGATGGGGCAGTTACAGACAGTCAGTGAGGATGGGGCAGTTACAGACAGTCAGTGAGGATGGGGCAGTTACAGACAGTCAGTGAGGATGGGGCAGTTACAGACAGTCAGTGAGGATGGGACAGCCCAGGAATGAGCCAAACAGGGAATGCAGCTCTCAGTCTCTCTACACACACCAGCTGGAGGCAAACTGCACCACACACAGGGTGAAAAGAAAAAAAAAATCTCTTGTCAAACCTGCGTGTGTTCCCCCCTTCGCCACCAGAGCTGTTAATACTGCCCCCGTGCAGCCAGCCAAAACAACCCCCCCCACCCCATCCCTGGCAGGGAGCTCAGTAATTGGGCTGTGGTCTGAAGGCCTACATAGTGGCAAGAGCAGGGCTGTGCCAGACCTACTACTGCAGCCAGGCTACCCAGAATTATCCTGCATTAGCATAACTCCGCACATGCTATATTAGCATCACTTAGCACATCTAACATTAACATCACTTAGCCCACACTACATTAGCATAACTTAGCATGCACTACATTAGCATAACTTAGCATGTGTTACATTAGCATTACTTCACACATGCTACATTATCACTTAGCACTTAGCATTACTTAGCAAGGTACTTAACCTGCATTGCTACAGTATATATCCATGCCCCCGCCAAGGCGTAACTTGGCGGGATGGCATACCTGCCATCCCAATCTATATAACTGGATACAATGTAAGTTGCTCTGGATAAGACCATCTGCTAAATGCCTGTAAACTAAACTACTTATCATGCGCTACATTATCGTCACTTAGCATGCATTACATTAGCGTAAATAAGCACGTTACATTAGCATCACTTAGCACACACCACACACAGCTCCGCCGTCTATATGAGTGACCAGAGAGCAGGGGCTACCTGGCTGCTAAATCTGCTAACATTCAGAGAAATAAACACAGCTGACTGACAGGAGGACAGGACTGACTTATTTACTTTGTCCACTATTGGCCAAACCCTCGTGTGCAGGTAGCTACAGAAAATTCTGGGCTGTAACACAAGATTTGGACAATTTGGTCTGTCTGTCTGTCTGTGCATCCACCCCTATACACTAGAATGTGCACAGCCAGCCGTAGCAGAACAGTGTCCGTCTGAGTGCAGAGAGTGGGGACTCTGAACAGTCACCACGCTGAGATGAGTCTCTGCTCTGAAGGGTTAACACAGCCTAGCGTGCAAGTTCCCCTCCAGCCAGCGACGGCCCCCGCCAAGGCGCCCTCGTTTGAGACACCACCATTAATGAGGCTCAGCGTTTCCTCCGCGGGCTGATTGCCTGGGCTCCGCCTCCAGAGAGGGGTCAGAGGTCACCGCATCTAACCAGCATCTAATCAGCCAGGGAAAGTGTGTGCGTGTGTATGTGTGTGCCTGTGTGTGTATGTGTGTGTGTGTGTGTGTGTGTGTGTGTGTGTGTGCGCCTGTGTGTGTGTGTGTGTGCCTGTGTGTGCGCGCCTGTGTGTGCGTGTGTGTGCCTGTGTGTATGTGCCTGTGCCTGTGTGTGCGTGTGTGTGCGTGTGCGTGCGTGCCTGTGTGTGTGTCTGTGTGTGTGTGCCTGTGTGTGTGTCTGTGTGTGTCTGTGTGTGTATGTGTGTGCGTGTGTGTGCGTGTGTGTGCGTGTGCCTGTGTGTGTGTGTGCGCCTGTGTGTGTGCCTGTGTGTGTGCCTGTGTGTGTGCGTGTGTGTGTGTGTGTCTGTGTGTATCTGTGTGTCTGTGTGTCTGTGTGCGCATCTGTGTGTGTCTTGTGTGTGTGTGTGTGTGTGCCTGTGTGTGTGTGTGTGTGTGTGTGCGCGCATGCCTGCCAGCATGCATATTAGTTTTCTTTTCTTGCTTGGAAAAATGGCCATTCCCAGGGGACTGGTGCATTATCCATTTAACAGCTGAGAGAGAGAAATAGATTGAGAGAGAGAGAGAACCAGAGAGATGGATAGAGAAAGCAGGACATAGAGACAGAGAAAGAACCATTTAGTGACCACAATGGAAATAAGCCATTTCAGTTTTATTGTGTTTTTTAGCCACAAGGATTTTAAATAAATGTAATGACTGCAGTGCAGTGTTATGTGCATTTTTAAATGGCCAATTAAATAAATTCATTCATTCATTCAGATCAATACACAGATAGAGAGCATGAGAGAGAGAGCTCTTTCATTTCTAATTGAGAACTGTGACACCGAGCCCCTCGGTGTGTGTCCAGCTGTGGAGCCAGTGAAATGGCAGTGTGATAACGTGTGGATATGAAGCGTGTCAGGTGTACAGGTGAGACAGGTGAGACAGGTGTACAGGTGAGACAGGTGAGACAGGTGTACAGGTGAGACGGGGCCAAACTCCTCAGTCTCCCTCGGATCGTTTCCGGAGCTTTCCGTGGGCGAGCGAGTGAGCTGGGAATCAGACGCACGCCGTGCCCTGCTGCTTCTATCCTGGGGCCCTCACCTGCAGCTGCGTACACCTGCCCCCCCCCCCCCCCCGCGTTGCCATGACAACGCAAGCCTGCGACAGCACCAGATCATAGGACAGAGAGCCCCCCCCCCACCATGCAGTCTGCTGGTGATGTCATTAGTGACACTCTCTGTCACCCTGGTTACTGCCACCCCCGTCCCCTGTCCCCCGATAATTTCCTCTGTCACCCTGGTTACTGCCACCCCCGTCCCCCCCATAATTTCCTCCGTGCCCCTTCCTGCAGCGGTCAGTGTGGGCCGTATGAAAGCCCTTAATGCTCACAGCAGGCTGGACCTCGCTGGGCTACTGACCCCTCAGTCTGTCAATCCACTGACTGCTCAGTATGTCAGTACACTGACTGCTCAGTCTGTTAATCCACTGACCACTCAGTATGTCAGTACACTGACCCCTCAGTCTGTCAACCCACTGACCCTCTCAGTCTGTAGATGCACTGACCGCTCAGTCTGTTGATCCACTGACCGCACATTCTGTAGATCCACTGACCATTCAGTCTGTCAATCCACTGAACGCTGAGTCTGTCAATCCACTGACCACTCAGTCTGTCAATCTACTGACCACTCAGTCAGTCAATCCACTACACACTGAGTCTGTCAATCCACTGACCACTCAGTACGTCAGTACACTGACCCCTCAGTCTGTCAACCCACTGACCCTCTCAGTCTGTAGATGCACTGACCGCTCAGTCTGTAGATCCACTGACCATTCAGTCTGTCAATCCACTGAACGCTGAGTCTGTCAATCCACTGACCACTCAGTCTGTCAATCTACTGACCACTCAAGTCAGTCAATCCACTGACCACTCAGTCTGTAGATCCACTGACCGCTCAGTCAGTAGATCCACTGACCCCTCAGTCTGTAGATCTACACTTCTCAGTCAGTAGATCCACTGACCCCTCAGTCTGGAGATCCACTGACCTCTCAGTGTGCAGATCCACTAACTGCTCAGTCTGTAGATCCACTGACCACTGTGTGTGTGTGTGTGAGAGAGTGTATGTGTGCAAGCGTGTATGTGTGTGTGTCAGAGAGTGTGTGTGTGCAAGCGTGTATGTGTGTGTGTGAGAGAGTGTATGTGTGCAAGCGTGTATGTGTGTGTGTCAGAGAGTGTGTGTGTGCAAGCGTGTGTGTGCGTGTAATATTGCCTAATGTCTCTTGTGAGAGCTTAGCTCAGAGCTCAGTCCAGCTGCTATCTCCTCACAGAGTCACAGACATGCAGCTTTTTTCCCAAAGGAAAAGACGTATTTATTTTTTCCACTGAAGTCAGCAACGGCAAGGGTTTTTCATCCAGAAGAGCAGACAGTCAGCGCTGATTCGGCCCATTACCGTCCTCATAAACAGTGAACTTTGCTACCTGCACGGGCTTTTCTACAGAGAAGTGACCTGCACTTCACCACGCAGAATAAAAATCCCTCATCATCTCTGTTTCAGCTCCAATAACTGCAACTCTCTGTCCCTCTGGGCATGTTAACCAATCAGATCACTGTGCAGGCACAACCGCATACTACACGTTTTAACCCTTAAATCCCTGTGAAGGTACAACCACGTACTATTTGTATTTTTTTGTATTTATTTAGTTTATTTAAACAGGGACAGTGTACAAAGAACATTGACCTTATATAAAACAAGGAAAGATGTATTGTACCGGGTTATAGCAATTTGCTAATTTTACTGCACATTTTAACCCTTAAATCCCTGTGCAGGTACAACCGCATACTACACATTTTAACCCTTAAATCCCTGTGCAGATACAACCACGTACTGCACATTTTAACCCTTAAATCCCTGTGCAGGTACAACCGCATTCCACACATTTTAACCCTTAAATCCCTGTGCAGATACTACACTTTTTAATCCTGGCAGTAAGAGGGTGTATCTGCGCTCTACACGCAGTGAGGATGAGTCACAGCCTCAGCGTCCCATGGAAGCCGGCCGGGCTCACCCACAGTGCTTGATGGAGAAAGAAATCTCTTCCCCGTATTTGTTTATTCAAAATATACACCCCCCCCACTCCCCCCCGCCCACCCCCCACAGAAACATCAAACACTCCCTGCCCCCAAGAGCAGCCCACTGGATTATTTATGAGGTTTGGAGACGACCTCATCCAGGCCAAACTTACGCACCTCACACTTTAAATATGAGCTATTTATATCCCTGGTTTGGCACTGGAGCAGATTCGGGTTTGGCACTGGATCAGATTCGGGTTTAGCACTGGATCAGATTCGGGTTTAGTGTTGGATCAGATTCGGGTTTAGCACTGGAGCAGATTCGGGTTTGGCACTGGCGCAGATTCGGGTTTGGCACTGGATCAGATTCGGGTTTGGCACTGGATCAGATTCGGGTTTGGCACTGGAGCAGATTCGGGTTTGGCACTGGAGCAGATTCGGGTTTAGTGTTGGATCAGATTCGGGTTTAGCACTGGAGCAGATTCGGGTTTGGCACTGGCGCAGATTCGGGTTTGGCACTGGATCAGATTCGGGTTTGGCACTGGATCAGATTCGGGTTTGGCACTGGATCAGATTCGGGTTTAGCACTGAATCAGATTCGGGTTTGGCACTGGATCAGATTCGGGTTTAGCATTGGATCAGATTCGGGTTTGGCACTGGATCAGATTCGGGTTTGGCACTGGATCAGATTCGGGTTTGGCACTGGATCAGATTCGGGTTTGGCACTGGAGCAGATTCGGGTTTAGTGTTGGATCAGATTCGGGTTTGGCACTGGATCAGATTCGGGTTTAGCGTTGGATCAGATTCGGGTTTGGCACTGGATCAGATTCGGGTTTGGCACTGGCGCAGATTCGGGTTTGGCACTGGATCAGATTCGGGTTTGGCACTGGATCAGATTCGGGTTTGGCACTGGATCAGATTCGGGTTTGGCACTGGAGCAGATTCGGGTTTGGCACTGGAGCAGATTCGGGTTTAGTGTTGGATCAGATTCGGGTTTAGCACTGGAGCAGATTCGGGTTTGGCACTGGCGCAGATTCGGGTTTGGCACTGGATCAGATTCGGGTTTGGCACTGGATCAGATTCGGGTTTGGCACTGGATCAGATTCGGGTTTAGCACTGAATCAGATTCGGGTTTGGCACTGGATCAGATTCGGGTTTAGCGTTGGATCAGATTCGGGTTTGGCACTGGAGCAGATTCGGGTTTGGCACTGGATCAGATTCGGGTTTGGCACTGGATCAGATTTGGGTCTGGCACTGGATCAAATTCGGGTTTAGTGTTGGATCAGATTCGGGTTCAGCACTGGAGCAGATTCGGGTTCAGCACTGGAGCAGATTCGGGTTTGGAGGTCTGGCGGTCTGGCAGTTTGGCGTTCTGGCTCGCTGAAACACTCCAGCACACTGTTCCCTCCCAGTGCTGTGGACTTGGCAAGAGCACAGGAAGTGCCTGAGGAACACAGACAGGAAGCGAGATCTGACCCGTATTCTGCTTTTATTATGAAGTTTAAACTGGCAGCTGGAGTGGGGGGGGGGGGCAGAGCACAGGGGAGGAGAGCAGAGGACAGCTCTGTAGTCAGGAGCTGTCTGCCGGGGGAAGGGGGGGGGGTGAAAAGCTCTAAAGACAGAACGATTTCCTTAATCAGATGCCGAGGGAGAGCGATGCAGCACAGGGTGCCCTCAATTGCTTTTCAGTCACCGGCGATAATGAGCTTTTTTCAAACAATAACAGGCAGAGAACCGGCTGACAGCCTGTCCGTCAGCACCTGCATCAATCACCCCGAAAACACAGGTGTGTGCGGCTCTGCAGAGAATCACACACATCCCTCTGCAGAGACTCACACACATCCCTCTGCAGAATCACTCACATCCCTCTGCAGAGACTCACACACATCCCTCTGCAGAATCACTCACATCCCTCTGCAGAGACTCACACACATCCCTCTGCAGAATCACTCACATCCCTCTGCAGAGACTCACACACATTCCTCTGCAGAATCACTCACATCCCTCTGCAGAGACTCACACACATACCTCCGCAGAATCACTCACATCCCTCTGCAGAGAATCACACACATCCCTCTGCAGAATCACTCACATCCCTCTGCAGAGAATCACACACATCCCTCTGCAGAATCACTCACATACCTCCACAGAAAATCACACACATCCCTCTGCAGAATCACTCACATCCCTCTGCAGAGACTCACTCACATCCCTCTGCAGAGAATCACACACATCCCTCTGCAGAATCACTCACATCCCTCTGCAGAGAATCACACACATCCCTCTGCAGAATCACTCACATCCCTCTGTAGAAAATCACACACATCCCTCTGCAGAATCACTCACATCCCTCTGCAGAGACTCACTCACATCCCTCTGCAGAGAATCACACACATCCCTCTGCAGAATCACTCACATCCCTCTGCAGAGAATCACACACATCCCTCTGCAGAGACTCACTCACATCCCTCTGCAGAGAATCACACATCCCTCTGCAGAATCACTCACATCCCTCTGCAGAGACTCACTCACATCCCTCTGCAGAGAATCACACATCCCTCTGCAGAGACTCACTCACATCCCTCTGCAGAGAATCACACATCCCTCTACAGAATCACTCACATCCCTCTGCAGAGACTCGCTCACATCCCTCTGCAGAATCACACATTCCTCTGCAGAGAATCACTCACATCACTCTGCAGAGACTCACTCACATCCCTCTGCAGAGAATCACTCACATCCCTCTGCAGAATCACTCACATCCCTCTGCAGAGAATCACTCACATCCCTCTGCAGAATCACTCACATCCGACGGCCTCTATCGGACTCATATGAACTATGTTAGAGTTGAATTATCACTGGACATTTCATTGTGTTGTAGAACACTGTACACACACAGACATGCACACACACACACACACACACACAGACACACACAGACACACCACACGCGCACACATACACGCACACACACATATATACACACACACACATAAACTCACATACATACACACACACACAGACACACACAAGCAGACGCGCACACGCACACACACACACACGCACACGCACACGCACACACACACACACACTCACACACACTCACACACACACACACACACACACACTCACACACACACACACACACACACACTCACACACACACACACACACTCACACACTCACACACTCACACACGCACACTATATGTAATACAATATGTATTCCAGTCATCGATGCTTAGAGCCTAATGAAGTCGAACAGATCGCCCGGCTGGCTCCATCCCATAAACACAAACACAGACTGAGAGGAGTCACCCACTGTGGTCGTCACCTCTCCAAAGCGTCATCACACCCTAAATCTTCCGCTTCCATTAATCTTCCCCTCCTCCCTGCTCATCGGCGAGTCCCTATCGAATAACCGTTAGACGCTCGTCCAGGGGAATGAGAGATTAGGGCCTGCCCCCAAAGCTCAGCGCAGACCCATTCATCACATCGAGGACACGGGCGTGGGGAGAAACAGCAGCCATCAGCACTAATCTACCGCTGAGTGTGTGTGTGTGTGCGTGCGTGTGTGAGAGTGTGTGTGTGTGTGCGTGCGTGTGTGAGTGTGTGTGCGTGTGTGTGTGTGTGTGTGTGTGTGAGTGTGTGTGCGTGAGTGTGTGCGTGAGTGTGTATGAGCGCGTGTGTGTGCGTGAGTGTGTGCGTGAGTGTGTATGAGCGCGTGCATGTGTGAGAGAGTTTGAGCGTGTGTGCTTGTGTATGTTTTTTGGTACAGGTGTGTATGTGTGCACATGTGTTTGTCTACGCATCATGAGTGCATGTTTAATCAGAGGGACATGATACTCTCCCACAGTTGCTATAAGCCATGCTCTACATGAATGTAGTTATGTGAGCTGGGGTGTGTGTAGCAGGTAAGGAACTGTAAGGAACTAAGGATGCTTCCTGGGCTGGGCACCTCACTCACACGCCTGCTCAAGCTTTCAGGGCTGACCTGCTTCAGTAAATGCCAGACGATCTGAATGCATAACCACTAAAACGCTGGTGTCCTTTGGTTAAGAGCATCTTCCAAGCGGATAAACACTGAAGTGAAGTCACGCAGGAGGAAGTGCACTTGGGAATGTGTTTTCACACGTGTAATATGTCAGCATACGAAGCGCGAATGTTGACTAATGAGTCTGCTGGCACCATATGTCCACTGCAGACACGGTCACATGAGCCAGAAGGTTCAGTTTAACCCTGGAAACAGGAACAGCGTGAAAACTACAGCATGCTGCATCTCAAAACTACATTACCCATATACACTTGCCCCAACATTCGAAAGCCCCCCTCTCCCATTACATTACATTTATCTGGCAGGTGCTTTCATCCAAAGTGACGTACAATAAGTGCATACCGAAGGTCATTGGAACAACTACAACACGCAGGTCCAATAAGGTACAATACTCATTATGTAACAGTTATTCATAGCCATGAACACATTAAGTTCAGTTCACACAGTAAGCAATACTCTCTGACCTAACCTATGCAATGTCAAACTAGGAGGCATGGCAAGCTATGATGATGAGGTATGAAACTGTGACGTGGTGTCACCGCATTGACTGACGTTTCACTAAAACATGTCAGAATAAGAGCGCGAGCGGCATCCTGTGCAGCCAGCGCTTTCCACACGTTTCTTTAAGCCGTAGATCTGCCCAGGAAGGCTGCTGGTTTCTCCTGTCAGTATGCTTCACTCTTTTATTTCACTTTTCTTTTTACCCCAAATGGTTTTTTACTGAAATTCAAGATAGAAATTATGGCTGCTTTTATCGCTTTATATGTTTCTTATTTCTTTTTTTGTTTCCCTCCCCCAATTCTATTTATTTATATATTTATTTGACAGGGACAGAGCACAATAAATATACTGCACCAGATTTAGTTCATTTCCATCTGTTGTCCCTGGGCGGTAGGTAAGTTACAGAATAGACAGCAGGCAAAAATCATACACAAAAATCATAAGTCAAGTCATAAATTAATTTCAGAATAACTTCATTGGTCACAGACAACAGCACCCAATCATGAGTGCCCTATCGTGTGTGCCCAATTGCATGTGTCCAATCATGAGTACCCAATCACGTGTGCCCAATCATGGGTGCCCAATCGCATGTGTCCAATCATGTGTAGAGTACCACCATTGACAACCATTTTTACCTTTTAAGGTACTTCTGCGCACGGTTTGTTAGCATCCACACCAGGGAGCATTATGCCTGACGGTCCCCACAAACACACCACAATGTCCCCACAAACACACATTTTATCCTCTATAAATCGCTCTGGGAACAATGTAAAAGATGGGAGACAATATCCTTCCAAATTATCTTTACACTTAATGTTGCACTTCATTTTAATCAAAAGGGTTTTATAATATCATAGTCATCTTTAAAGTAGAACCGGACTATTACTCACAGTTACGCCTTCAGACATTAGCATGAAAAGGCTCCATTTGGTGGAACTGAAAACAGCTCAGCTCTCTATTGTAAGTACAAGTAAAACCCTGTTAACTGTATCCAGGAGACAGTATCCAGCGTGTTCTCATATTTCCATCCGTTAATGATCAGTACTGTGTGTGAGGTGAGGGCATTAACGCTGGAGGAGCTCTGCGGAGAGAATGCGCTGACTGCAGCACAGCACAGCTCAGAACACACTGTCACCTGTCACACACCGTCACCTGTCACACGCTGTCACCTGTCACACGCTGTTACCTGTCACACGCTGTCACCTGTCACACGCTGTTACCTGTCACACGCTGTTACCCGTCACACGCTGTTACCTGTCACACGCCGTTACCTGTCACACGCTGTTACCTGTCACACGCTGTTACCTGTCACTCTCTAACGTCTCTGCAACACGAACGGCAGGACCACTTTGCTTTCCGGGCGTTTCCAACATGTCCAGCAGGCTGATGTGCAGGGAAGCAGAAAGAGCCCATGAACACAGAGACAACCCAGCACACAGAGACAACCCAGCACACAGAGATAACCCAGCACACAGAGGCAACCCAGCACACAGATCACCCAGCCCACAGAGACAACCCAGCACACAGATCACCCAGCCCACAGAGACAACCCAGCACACAGATCACCCAGCCCACAGAGACAACCCAGCACACAGATCACCCAGTCCACAGAGATAACCCAGCACACAGAGACAACCCAGCACACAGATCACCCAGCCCACAGAGATAACCCAGCACACAGATCACCCAGCCCACAGAGACAACCCAGCACACAGATCACCCAGCCACAGAGACAACCCAGCACACAGATCACCCAGCCCACAGAGACAACCCAGCACACAGATCACCCAGCCCACAGAGACAACCCAGCACACAGATCACCCAGCCCACAGAGACAACCCAGCACACAGATCACCCAGCCCACAGAGATAACCCAGCACATAGATCACCCAGCCCACAGAGACAACCCAGCACACAGATCACCCAGCCACAGAGACAACCCAGCTCACAGAGATCACTCAGCTCACAGAGATAACCCAGCACACATATCAACCAGCCACAGAGACAACCCAGCACACACATCACCCAGCCACAGACAACCCAGCACACAGATCACCCAGCCCACAGAGATAAACCAGCATGCAGAGATAACCCAGCACAAAGAGATAATCCAGCATATAGAGATCACCAAACACACAGATAACCCAGCACACAGAGATAACCCAGCATGTAGAGATAATCCAGCACACAGAGATGACAGCATCTCCCAAGGAAGAAACAAAATTATGATAACGACAAATGACTCTCATAGCGGACAAAACATTTACAGTGTAGACACCAAAGAACAAGATATCCGGCTACCTAGAGACACACTAGCTTCAAAGAATTTATATAATTTCGGTGAAAGGTGTGTAAAATGCTTCAAGTCCTGATTGTCACAGTCTTTTAATATTAAAACCATTTGGTCCAGCTCTTGGTTTTGTTTGTTTGTAAGAGATAAGGCCAGAATAAATATATTTTGTATCTGTGTTTTGGCAGAACTCAAATGCTAAGACCTGGGTTGTTTTTCTGCTTATCACAGCTGCAATACAATCCAATTAAAAATAATCCTATGGCAATCAAGTCATGATATAAAAAATCACCAGTTTAGTCTCAATCATTACAAAGAAAGATAAAATATTATTTGCATATTTTATGGATCCAGGTGCACTGGCTATTCTATAAATGTTCTGGTATAAAAGCATCAAAAGACTTGATCCCTAACCCCCAACCCCTTCCTTCAGATATTGATCGGTGTGTAACTGTTCAATGAAAACAGGATGTGCTGCTGAGGGTTTGTAAGGAGTAATGGCTGCTCTATAAGCCTATATGATTACACCTGACCTTTCAGGCCTCTGAAAGGTCACATGTCAAACTGTGTCCTTTTTAAACCTGCCGGTAGCCGTTAGTTACAGAGCAGTACGGGAACCAGGAAGCACTCCACAACATTCCCAGCACAGAAATGCAAAAAACTTTTATTTTCTTTCCTTTTCTCTTTACCTCTGATGACCTTTAGCCATTTGAAATGTCACTAAAATGTTAATGGTGGACGTGAACCCACAGCTCCTCAAGACGGGAGAACATGAAGCTGCATGGAAAATTCCTCCATCTGTCCGCATGGCAGAAATACCCCATCCACACAGCCCAAATACCCCATCCACACAGCCCAAATACCCCATCCACACAGCCCAAATACCCCATCCACACAGCACAAATACCCCATCCACACAGCCCAAATACCCCATCCACATGGCAGAAATACCCCATCCACACAGCCCAAATACCCCATCCACACAGCCCAAATACCCCATCCACACAGCCCAAATACCCCATCCACACGGCCCAAATGCCCCATCCACACAGCCCAAATACCCCATCCACATGGCAGAAATACCCCATCCACATGGCAGAAATACCCCATCCACACAGCCCAAATACCCCATCCACACAGCCCAAATACCCCATCCACACAGCCCAAATACCCCATCCACACAGCCCAAATACCCCATCCACACGGCCCAAATACCCCATCCACACAGCCCAAATACCCCATCCACACAGCCCAATACCCCATCCACACAGCCCAAATACCCCATCCACACGGCCCAAATACCCCATCCACACGGCCCAAATACCCCATCCACACAGCCCAAATACCCCATCCACACAGCCCAAATACCCCATCCACACGGCCCAAATACCCCATCCACACGGCCCAAATACCCCATCCACATGGCACAAATACCCCATCCACATGGCACAAATACCCCATCCACACGGCCCAAATACCCCATCCACACAGCCCAAATACCCCACCCACACAGCCCAAATACCCCATCCACACGGCCCAAATACCCCATCCACACAGCCAAATACCCCATCCACACAGCCCAAATACCCCATCCACACGGCCCAAATACCCCATCCACACAGCCAAATACCCCATCCACACAGCACAAATACCCCATCCACACGGCCCAAATACCCCATCCACACAGCCAAATACCCCATCCACACAGCCCAAATACCCCATCCACACAGCCCAAATACCCCATCCACACAGCCCAAATACCCCATCCACACAGCCAAATACCCCATCCACACAGCCCAAATACCCCATCCACACAGCACAAATACCCCATCCACACAGCCAAAATACCCCATCCACACAGCCCAAATACCCCATCCACACAGCACAAATACCCCATCCACACAGCCCAAATACCCCATCCACACAGCCCAAATACCCCATCCGCATGGCACGGCACAATTCACCCATCAGGCCACATGTCCGCTCCATGTATTTACTGAGCTGAAGCCCTTATCCAGCACACTGTTCACATTACATATTACCCAGGTACCCATCTGCGTCTGCAGCGAAACGGACCAGTGCTCAGGCAAACGGCCACTCTGTCTGGCCATTAAAACCAACAACCTTCTGGCACACAGGCTGAACGGCCCTTCACAGAAATTCACTCCAAACTGACTGAGAAATGGAAGCAAACCAGTCAGTCAGTAAAATGAGTGAACCGAGCCCTTAAACACGCATGCGCCCCTTAAACATGCATGCACCCTTAAACACGCATGCGCCCCTTAAACATGCATGCACCCTTAAACAAGCATGCGCCCTTAAACACGCATGCGCCCTTAAACATGCATGCGCCCCTTAAACACGCATGTGCCCTTAAACACGCATGCGCCCTTAAACACGCATGCGCCCTTAAACATGCATGCACCCCTTAAACACGCATGCGCCCTTAAACACGCATGCGCCCTTAAACACGCATGCACCCCTTAAACACGCATGCGCCCTTACACACGCATGCACCCCTTAAACACGCATGCGCCCTTAAACACGCATGCGCCCTTACACATGCATGCGCCCTTAAACACGCATGCCCCCTTAAACACGCATGCGCCCTTAAACATGCATGCGCCCCTTAAACACGCATGCGCCCTTAAACACGCATGCGCCCTTACACATGCATGCGCCCTTAAACACGCATGCGCCCTTACACATGCATGCGCCCCTTAAACACGCATGCACCCCTGCAGAGATTGCATTACTCTGCTAGAGAAGGATGGAGGCGAAGGAGGGCACCACCCTCTCTTTCTCTCCTCTTCCTTTACTATCCTCTCTTTCTTTCAGTCTTTCTCTTTTATCTTCCCCTCGCACCAGAGATTTATATAAATAAAAAAACACACTTCAAGGGTAAAACAGCTTGCGGTACAGCTGTAGTGATTAATGTAAAAAGCCAGCAACAGAACATTAATATAATGGAGCATAAAAACAAATGACAAAAAAACCCACATGAAGACAGAACGTTAAAAAACAAAACAAACATAAAATAATAAAACAGGGAGATGAAGCATGAAATGACATACAAAGCAGAATGAAAAACAACAAAAATACTGAAGCACCAAAGAGAGAGAGAAAGAGAGGGAGCAAGAGACAGACAGACAGACAGACAGACAGAGAGACAGACAAACAGACAGACAGACAGACAGACAGAAAGAAAGACAGATAGACATACAGACAGACAGACATACAGACAGAGAGACAGACACACAGACAGACAGAAAGACAGAGAGACAGAGCCCCAGTCTGGCAGCAGACTCAGTGGCGCTGCAGGTTCAAACAGGTCGAACTGCAGGGAGATTACTCAGTGGAGCAGAACCGTCTGTGTGTAATTCCTCATCCCGTCCTGCCTTATCCGAGCCCGTCCTGCCTAATCTGAGCCCCTCCTGCCTTATCCGACCCCATCCTGCCGTATCCGAGCCCGTCCAGCCTTATTCGACCCCATCCTGCCTTATCTGAGCCCGCACTGCCTTATCTGAGCCCATCCTGCCTTATTCGACCCCATCCTGCCTTATCTGAGCCCATCCTGCCTTATCTGAGCTCGTCCTGCCTTATCCGAGCCCATCCTGCCTTATCAGAGCCCGTCCTGCCTTATCTGAGCCCATCCTGCCTTATCCGAGCCCATCCTGCCTTATCCGAGCCCATCCTGCCTTATCTGAGCCCGTCCTGCCTTATCTGAGCCCATCCTGCCTTATCTGAGCCCCTCCTGCCTTATCCGAGCTCATCCTGCCTTATCTGAGCTCGTCCTGCCTTATCCGAGCCCATCCTGCCTTATCCGAGCCCGTCCTGCCTTATCTGAGCCCATCCTGCCTTATCCGAGCCCATCCTGCCTTATCCGAGCCCATCCTGCCTTATCTGAGCCCGTCCTGCCTTATCTGAGCCCATCCTGCCTTATCTGAGCCCGTCCTGCCTTATCTGAGCCCATCCTGCCTTATCTGAGCCCGTCCTGCCTTATCTGAGCCTGTCCAGCCTTAACCGAGCCCGTCCTGCCTTATCTGAGCTCGTCTTGCCTTATCTGAGCCCATCCTTCCTTATCCGAGCCCATCCTGCCATATCTGAGCTCGTCCTGCCTTATCTGAGCCCCTCCTGCCTTATCCGAGCCCATCCTGCCGTATCTGAGCCCGTCCTGCCTTATCTGAGCCTGTCCAGCCTTATCCGAGCCCGTCCTGCCTTATCTGAGCTCGTCCTGCCTTATCTGAGCACATCCTTCCTTATCCGAGCCCATCCTGCCGTATCTGAGCTCATCCTGCCTTATCCGAGCCCATCCTGCCTTATCCGAGCTCGTCCAGCCTTATCTGAGCCCATCCTGCCTAATCTGAGCTCGCCCAGCCTTATCTGAGCCCGTCCTGCCTAATCTGAGCTCGTCCTGTCTTATCTGAGCTTGTCCTGCCTAATCTGAGCCCGTCCTGCCTTATCCGAGCAGTGCAGGAATATCACACCTCCCTGCCGTGTGTTATATTTTCGCCTCCGCCTGGAGAAGAGGAGAAAGCCGCCGCTTCCGCCCCTCGCTCCTCACACTCTCTCTTCGGCTGAAGCTGCGTCGGCCTAATGAGCAGGACTGCCTCTCATTTACTGCCTCTACCAGCCACACAGACACAACACGGAGCATGAGCAGAAAGCTTAATCACTACCTGCAATAGTGCAGTAGACACACACACACACACACACACACACACACGCACACAGACACACACACACACACACACACGCACACAGACACACACACTGTGAGAATGAACACACACACACACACACACACACGCACAGACACACACACTGTGAGAATGAACACACACACACACACACACACACACACACACTGTCAGAATGAACACACACACACACACACACACACACATACACACACTGTCAGAATGAACACACACACACACACACACACACACACACATACACACACTGTCAGAATGAACACATACAGACTGTACAGCACAGAGACACTCACAGACTGACCGTACAGCACAGAGAAGCTCACAGAGAGACTGTACAGCACAGAGACGCTCACAGAGAGACTGTACAGCACAGAGACGCTCACAGACTGACCATACAGCACAGAGAAGCTCACAGAGAGACTGTACAGCACAGAGACGCTCACAGACAGACCGTACAGCACAGAGATGCTCACAGACAGACCATACAGCACAGAGACGCTCACAGATTGACCGTACAGCACAGAGACGCTCACAGACAGACTGTACAGCACAGAGACACTCACAGACTGACTGTACAGCACAGAGACACTCACAGACTGACTGTACAGCACAGAGACACTCACAGACCGTACAGCACAGAGACGCTCACAGACCGTACAGCACAGAGACACTCACAGACAGACTGTACGGCACAGAGACACTCACAGACTGACTGTACAGCACAGAGACACTCACAGACTGACTGTACAGCACAGAGACACTCACAGACCGTACAGCACAGAGACGCTCACAGACCGTACAGCACAGAGACACTCACAGACAGACTGTACGGCACAGAGACGCTCACAGACAGACTGTACAGCACAGAGACGCTCACAGACAGACTGACCGTACAGCACAGAGACGCTCACAGACAGACCGTACAGCACAGAGACGCTCACAGACCATACAGCACAGAGACGCTCACAGACAGACTGACCGTACAGCACAGAGACGCTCACAGACAGACTGTACAGCACAGAGACGCTCAGACAGACTGTACAGCACAGAGGCGCTCACAGACTGACCGTACAGCACAGAGACACTCACAGACTGTACAGCACAGAGACGCTCACAGACAGACTGACCGTACAGCACAGAGACGCTCACAGACAGACTGTACAGCACAGAGACGCTCAGACAGACTGTACAGCACAGAGACGCTCAGACAGACTGTACAGCACAGAGGCGCTCACAGACTGACCGTACAGCACAGAGACGCTCACAGACTGTACAGCACAGAGACGCTCACAGACTGTACAGCACAGAGACACTCACAGACAGATTATCCTGCTCATGGCAGTCAGACAGCAGAATGCTGCTCTTCCTGAGGCTGGAGCTGAACACAGGCAGTCTGTTCTGAATAAAGACTGCTAAAGAGACAAGCCGCTCCCCTGAGCTGCAGCATTAGGCTAACTCCCTGCTGCAAATCATCTACACTGCAGGTCACCACAGGAACATATAAATCAGCCACACAAATCATATGAGAGAGAGAGAGAGAGAAAAACCTCACTGTAAAATGCCAGAGGATCCTGTCAGCATTTTAAAGTGATATTTATTACCTCATATTCAACATATCCCTAAGAATTCAAAGTTTATGAGTTGAGTTTCAAACCAAATCGCCCAAAATAACTCAAGTACACTAGTATCATCCTCACCTATCACTTAACCACTGTACCATAAAACCCATGAAGATTGCCATAGCAACAGTACACACACTCGCACGCTCTCCAAACACCTTGTTGAATGGATTGTGGAGAATCTGTGCAGCTCTCTGTCCTGTCCTGCGTGCATATGACAGATACCTGTACACACTGATATGAGCCTGTATTAGCACAGTACAGACATTCAGCATATGACAGATACCTGTACACACTGATATGAGCCTGTATTAGTACAGTACAGACTTTCAGCATATGACAGATACCTGTACACACTGATATGAGCCTGTATTAGCATAGTACAGACTTTCAGCATATGACAGATACCTGTACACACTGATATGAGCCTGTATTAGCACAGTACAGGGTTTCAGCATATGACAGATACCTGTACACACTGATATGAGCCTGTATTAGCACAGTACAGACTTTCAGCATATGACAGATACCTGTACACACTGATATGAGCCTGTATTAGCACAGTACAGACTTTCAGCATATGACAGATACCTGTACACACTGATATGAGCCTGTATTAGCACAGTACAGGCTTTCAGCATATGACAGATACCTGTACACACTGATATGAGCCTGTATTAGCACAGTACAGACTTTCAGCATATGACAGATACCTGTACACACTGATATGAGCCTGTATTAGCACAGTACTCAAAGGTTAAATAGCGCAGCGGCTAATCCTCTCAGGATGAGAAAGACTCTCCTGTTTTACCTGCTGGCTCAAAAAAAAACATTGTGTGTGTGTGTGTGTGTGTGTGTGTGTGTGTGTGTGAAAGAGAGAGAGAGTGAGTGTGTGTGTGTCTGTGTGTATGAGAGAGAGTATGTGTGCGTGAGTGTGTCTGAGTGTGTGTATGTGAGACAGGATGATTGATTGTGTGGTGTGTGTGTGAGAGTGTGTGTGTGTGTGTGTGTGTGAGACAGGATGATTGATTGTGTGTGGTGTGTGTGTGTGTAAGAGTGTGTGTGGTGTGTGTGTGTGAGACACAGTGAGTGTGTGTGTGGGAGTGTGTGTGTGAGAGAGAGAGAGACAGTGAGTGCGTGTGTGAGAGAGACAGTGAGTGTGTGTGTGTGAGTGTGTGAGACAGTGAGTGTGTGTGTGGGAGTGTGGGAGTGTGTGTGTGTGTGTGTGTGTGGGAGTGTGTGAGAGACAGTGTGTGTTTGTGTGTGCGCGTGTGTGTGTGCCTGTAGCTCTGTTGATAAAATATTGACATCTCTTCCCTGGCTGAAAACAGGCTGTCTTCACCAAGGGAAAATACCCCCCTTACACTAACCTTACCCCCCCCCCAAGCCTCCAGGTCCCAATTACCGGACATGCCTCCTGTCTGAGCTGCCAGTGGTCTGACCGGCCTGCATTAGCTGCATCTTACCAGCAGGGGGCGGTATAGAGATTAAATTTAGACGCTTCAGAGGCACTAAAGCCTGGTTCGGGACAGATAGAGACAGAGAGAGGACCCTTGTGAGCTGCCCTCATACACAGCCAGTTACAGGCGAGGCCCTCCCCCCCAACACCAAACTGTCTCCCTTGGCAACCCTGTTTGTAAAGCGACCAAGATTCCTTCCTGCTGGGGGAATTCAAACCAGAGTGCAACAGTCCAATGGGCTTCAGGGACGGGTCACAAGTGCCAACGGGTTCACATCCTAGAAAGCTATGCCACAGCTTGCGTGACGGCACTGCAAAGGTCTGTGTCGAATTAGGGGAAGGACACTGTAAGGGGGGGATGGGTTGGCTGGCCCTCATCAGCTGCGCAACATAACAAGGGCTATGATTGGCCTGCTGAGCTAAAGACCAAGGTCCCCAGCCAAAGGAACCAAACATAGGCTAAGCTTAAGACTAAGGTGCCCAGCCAAAGGAACCAATCACACGCTAAGCTAAAGACCAAGGTCCCCAACCAAAGGAACCAATCATAGGCTAAGCTTAAGACTAAGGTCCCCAGCCAAAGGAACCAATCACACGCTAAGCTAAAGACCAAGGTCCCCAGCCAAAGGAACCAATCACACGCTAAGCTAAAGACCAAGGTCCCCAGCCAAAGGAACCAATCATAGGCTAAACTAAAGACCAAGGTTCTCAGGCAAGAGAACCAATCACACACTAAGCTAAAGACCAAGGTCCCCAGCCAAAGGAACCAATCATAGGCTAAGCTAAAGACCAAGGTCCCCAGCCAAAGGAACCAATCACACACTAAGCTAAAGACCAAGGTCCTCAGGCAAGAGAACCAATCATAGGCTAAACTAAAGACCAAGGTCCCCAGGCAAGAGAACCAATCACACGCTAAACTGCAGGGCATGGAAAAGAGCATTATAACACAATAAAGCTGGTTTTCTTAATACAGCATTTCAAGTCCAAGACCTGCGAATAACAAGAAAAAAACCCAAGCAAAGACTGGGATTCAGCCAATAACATGTGAAAAAAGCACCAAGTTACTTGTAAACCGAAGTGTGAATTTGTGACTTTTGCACTTGACCTTAAACATAAAGGAGCGATTAGGCCTCACCACTAACACATATTGTTCAGGGTGGATTAATCAGATATAGAAATCATACTAATAACA
>CM077294.1:1197500-1220000 GCA_039654925.1 Anguilla pacifica
GACCCCCACAAGGCAGGTCCCCATAGAGCATGTCCCCAGAAGGCAGGTCCCCACAGAGCATGACCCCCACAAGGCAGGTCCCCATAGAGCATGTCCCCACAAGGCCGGTCCCTACAGAGCATGCCCTCCACGAGGCTGGTCCCCACAGAGCATGTCCCCCATGAGGCAGGTCCCCACAGAGCATGTCCCCCACAAGGCAGGTCCCCATAGAGCATGTCCCCACAAGGCCGGTCCCTACAGAGCATGCCCTCCACGAGGCTGGTCCCCGCAGAGCATGTCCCCCACGAGGCAGGTCCCCACAGAGCATGTCCCCCACGAGGCAGGTCCTCACATAGCATGACCCCCACAAGGCAGGTCCCCATAGAGCATGTCCCCACAAGGCAGGTCCCCACAGAGCATGACCCCCACAAGGCAGGTCCCCATAGAGCATGTCCCCACAAGGCCGGTCCCTACAGAGCATGCCCTCCACGAGGCTGGTCCCCACAGAGCATGTCCCCCACGAGGCAGGTCCCCACAGAGCATGTCCCCCACAAGGCAGGTCCCCATAGAGCATGTCCCCACAAGGCAGGTCCCCACAGAGCATGTCCCCACAAGGCAGGTCCCCACAGACCATGTCCCCCACAAGGCAGGTCCCCACAGAGCATGTCACCACGAGGCAGGTCCCCACAGAGCATGTCCCCACGAGGCAGGTCCCCACAGAGCATGTCCCCCACAAGGCCGGTCCCCACAGAGCATGTCCCTCACAAGGCAGGTCCCCACAGAGCATGTCCCCACAAGGCATGGCCCCTTCAAGAAGCTCAGTAACGGTGGTACCACACTGTTGATGACTGACTATCCTTACACGGAGAATTGCAGTGAGACGTACTGACTGAGGCACACCTGACTCCTGAGCAGGAGGAGTATATCTAAAGGCCTGCTGGCATGGAAAAGGCCAGAGTGTTCACGGGAAGTTCATGTCTAACAAGAATTTTCATTAAAAAACCGATTCTCTGTCTCACAAAAGGCCAGATTCACACACAGCCCAGGAACCAGGAGAATCACGCACACGAAGGACTCAAATAACCATCTCCTCGGGCTGATGGCGGGGAGATGGCAGCGAGCGGCTCCTATACCGCTGTTTCAGAAGCGGAGCGGGTCTGGGAGTCGGCCACTCGGAGCGCGGGGGGTGTTTTCGTGTGAGAGGCGCTTAATTGCGCTCCATGTTCAGCACCCCAGGCAGATTCACAGCTGTGCCTTTGTAGAACTCACGCTCGAGCATGTTCCCGTTTGTGATGATATTCAAACGACAGAACCTGAACTTCCAGCTCAAAGGAACTCGGTCTTCAGATCAACCCGCCCTCTCTCTCTCACTCCCTCCTCAACCCGCTTACAATCTGTCATCCTCCCATTTTTTCTCTAGTCCTGCCTGGTCTTTCCATCTTTACCCGCACTGTGTACCGTCTCTCTTTCACTTTGTACTCCCCCTCTCCCTCTCTCTTTCTGCCGTAGCCCAGAGGGGCATCTCACACACTTCCAGGATCGTTCTCTCCATGCCAGCACCAAACTCAAATGGTCCAGGATTCCTGAAAGCGGAGTTAGTAACATTATTTTACAACTACACTTACATCTTATCCAGAGCGACTTATGATGAGCGCATAAAGACAAGGCCGAGATTCGCAAACCACCGACATTTTTTGCCATTAATGAGAGTGTAATGGTCAGGCCATAAAGCACCGGCGATGGGTAATCATTCGGCACTAGAATTAACATGTGGAAGGGAACACAGAGGGGGTATTATAGGATGGACAGGAGAAGTTGTGGAAGGGAACACAGAGGGGGTATTATAGGATGGACAGGAGAAGTTGTGGAAGGGAACACAGAGGGGGTATTATAGGATGGACAGGAGAAGTTGTGGAAGGGAACACAGAGGGGGTATTATAGGATGGACAGGAGAAGTTGTGGAAGGGAACACAGAGGGGGTATTATAGGATGGACAGGAGAAGTTGTGGAAGGGAACACAGAGGGGGTATTATAGGATGGACAGGAGAAGCTGTGGAAGGGAACACAGAGAGGGTATTATAGGATGGACAGGAGAAGTTGTGGAAGGGAACACAGAGGGGGTATTATAGGATGGACAGGAGAAGTTGTGGAAGAAGGGAATGTGAATCAGAGGGGGGGGGGGTAATTAGTGTGAATGTGAGGGTTTTAAGCAACTGTCCAGATAATGTAACCAAAGACTTACATTTCCGGAGCATTTAATCATTTGGACCAGAGGGACTTGAAGTACATCAGCACCTAAGTGTCCATTAGGGGGGGAGGAGGGCATCCATTAGGGTGGGGTGGGGTGGGGTGGGGATGGGGGGGTTCATTAGGCTCGGTTGCGGGTGGGGGGGTCCTCTCTGTCCGCTGGTTTTTCTTACAGCCTTCAATCAATTAGGGTTGTTGAAAACATGTGCTTTAGACCCACCATAATGCGTTCCTTAAACTTATTAACACGAGCTTGAATGGCTATTTCACAAAAATGATAATAAAGAGATTCACTCTCTGGAGTAAAAAAAAAAAAAAATCTATGTTCAGGAACATCCACCTTTTGTTTGTGATTAGCCCCGAAGTTTCTGACAACTTCAGGTGGGGGGGGGGGCATTTGTGGTTTGTGCTCTAAAACAAAAAATACTTTCGGGACCAGGTTTCAGAACCCCTGGAAACTGGCTGTGGTACAATCTCCTGGATTCCACTGCAAATGCAGGGCCAGCACCAGTGAGTCAGCACCAGTGAGAGCAGGTGAGTCAGTGCCAGTGAGAGCAGGTGAGTCAGTGCAGGTGAGAGCAGGTGAGTCAGCACCAGTGAGAGCAGGTGAGTCAGCACCAGTGAGAGCAGGTGAGTCAGCACCAGTCAGAGCAGGTGAGTCAGCACCAGTGAGAGCAGGTGAGTCAGTGCAGGTGAGAGCAGGTGAGTCAGCACCAGTGAGAGCAGGTGAGTCAGCACCAGTGAGAGCAGGTGAGTCAGTGCAGGTGAGAGCAGGTGAGTCAGCACCAGTGAGAGCAGGTGAGTCAGTGCAGGTGAGAGCAGGTGAGTCAGCACCAGTGAGAGCAGGTGAGTCAGTGCAGGTGAGAGCAGGTGAGTCAGCACCAGTGAGAGCAGGTGAGTCAGCGCCAGTGAGAGCAGGTGAGTCAGCACCAGTGAGAGCAGGTGAGTCAGTGCAGGTGAGAGCAGGTGAGTCAGCACCAGTGAGAGCAGGTGAGTCAGTGCAGGTGAGAGCAGGTGAGTCAGCACCAGTGAGAGCAGGTGAGTCAGTGCAGGTGAGAGCAGGTGAGTCAGCACCAGTGAGAGCAGGTGAGTCAGTGCAGGTGAGAGCAGGTGAGTCAGCACCAGTGAGAGCAGGTGAGTCATCACCAGTGAGAGCAGGTGAGCCAGCACCAGCAGTCAGAGCAGGTGAGTCAGCACCAGTGAGAGCAGGTGAGCCAGCACCAGTGAGAGCAGGTGAGTCAGTGCAGGTGAGAGCAGGTGAGTCAGCACCAGTCAGAGCAGGTGAGTCATCACCAGTGAGAGCAGGTGAGCCAGCACCAGTGAGAGCAGGTGAGTCATCACCAGTGAGAGCAGGTGAGCCAGCACCAGTGAGAGCAGGTGAGTCAGTGCAGGTGAGTCAGTGTCAGTGAGAGCAGGTGAGTCAGTGCAGGTGAGTCAGTGTCAGTGAGAGCAGGTGTGTCAGTGCAGGTGAGAGCAGGGGAGTCAGTGTCAGCTAGAGCAGGTGAGTCAGTGTCAGTTAGAGCAGGTGAGTCAGTGTCAGTGAGAGCAGGTGAGTCAGTGTCAGTGAGAGCAGGTGAGTCAGTGCAGGTGAGTCAGTGTCAGTGAGAGCAGGTGAGTCAGTGCAGGTGAGAGCAGGTGAGTCAGCGTCAGTGAGAGCAGGTGAGTCAGTGCAGGTGAGTCAGTGTCAGTGAGAGCAGGTGAGTCAGTGCAGGTGAGTCAGTGTCAGTGAGAGCAGGTGTGTCAGTGCAGGTGAGAGCAGGGGAGTCAGTGTCAGCTAGAGCAGGTGAGTCAGTGTCAGTTAGAGCAGGTGAGTCAGTGTCAGTGAGAGCAGGTGAGCCAGTGCAGGTGAGAGCAGGTGAGTCAGTGCCAGTGAGAGCAGGTGAGTCAGTGCAGGTGAGTCAGTGCCAGTGAGAGCAGGTGAGTCAGTGCCAGTTTGTTCAGCTACACCTCTCCATCAGGTGACGCGAAGCGCGGTGTGACCTGACCGATCTGGGGTGAGCAGCAGCGGGGTTTCTAACGCCTGGATCTCACGGCAGACCAGCTCTCACGCGTGTGAGACGGCTCCTTTCCCACAAACAATGAAGAAATACAGTGAAATAAACAGGTTGCTCCAATGAGGCATGAGGAAGGTGCACCGTTGTCATGGGAACGGCGGGCAGGTGGGAGAGCGGGGGGGCTAAGAGGCAGTGCTTGGCATTGTCCTCTCCACTCCCTCTCTCTCCATCCGTCTGCATGCTGATGCACTCACTCTCTCTCTTCATCCGTCTGCATGCTCAGACTCTCCCTCTCTCTCTCCATCCGTCTGCATGCTCAGACTCTCCCTCTCTCTCTCCATCCTTCTGCATGCTCAGACTCTCACTCTCTCTCTCCATCCGTCTGCATGCTCAGACTCTCCCTCTCTCTTTCCATCCGTTTGTGTGCTAATACGCTTCCTCTCTCTCTCCATCCGTCTGCGTGCTCAGACGCTTCCTCTCTCTCTCCATCCATCTGCATGCTCAGACTCTCCCTCTCTCTCTCCATCCGTCTGCATGCTCAGACTCTCCCTCTCTCTCTCCATCCTTCTGCATGCTCACACACTCCCTCTCTCTCCATCCGTTTGTGTGCTAATACGCTTCCTCTCTCTCTCCATCCGTCTGCGTGCTCAGACTCTTCCTCTCTCTCTCCATCCGTCTGCACGCTGATACACTCCCTCTCTCTCTCCATCCGTCTGCATGCTCACACACTCCCTCTCTCTCCATCCGTCTGCGTGCTCAGACGCTTCCTCTCTCTCTCCATCCGTCTGCGTGCTCAGACGCTTCCTCTCTCTCTCCATCCGTCTGCGTGCTCAGACTCTCCCTCTCTCTCTCCATCCGTCTGCGTGCTCAGACTCTCCCTCTCTCTATACACCTGTGTGCTTAAACTCTCTCGCTCAGCACACACACACTCACACACATACAGGCACACTAAAGTACTTGTGCACATACACACTCACACACATACAGAATGCTCTAAACACACACAGGTGCTTGTTTTGGCCACAGGTGAGCGTTCATAATGCTCTGAACACACAGGTGCTTGTTTTGGCCACAGGTGAGCGTTCATAATGCTCTGAACACACAGGTGCTTGTTTTGGCCACAGGTGAGCGTTCATAATGCTCTGAACACACAGGTGCTTGTTTTGGCCACAGGTGAGCGTTCATAATGCTTTGAACACACAGGTGCTTGCAGACAGAGTTCTGTAGCCACACAACCCAACCTGAGAGCCCCCGTCAGTCAAATCAGTAGGTCCTTTAGTCCGCTCTGACCCTAAACGCCCCTAACCTCTCTCCTTTACTGCCTTACATGCTCACAGAGAGAGAGAGAGAGAGAGAGAGAAAAGGAGAGAGTGAGAGTGTGTGAGAGAGAGAGAGAGAGAGAGAGAGAGAAAAGGAGAGAATGAGAGTGTGAGAGAGAGAGAGATCCCCTATTTATTAGGGGAACACAGAAAATGCATTGGACTAGCTGCAAACTACGTAACAGCTTGACATAAACAGAGGGACAGCCAGTGGGCACATTAGGATGTTTACACTGTTTGTCTGTATTTATGTTTATGTGTTCCTTTGTATATGTTTGTGCTTTGGCAATACAAGAAATATCTTGTCATGTCAATAAAACATACTGGTTTTGAATTTGCATTTTGAGTGAGAGCGAGAAAGAGAGAGAGAGAGGGAGGGAGGGAGGGAGAGAGAGAGAGAAGGAGAGGGAGTGAGGGAGATAGATAGATGAACAGAGAGAGAAAGAGAGGGGGTACTTGAAAGAGCCAGGGAAAGAGTCAAAGCAGTAGAGTGTGCAGGGTGTGGAGGTTATGAGGAGATTATGCAGAGGTTAGGCAGAGGTTAGGCAGAAAACAGCTCTGAATTCAAAAGCACGTTTTTAGTTTAATTTAATCTTCTGTTGAAATAAAGTCGAGATCTCCCCTTTCACACCGCCAACCCGCCAACCCGCCCCCAGCCAGCACATCAGGCGTCTCCCCGCTCAGTAAGCCAATCACCAGCGCCCGCGCTCAGCGCGCCTCTTCCTCACGCATACGTTCCCGCGCTCAGCGCTCCTCTTCCTCACGCGTACGTTCCAACGCTCAGCGCTCCTCTTCCTCACGCGTACGTTCCTGCCACTCAGCGCGCCTCTTCCTCACGCGTACGTTCCTGCGCTCAGCGCTCCTCTTCCTCACGCGTACGTTCACACGCTCAGCGCTCCTCTTCCTCACGCGTACGTTCCCACGCTCAGCGCTCCTCTTCCTCACGCGTACGTTCACACGCCCAGCGCTCCTCTTCCTCACGCGTACGTTCCCGCCGCCCACGCTCAGCGCTCCTCTTCCTCACGCGTACGTTCCCGCGCTCAGCGCTCCTCTTCCTCACGCGTACGTTCCTGCGCTCAGCGCTCCTCTTCCTCACGCGTACGTTCCCGCCGCTCACGCTCAGCGCTCCTCTTCCTCACGCGTACGTTCCCGCGCTCAGCGCTCCTCTTCCTCACGCGTACGTTCCCACGCTCAGCGCTCCTCTTCCTCACGCGTACGTTCACACGCTCAGCGCTCCTCTTCCTCACGCGTATGTTCCCGCCACTCAGCGCTCCTCTTCCTCACGCGTATGTTCCCGCCACTCAGTGCTCCTCTTCCTCACGCGTACGTTCCTGCGCTCAGCGCTCCTCTTCCTCACGCGTACGTTCCTGCGCTCAGCGCTCCTCTTCCTCACGCGTACGTTCCCACGCTCAGCGCTCCTCTTCCTCACGCGTACGTTCCCGCCGCTCACGCTCAGCGCTCCTCTTCCTCACGCGTACGTTCCCGCCGCTCAGCGCTCCTCTTCCTCACGCGTACGTTCCCGCGCTCAGCGCTCCTCTTCCTCACGCGTACGTTCCCACGCTCAGCGCTCCTCTTCCTCACGCGTACGTTCCCGCTGCTCAGCGCTCCTCTTCCTCACGCGTACGTTCCCACGCTCAGCGCTCCTCTTCCTCACGCGTACGTTCCCGCCGCTTGCGCTCAGCGCTCCTCTTCCTCACGCGTACGTTCCTGCGCTCAGCGCTCCTCTTCCTCACGAGTACGTTCCTGCGCTCAGCGCTCCTCTTCCTCACGCGTACGTTCCTGCGCTCAGCGCTCCTCTTCCTCACGCGTACGTTCCCCCCACTCAGCGCTCCTCTTCCTCACGCGTACATTCCCACGCTCAGCGCTCCTCTTCCTCACGCGTACGTTCCCACGCTCAGCGCTCCTCTTCCTCACGCGTACGTTCCCACGCTCAGCGCTCCTCTTCCTCACGCGTACGTTCCTGCGCTCAGCGCTCCTCTTCCTCACGCGTACGTTCCCACGCTCAGCGCTCCTCTTCCTCACGCGTACGTTCCTGCGCTCAGCGCTCCTCTTCCTCACGCGTACGTTCCTGCCACTCAGCGCTCCTCTTCCTCACGCGTACGTTCCCGCCACTCAGCGCTCCTCTTCCTCACGCGTACGTTCGTGCCGCTCGCGCCCGTCAGCTCTGGCGCTGACGCGAGGTTCAGACTGAGGAGGGATCCAGTTTAATGCGGAATGGCCGAGCCGCTGTCACAAAGCACATAAATCGTAAAAACCCTAAATAACAGCCTCTGGAGGAGAGAGCACCCTGTGCAGATTTGGGGGATACGCACAGGGGCATCCGGGGGGGGGGCAGGACTGTGGGGGCTGGACCGTGGCAGATTTAGGGGGACGCCGTGCACACAGGAGCGTCCGTGGGTGTGGGACAGTGGCAGATTTGGGGGACGGGCACAGAGGCGTCCACGGTGGCAGGACCCCCAACCAACCTCTAAACAGAGCCGGACTCCAACAGGAACAACGGACAACCAACGTTTAAACAAGTCCAGGGACCGAAAAAAACACCATTACAGGATGACCAGAGTGTGGGGTTCAGGTACTGGTACTTCACCTCACAGGCTGTGTAACCCAGTCCACTCCTGCTTTGCATACACACCTGTAGCACATGGTTTTTTCCTCTCCTGTTATTCTGACGGGGATGAGAAATCGGATTTCTAAGGCGGAATAATGAGATGTAACGGTGGAGGAAAGTGTCCAACGCAATGCTTCTCAGAGAAGCAAGGGGAGCCTGCTCATCACTCTCTCTCCTTTCACCTGTCCACCCTTCACCCACTCCTCCGTTTTCCCCTTCTTTCCATCCTCCAGTGCGCATCTGAAGTCTAAATTACCCACGCGCTCAGGGGAGGCATTCAATCAAAGACCCATCCACACGTCTCTCTCTCTCTCCACTCACTCAGGATCTCACTTCCCCGTGCGATGAAACACACACCGCGGCGAAGACACTACAAAAAACAAAAAAAAAACAATGGACGACACCATCACGCCCACAATCACATCCGAGAGAAGAGAACATCACTCCACTTCAGACATAAGAGCTCAATCATTTCATTTATCAGCGTAACTAAAAAGTTTGCAGACAAACAGGCTCTGTTTGCTGGAAGTCTTTTCACTGAATGAGCTGCCAGTTGTCTAATGCAGACAGAAGAGCTACTTCTGTGAGTATGAATCCAAAGCATTAGGGAATATAAAGCATTAGCACCATCTGGGAGGCACCAGTATAACTCAATACGATCCTTAATCTACCACTGCAGACTGTTATACACAAGTGCATTCATGGGCCCACCTGTCAACAGTGCAGGAAATACAGACTATATCTCATCCAGAGAGAGCAGAGCAGAGCAGTATCAGAGCAAAAGACCCAGCCTGATTCGGCTGCCAAGACAATGAAATATTCACTGAGGACAAATAAGTCTGCACCAGGTATAAATACAGGCCAATGCAGATGGTCTGCACTAGCTTCAACAATAAAGCAGGAAACAGAGGGGAGTCAGGCAGGATACCAGACCATGGGGCCCATCCACGCACTGGAACAGAGCCTTAACAGATACCAGACCATGGGGCCCATCCACACACTGGAGCAGAGCCTTAACAGATACCAGACCATGGGGCCCATCCACGCACTGGAACAGTGCCTTAACAGATACCAGACCATGGGGCCCATCCACACACTGGAACAGAGCCTTAACTGATACCAGACCATGGGGCCCATCCACACACTGGAACAGAGCCTTAACAGATACCAGACCATGGGGCCCATCCACACACTGGAACAGAGCCTTAACAGATACCAGACCATGGGGCCCATCCACGCACTGGAACAGTGCCTTAACAGATACCAGACCATGGGGCCCATCCACGCACTGGAACAGTGCCTTGACAGATACCAGACCATGGGGCCCATCCACGCACTGGAACAGTGCCTTAACAGATACCAGACCATGGGGCCCATCCACACACTGGAACAGAGCCTTAACTGATACCAGACCATGGGGCCCATCCACACACTGGAACAGAGCCTTAACAGATACCATACCAGAGCCTTAACAGATACCAGACCATAGAGCTCATCCATCCACTAGAACAGTGCCTTAACAGGATCAGCTACCCAGCAGCCCATGTGTATTGGTCTTTAATCACTTAAGTCAAAACAACATTTTTATTGTGCTTCAGAAATGTAATGATGAACCCCAGAGGATCCAGCTCGACAAATTTCAGTTTTCAACAAATGCTATCTGGGAGCTGAGTGTGGAGTGTTGGGCCTGCATCCAAAAATGACACTTGTTTATGAAATAGGTACGTTGTCTCTCTACTCCACCACTACGGTACCACAGAGAGGAGTTTATTGGGAAGGGGGGAAACCGAGATGTCTGTTCCATTACATTACATTACATTACATTTATTTGGCAGACGCTTTTATCCAAAGCGACGTACAAAAAGTGCATTTCATGGTCATAGACAACTACTAAACACAGGTTCAGTAAGGTACAACACTTATTTTGTACAGCTATTTCTAGACAAGAACACAGTTTAGTTCACACAGTGAACACTATTCAGACCTAACCTCTGCAAAGCCAACTAGGCAGAAGAATAAGCTACAGTATTAGGACAAATACAAATTACCAAAAAGTGCTGGGATGGGGCAACATGTAACAAGTGTCATGAAAAGGGAGGGGGGGGGGGTTAGAGTGAGATATACAGCGTGGTGGTGGTTAGTCTAGGTATAGTCTGAAGAGATGAGTCTTCAGGCCACGGCGGAAGATGGGTAGTGAGGGGGAGGTTTGGAGAGGGACAGGGAGTTCGTTCCACCACTGGGGAGCTAGGGTGGAGAAGCTGTGATCCCTTTATGGGACCTTTAATTTAATTTAATTCAGCCATGTATTATGTATTAATACCTATATACACCGATCAGCCACAACATTAAAACCACCTACCTAATATTGTATAGGTCCCCCTTGTGCCACCAAAATGGCTGATTATCGGCTGATCAGTGTATATGTATTTTTTTTTTTTCAGAATGAATCTTTCCAGGTGATCATGCATATTAAGCAAGCGAAACACCTGCCAGGTTTTTCACCTCTTGGTTGGTGGAGCAAATGGTTGCCTAGCAACGGAGGCTCTGACAGACAGACTTTGATTAAATTTATGACTCACCGCCCATAAAGCAACTAAGGTGTATAAACAAAGCAATAGGAAGTCTAATATAATTTAGACATTGGAATCCTTTGATTATTGCTTAAAAGCAGTTGGCAGAACTTGTGTGTTTTTTTGTAAGACAGGGAGAAAGCATTGGCCAGGTTCCTCACGGAGATGAATGGGAATCTGGCAGTTCGGTGCTGTTCCCCGGTTACAGGGCAGGTGCATATCACCCTTTTCCCAAGGAGAGAGACATAGATTCCGGGAAATGTCACACGGACACAAACCTCTGCCCTCATACCCCAGAGACTCTGAAAGCACTCAGAATGCAGGAGGGACCTGGCAATCTGTAAGTACAACAGCCAATGGGCTCACTCTCACTCTCACACTCTCTCTCTCTCTCTCTCTCTCTCTCACTCTCACTCTCACTCTCACTCTCACTCTCACTCTCACTCTCACTCTCACTCTCACTCTCACTCTCACTCTCTCTCTCTCTCTCTCTCTCTCTCTCTCTCTCTCTCTCTCTCTCTCTCTCTCTCTCTCTCTCTCTCTCTCTCTCTCTCTCTCTCTCTCTCTCTCTCTCTCTCCCCCACTTCCTCACTCCCTCTCTCTCTCTGTCTCTCTCTCCCTTTCTTCAGCTCAATATGTCATCATAGAGAAAACCAGCCACACGATTTGACCTTGCTTCATTCAATTGACTCTGTCACTCTCTCTTTCTCTCTCAATCTTTCTCCTTCTCACTCGGTTTCTATCATGTTCTCTCCTTCATTTCACACCCTTCCTGCCTGCCCCCCCCCCCCAGCTCTTAACTCCCTGGGTTAACGGGGGTATCTCTGACACGAATCAAAGACAAATTTCTCCAGGGGCCTTTTTTCCCTCTGAATCACAGGCACAGCCAGAGAGCGCTTCTGATCCCTGCACTGGCCTTCATAACTGGGTTCTGTCTAGGCATCGCTGCACTCAAAACAAAAAATAAAACACGCTACTGGTCCATCCGTTCCTCATCTGAGCCGCACACTCCTGCTCAGGGTGGCAGGGTGGCTCCCAGCATGCATTGGGCAAGGAATACACCCCAGACAGGTCGCCAATCTATCACAGGCCACACACACCATCCACTCCTCACACACTCATACGGACGGGCACTTTAGAGTCTCCAATCAGCCTGCCTGCATTTGGACTGTGGGAGGGAACCGGAGTACCTGGAGGAAACCCACAGAGACACGAGTTTTGTCGTTTGCCGGTTTTACTTTATTTTTTCTAATGAAATTTATTGAAATTGTTCAAGTCATTACTAACGTAATCAATTTAATTAAAAGCAAAGCTGACCAATTAAGTATATTCAACGATGTGCTCAATTGCACATGCATAATGTATGGTGGCCATTTTGTACTGGAAGAGGAAAAGCTTGTGAAACGCAGCAGTAAGAATATCTAAAGCCATCCTACGTTTACAAAAATATATTTACTGATTGCTAAATGTACATGTGCTGTTATTTGATTCTAGTTTCAGCTTTGATTTCGAAATATTTACTTTGAGTTCTGTTAAATTAGCTGTAGCAGGACTGGGGGGTGTAGCTGTAGCAGGGCTGGGGGGGTGGAGCTGTAGCAGGGCTGGGGGGTTGTGCAGGGCTGGGGGGGGTGTAGCTGTGGCAGGGCTGGGGGGTTGTGCAGGGCTGGGGGGGGTATAGCTGTAGCAGGGCTGGGGGGCTGTAGCAGGGCTGGGGGGGTGTAGCTGTAGCAGGGCTGGGGGGTGGGGCTGTAGCAGGGCTGGGGGGTTGTGCAGGGCTGGGGGGGTGTAGCTGTAGCAGGGCTGGGGGGGGTTGTAGCTGTAGCAGGGCTGGGGGGCTGTAGCAGGGCTGGGGGGTTGCAGCAGGGCTGGGGGGTGTAGCTGTAGCAGGGCTGGGGGGGGTTGTAGCTGTAGCAGGGCTGGGGGGTTGTGCAGGGCTGGGGGGTTGCAGCAGGGCTGGGGGGTGTAGCTGTAGCAGGGCTGGGGGGGTTGTAGCTGTAGCAGGGCTGGGGGGTGTAGCTGTAGCAGGGCTGGGGGGGTGGAGCTGTAGCAGGGCTGGGGGGTGTAGCTGTAGCAGGGCTGGGGGGTGTAGCTGTAGCAGGGCTGGGGGGTTGCAGCAGGGCTGGGGGGGTTGTAGCTGTAGCAGGGCTGGGGGGTTGTGCAGGGCTGGGGGGGGTGTAGCTGTAGCAGGGCTGGGGGGCTGTAGCAGGGCTGGGGGGGGGTGTAGCTGTAGCAGGGCTGGGGGGTTGTGCAGGGCTGGGGGGCTGTAGCAGGGCTGGGGGGGTGTAGCTGTAGCAGGGCTGGGGGGTTCTGCAGGGCTGGGGGGGTGTAGCTGTAGCAGGGCTGGGGGGCTGTAGCAGGGCTGGGGGGGTGTAGCTGTAGCAGGGCTGGGGGGTTGTGCAGGGCTGGGGGGGTGTAGCTGTAGCAGGGCTGGGGGGGTGTAGCTGCAGCAGGGCTGGGGGGTGTAGCTGCAGCAGGGCTGGGGGGTGTAGCTGTAGCAGGGCTGGGGGGGGTTGTAGCTGTAGCAGGGCTGGGGGGTGGAGCTGTAGCAGGGCTGGGGGGGTGGAGCTGTAGCAGGGCTGGGGGGTGTAGCTGTAGCAGGGCTGGGGGGGTGTAGCTGTAGCAGGGCTGGGGGGTTGCAGCAGGGCTGGGGGGTGTAGCTGTAGCAGGGCTGGGGGGGGTTGTAGCTGTAGCAGGGCTGGGGGGTGGGGCTGTAGCAGGGCTGGGGGGTTGTGCAGGGCTGGGGGGGGTGTAGCTGTAGCAGGGCTGGGCGGCTGTAGCAGGGCTGGGGGGGTGTAGCTGTAGCAGGGCTGGGCGGCTGTAGCAGGGCTGGGGGGGTGTAGCTGTAGCAGGGCTGGGGGGTTGTGCAGGGCTGGGGGGGGTGTAGCTGTAGCAGGGCTGGGCGGCTGTAGCAGGGCTGGGGGGGTGTAGCTGTAGCAGGGCTGGGGGGGGTGTAGCTGTAGCAGGGCTGGGGGGGGTTGTAGCTGTAGCAGGGCTGGGGGGGGTGTAGCTGTAGCAGGGCTGGGGGGCTGTAGCAGGGCTGGGGGGGTGTAGCTGTCAGTGTGTGATTTCAGCTTAAAGAGCTGAGCTGCTGCCAGATCCACTCTCCCAGACGCGCGGATGTTATGCGGGGGAGCCCTCCATCATCGCTGCTGTATGTATTACCAGTTATTTATTTTGGTTGGAGGCAGTCGCCGTGGAAACATTAGCGCCTCTGGCCGCTCAGTTGCGCTCACGCTCGCTGATTGAGCGCTGCAGCAGTGACGGAGGGAGCAATAAAACAACAGAGCGCCACTGCGCAGACAAGCTCTCCGCCAGAGCACCGCTCGCTCCACCCTCCACCCCTACACGCCTGGACTCCGCCTCCCTCCACCCTCCACCCTCCACCCCTACACGCCTGGACTCCGCCTCCCTCCACCCTCCACCCCTACACGCCTGGACTCCGCCTCCCTCCACCCTCCACCCTCCACCCCTACAGGCCTGGACTCCGCCTCCGTCCACCCTCCACCCTCCACCCGTACACGCCTGGACTCCACCTCCCTCCACCCTCCACCCTCCACCCCTACACGCCTGGACTCCGCCTCCCTCCACCCTCCACCCTCCACCCCTACAGGCCTGGACTCCGCCTCCGTCCACCCTCCACCCTCCACCCCTACACGCCTGGACTCCACCTCCCTCCACCCTCCACCCTCCACCCCTACACGCCTGGACTCCACCTCCCTCCACCCTCCACCCCTACACGCCTGGACTCCGCCTCCCTCCACCCTCCACCCCTACACGCCTGGACTCCACCTCCCTCCACCCTCCACCCCAACACGCCTGGACTCCGCCTCCCTCCACCCTCCACCCCAGCCACGCCCACTGTGCTGCACATACACAACATTAACTCCGCCCATGCTCCTGCACACACAAACTCCACCCACTGTCCTTCACACACAGACTCCGCCCACTGTCCTGCACACACAGACTCCGCCCACTGGATTCCCCACCCAGCTCTTTCTGACAGTGATGTCATCTCCACTTCCCTGACGCTCCTGTATCCGCTCTCTGTGCAGACGGTCTGTCAGCGAAGCGTCCGCTGCTCCATCACTCACACCCTCTCGCCCGTACGCCACATCGATTTCATCGCTGCAGCCGCGATAACAAGCCGTCTGTCAACAGCCTGTCCCTGTCTCCACTGCTCAGCGCTAATCTTTGACGCTCACACCGAGCGCTGCATCAAAATGCCCTCTGAGCGTTGTGCTTCATTACTAACTGCGCACACAGACTGGCCTTCCCTGGCAGGAGTATGTGGGCACTGGCGACACGCAGCCCAGAAGGCCAATGCTGCCACTGTTCACCCCTCTGCAGGAGGATGTGCAGTTCAGTTCAGATTAAGAAAGCCATGCCGCTGCTGGAAACAGATGATGGACTCATGGTAAATGGTAAATGGACTGCATTTATATAGCGTTTTTATCCAAAGCGCTTTACAATTGATGCCTCTCATTCGCCAGAGCAGTTAGGGGTTAGGTGTCTTGCTCAGGGACACTTCGACACGCCCAGGGTGGGGTTTGAACCGGCAACCCTCCGACTGCCAGACAATCGGTCTTACCGCCTGAGCTACGTCGCCGACTCATGCGTTCAAATTTTCTTCTTTATTTTGAACAACAGTCAGCCTAGCGAGTCGTTTTATTGCTGTGAATGGCACCATTGGCAGAGTAATGATGTTCGCTGGTTGTATTTTGCTCAATAAAACTGCAAGATACTTTTGTCATTATTTCTTAGTTACAGCATTGCGCGTTTAGGCTATTTTATTTAGCTACAGGCTGAATGGGAAATCAAAACCGGGCCAGAATAATTACAAATTTACAAGATTTTTTTCTGAAATTATAACAGTAGAAAATTAGAACAGATTTGAACAAATTTCTCAATTATAAGATTTGTTTGAACTAATTTTTGTGAAAACTGACAGTCTTTATGATGAGGAGTACACTCACACACCACCCCCCCCCCCCCAGGCCACAGAGTCACCCATATTCACTCTAATGTTAATAATGTAGTGTAATGTAGCGTAATATGGTACATTGTAGTATTGTGTAATGTAGAGTAATATGGTGTAGTGTAATGTAGTGTAGTGTTAATAATGTAGTGTAATATGATGTAGTACAATGTAGTATAGTGTAATGTAGTGTAATATGGTGTAGTGGAATGTAGTGTAATACAGTATATTGTAATATTGTGTAATGTAGTGTAATACGGTATATTGTAATATTGTGTAGTTTAGTGCAGTGTAATGTAGTGTAGTGTTAATAATGTAGTGCGATATGACGTATTGTAATGTAATGTAGTGTAGTGTTAATAATGTAGTGTAATACGACATATTGTAATATTGTGTAATGTAGTGTAATGTAGCGTAATATGGTACATTGTAGTATTGTGTAATGTAGAGTAATATGGTGTAGTGTAATGTAGTGTAGTGTTAATAATGTAGTGTAATATGATGTAGTACAATGTAGTATAGTGTAATGTAGTGTAATATGGTGTAGTGTAATGTAGTAATGTAATAGGGTATATTGTAAAATTGTGTAATGTAGTGTAATACGGTATATTGTAATCGTGTAATGTAGTGTAATGTAATGTAGTGTAATATGGTATATTGTAATATTGTGTAATGTATTGTAATACGGTATATTGTAATATAGTGTAATGTAGTGTAATACAGTATATTGTAATATTGTGTAATGTAGTGTAATATGGTATATTGTAATATTGTGTAATGTATTGTAATATGTTATGTTGTAATACAGTGTAATGCAGTGTGCTGCTGGCGCTGCAGCAGATGGATTTTTTGATCAGCCTCCTCAGTCTGTCTCTCACCTGGGGGTTCTGAATGTGTTTTTTATGTGTATTCACTAATAAAGTAACACCGTCAGCCACCGGTGGTAAACCGGCCTCTCACAGCCTTATTTACACAGTGTCTGGTACTGCTGCTCTCTGGCTGCTCTCTGGCTGCTCTCTGGCTGCTCGCTGGCTGCTCGCTGGCTGCTCTCTGGCTGCTCTCTGGCTGCTCTCTGGCTGCTCGCTGGCTGCTCGCTGGCTGCTCTCTGGCTGCTCTCTGGCTGCTCGCTGGCTGCTCTCCAGGCTCATCAGCACGAGCTGCTGCTAATTTGTCTTCAGCACTGAGAAGATAAGAGTCAGGCAGCCACACGGCTTAGTGAGAGGGAGAGAGAGAGAGAGGGGGGGGAGAGGGAGAGAGAGAGAGAGGGGGAGAGAGAGAGAGAGAGAGAGAGAGAGAGAGACTGGGAGGGGATCTATAATGAACTGGCAACACTGCATAACTCCTGTCTGAATCTCTAAATCCTGAAAGGAGAAAAAAAGGAGAAAAAAAGAATTAGGGAGAGGGAGAGAGAAGAGGTAGGTGGAGAATGTAGAGAGAGAAATAAAGGTCAGATAGAGGTAAAAAAAAAGAGCAGGAGAATGAAAAAGGGAAGACAGAAGAGAGGGGGCACTCAGAGCAGGTAGGGTCTATAATCTCCTCCTCACCTGGGTGTTGATCCATCCCCATCTTCATCATCTTCATCATCTTCCTGCAGCCAGCCAGAGGGCTTCTGCTCTCTGTTATTTTTTCATTAAGTTTGATGTCTGAGTCCTGAGGACACGTCCGGCTCGCTCAAATTACAGCCACAAAAAAAATAATAAGCCCGCCGCCGGCGTGTCGATGGGCTCCACCGCGCTCTCAGAGTAACCATGTGAT
Organism: Anguilla pacifica; assembly: GCA_039654925.1. NCBI lineage: Eukaryota > Metazoa > Chordata > Actinopteri > Anguilliformes > Anguillidae > Anguilla > Anguilla pacifica. The sequence goes on from CM077294.1 coordinate 1,214,948, forward strand.
CACAGCGCTGCCCGACCGCGCCGGGCCCGGCCCTCTCTCACAAATTGCAGCCCTGCTTTCAAACCTATTTTAGGAACGGAAAAAAGGCCCCAAAACGGCCTTTCAGCTTCCTAAAAGCGGCGCTTGCTGTTTCACTCCCCCCGTCTGACGCCCGGACGGGATTCACCGGTGTCCCGGTGATGACAGAGAGAGACCGCTGAGCTCTGAGTGTCGAGAGCGTGGTGCGGTGAGCGTGATTCGGTGAGCGTGATTCGGTGAGCATGATTCGGTGAGCATGTTTCGGTGAGCATGATTCGGTGAGCATGTTTCGGTGAGCGTGATTCGGTGAGCGTGTTTTGGAGCGCGTGGCTACATCAACTTCAGACAGTCAAACGGACATTTTCAGACAGGCAGTGACACTTCTTCCCCTGTCTCAGAGGGACCCATGACCCCTGACCCCCGACTGCATTTCCCTTTGAACCATGGGGAGGCAGGTCCACAATCCCCTGCTCCTTCCGCAGGTGAGCACACAGAATCCTTTGAGCCATCATGTTCCATCGGGACGCTATTGGCCAAGCCATGCCGGGGGGCGGTGCCCCCCAGGGGAGCAAATCATATCAGGAGCATCACTCGCGTGTTAAAGTACAGTCAGGGAAAAAGCTTTTTTACTCCACTTGGCCTTCAGCCCCCCCACCACACCCGCTTAGGAAACAACACTGCAGTCCAGCACTTCAGCCCTTACAGGCCAGCCCATCGTTAACCAGGATAGACAGACAACCCTTCCCCAGCACACGTGGGATATGCAGATTTTTCTGATATTTCAATACCATGCGGTCACCAAGAGTTCATACTTAAATAATGTCTTTCAGGAACTTTCATTGGAAATGACAAGAGGAAGAGAACAGATGGAAATAAACTCTGTGAAATGTAAACTTTTGGAAATAGAAATCAAAGGTATCATGGTGATTTCACAGTCAGTTGAGACAGGCAAAGTTCTCAGGGGCGACCGCAGTACCACATTGGCGCCACTTGGGTTGTATGCACCCCGCGAGACAGAAGTGCGCGTGAGCATACATCAACATTAACGATTAAACTATTCGCCCGTGCCTGTGTCAGTAAAGTCGTGCAATATTTAAAATGCGCATGAGCTTCGGCTCTGGCTCAAAGTCAGGCAGGCAGTACACGTAGAGGTCATTTGACGCACAGATCTCCTTACGCTGTCATACAGTCATGAATAAATCATGAATATTTCATCGAGAAAAACAGTGCAATCCGACACCGCTTCGTGGGAATGACAGGCACTGGACATTTTTAGTGCCGCTTCTAAAAAAATGCGGACTAGACAGAACGGTACGTTACGTCACTTTCCGAAGCACACAGCCTACACGCGACCTATCGCAGCATATGAATTACAGACGAATAACCTTGTCCTCATCTCAAGCACGAAAATTGCCTTGGGGAAAATACTTGCAGAAAGATTGCTTTAATGATTGACGGTCAGAAGTTTAACAATCACTCTTATTTTACTGCGGAGATTATTGCTCTTTAATTAAACCTCTATCGCGTCAGTGCCATTTAATTTGAACAAAACCGCAATTAGCGCATTTCGCCACCATAATTGGAATCTTTCGGTTTCACACAGTGATATAATTCACCGCGCGCGAGCTTTGATGGAACCGGGGGGACCACGTAGCGCTACGCCGGAAGGGTTTCGCTCGTGTCGCTTCAAAAGAGCGCAGTTAAGTCCTTCAGTAGCCTATAACATACGGCTCAAGGCGAACATTATCCATCATATCTTTTTTCCCACCACGGTGAAGCTAAAATACACACTGCATCTGCCGACGTCCTACAGGACCTTTCTTACAACAATCCTAAAACATGTAAAATAAAATAAAATAAAAATAAAAGACAAAAAACTTGCAGCTAAGCGCAGAAACTCCCCATGACTAGCAGGTGAGCTTACCTGTGACTTTTACGAAGCAATCTGCCTCACGGAAAAAGCAGATTGCATTATTGGAAAGCCACAAAACACATCAACACGCTCAACACATTAACACATTAAATAAACGGTGGAAAACCATTTCAATCATGCAGAATTAAGAGAGGCTTTGACGCTGCACATTTCAGTTTGCACTCATAAATCCATGCCGGTGGAATATACACATTCAAAGCGGTGTGCAGGTGTGGAGGGTAAATGTGTTCAGGTTAGATAAGGAGAGCGGGAGTTCGCTCCCCGACGTCAGCACAGCCGATTTTCAGCCCGTTTTTTCACCGTCTTTGTTTGTCTGAAGCAGCTAATTAGGAAAAGAAAAACAACTGGAAAAATAAATAAACTGCAAGTGAACTCGAAGAATTCTCCAAAGATTGGGGGGGGGGTCCTAAAACAGCATATCACTTTCCATAAAATCTGCGAACAAAAGAGACTACTTGTCTTGGAACTGAAAAATACAAAATGATCCCACCCCCACCATCATGGGCGATGTGAAAAGTGTGTGTGTGTGTGTGTGTGGGTGGGGGGGGGGGGGGGGGTGAGGAGACCAGCTGGGCCTCTGGTGTGTAAACAGTAAACACTGGGATTCAGATCCACCACAGACCACTGCTCTTGCTCCTTTCAGCCTGTTTATTACTCAGAGTTAGTTCAGTCCGGGCGTGTCCAAATTTAAGGGAAAAGGGCCGGTGTGGCTGCAGGTTTGTGTGTTTTAGCCCAGCACCATGACACCCGATTCAGCTGATTAGCGTATCATGGTCTTCAATCAAGACCTTGATAAATAAAATCAGGCTAAAGCAAAACTCTGCACCCACACCGTCCCTCTTCAGATAAGATCTGACTCCCCTGGTTTAGTCGCTATGAAATGTACCCCTGTTCTCCAGGTAAAGGGGGTAGGTGCAGTAGGTACAGGAGACCCAGCATTTGGGAGCCAGTTTGGGCTGAAATCAGTGCGCTCTGAAGCATCGCTGACACAGAGCTGTGAGCTGAGCCTGGAGCTCAGGCGTACTGGCAGACTGCCCTCATTAAAACCCGGGGCTTTTTATTAAACACCCATCAGACACCCCGCGCCCCGCACCCCGCACCAGGAACACGGATTTGGGGGACGGACAGAACGGGACGGTCACCCCGCTAACCTTGCCGGTCCAGGTAAGGGATACGGGCAGGACGGCGGAATCTCACATAACGGGAGAGCTGATACTCCTCTCTTATCCCCCGTGACCCCGCCAGACGCTGCGCGGTCACCGCTGGCCGGCAGCCAGCCCACCCCCCCTCCACCCCCCCGCCCAGGGAAATAAGCCGTGAGCAAGGTGTAAATGCAGCTGTCTGTGCATCTCACCCACACTGTGAGGGTGTGAGAGATTAAAGTGGGAGGACCCCCCCCCCCCAAAATAAATCACCCTCAGTAGGAGCATAAAGCCCCCACAACCTGGGTTTCTCACCTCAAAGGCGCCATCTGCCAATCAGAATGAGACACAGACCTGAAGGCCACACCTCCACACACACAGCTGCATCCATCCACCAATCAGAATGAGCCACAGACCTGAAGGCCACACCTCCACATCCATCCACCAATCAGAGTGAGCCACAGACCTGAAGGCCACACCTCCACACACACAGCTGCATCCATCCACCAATCAGAATGAGCCACAGACCTGAAGGCCACACCTCCACACACAAAGCTGCATCCATCCACCAATCAGAATGAGCCACAGGCCTAAAGGCCACACCTCCACACACAGAGCTGCATCCATCCACCAATCAGAATGAGCGATAGACCTAAAGGCCACACCTCCACACACAGAGCTGCATCCATCCACCAATCAGACTGCGCTACAAACCTAAAGACCACACCTCCACACACACAGATCTATCCATCCACCAATCAGAATGCACTACAGACCTAAAGGCCACACCACTACACACAGAGTTGCATTCACTGAAAGGCTCAGGGGCCAGAGGAGACTGAGACAGACTGAGCTAATTCAAGGCAGACTGGGGTAAACTGAGACAGAGATAATTCAAAATAGACTGAGATAGACTAAGCAGAGATCCCCCCCCCCTTTTCATGACACTTGTTACATGTTGCCCCATCCCAGCACTTCTGGTAATTTGTATTTGTCCTAATACTGTAGCTTATTCTTCTGCCTAGTAGGCTTTGCAGAGGTTCGGTCTGAATAGTGTTCACTGTGTGAACTAAACTGTGTTCTTGTCTAGAAATAGCTGTACAAAATAAGTATTGTACCTTACTGAACCTGTGTTTAGCAGTTGTCTATGACCATGAAATGCACTTTTTGTACGTCACTTTGGATAAAAGCATCTGCCAAATAAATGTAATGTAATGTAAAGCAGGAAGGCACATGGGAGACCCACTCCAGAACTGAATGTCTATTTCCTCTTTCACACCTGGCCCCTTCTCCATGCCGGGAAAAACACATCCCTCCAGCTGAACCCTAACCCATTCAACACAGACCAAAGCAACAGAAAACTGATCACAGAGCACTGATCACACAGACCACAGCCTTGCTTTCACGTTCCAGTGCGCTTCCTGTACACATTACATTACATTACAGGCATTTAGCAGGCGCTCTTATCCAGAGCGACTTACACAACTTTTACATAGCATTTTACATTGTATCCATTTATACAGCTGGATATATACTGAAGCAATTCCGGTTAAGTACCTTGCTCCAGGGTACAACGGCAGTGTCCTTACCCGGGAATCGAACCTGCGACCTTTCGGTTACAAGCCCAGTTCCTTACCCACTGTGCTACACTCCGTCCTGCACTGTACACCACTCTTGTCCCTCTTCTTTTGTCTTCCCCTAATGCACTTCCTGCACAGACGGAGAGCAGCAGGAGACTCACCACTCTGAAGTCCTCTGCGCTGCACTCGCTGCCACGGTAACGGCAGGAGAGCAGCATCTCCCTGATGCTGTGGCCTGAGCGGTCGTAGAACTCCCGCATGTTGAAGGGGCGGGGCTTGAAGTTGTGGAAGTCCGCCTTGACCTTCAGCGTCTCCAGGACGCTCTCCTCCACCAGGTGGGTGTCCCGGATCTCGTACCTGTGTAGAGGGGGGGGGAGGGG
>CM077294.1:1225000-1240000 GCA_039654925.1 Anguilla pacifica
AGGAATAACCAGCCCTGAGAACCACAGCAGCACTTACACAGGGAGGAATAACCAGCCCTGAGAACCACAGCAGCACTTACACAGGCAGGAATAACCAGCCCTGAGAACCACAGCAGCACTTACACAGGGAGGAATAACCAGCCCTGAGAACCACAGCAGCACTTACACAGGCAGGAATAACCAGCCCTGAGAACCACAGCAGCACTTACACAGGGAGGAATAACCAGCCCTGAGAACCACAGCAGCACTTACACAGGCAGGAATAACCAGCCCTGAGAACCACAGCAGCATTTACACAGGCAGGAATAACCAGCCCTGAGAACCACAGCAGCACTTACACAGGGAGGAATAACCAGCCCTGAGAACCACAGCAGCATTTACACAGGCAGGAATAACCAGCCCTGAGAACCACAGCAGCACTTACACAGGGAGGAATAACCAGCCCTGAGAACCACAGCAGCACTTACACAGGCAGGAATAACCAGCCCTGAGAACCACAGCAGCATTTACACAGGCAGGAATAACCAGCCCTGAGAACCACAGCAGCATTTACACAGGGAGGAATAACCAGCCCTGAGAACCACAGCAGCGCTGACACAGGCAGGAATAACCAGCCCTGAGAACCACAGCAGCACTTACACAGGGAGGAATAACCAGCCCTGAGAACCACAGCAGCACTTACACAGGCAGGAATAACCAGCCCTGAGAACCACAGCAGCGCTTACACAGGCAGGAATAACCAGCCCTGAGAACCACAGCAGCACTTACACAGGGAGGAATAACCAGCCCTGAGAACCACAGCAGCACTTACACAGGCAGGAATAACCAGCCCTGAGAACCACAGCAGCACTTACACAGGGAGGAATAACCAGCCCTGAGAACCACAGCAGCATTTACACAGGCAGGAATAACCAGCCCTGAGAACCACAGCAGCACTTACACAGGGAGGAATAACCAGCCCTGAGAACCACAGCAGCACTTACACAGGCAGGAATAACCAGCCCTGAGAACCACAGCAGCACTTACACAGGCAGGAATAACCAGCCCTGAGAACCACAGCAGCACTACAAACACAATAACCATAACAAAATAATAATAACAAACACAACAACAATAACAAAATAACAAACACAACAACAATAACTAAATAACAAACTCAATAACAATAACTAAATAACAAACACGACAACACAATAGCAAACACAACACAATTACAAATGCAACACAATAACAGCAACTACACCACAATTACAAACACAACAACAAATACAACAACACAACAACAAACACCACACCAACTGGACAACAACAGACTAACAACACAATGAACATGTGAGTTTTTAATACTGTTCCGGTGGAAACTCCCCAAAGCAATCACGCCAACACCGTGCAGAGCAGGGAGGCGGGGGGGGGGGGGGGGGGGCACTTTACTGGGTGATTCGGCCCCGAGAATGGTTTCTGGGGGATATGGGTGTGGAGCTCACAACTTCAGAGGCAAAGCGAGCTCGGGGGGAATAAAGACCAGCTCCCATCATTACAGCCTCCAATGATGGAGCCGGGGTTTGGGGAGGGGGGGGGGGGTTAATCTCCACTTCCTGTTCGCAACAAGAGTGCTGTTGCACTGCAGGCTCCGCCCCCCGCTCCCAAAGGGAAACACGGCAGCCATGTTGGCTTCATCATTTGTGTGATGCATTTGCGTAGCCTCCCCCTCACAGCAGAGCATTTGCATATGCTATTTTTTGCACCCGTTTTCAGAAGCCGGGTGTTCACTGAGGTGACTCAGCACAAGGGCCTTCAACTCGCCACTATCGCGGCTGTGCCCAGTCCTGGATTCAAACCTGAAAAACCAAAGACTGAATAAAATGACTCTCTCGCACATCCGCGGTTATTTAAAGAACAGAGTTTGGAGGGCGAGAGAAGGAAGGCTCTCGTTTTCAGCGTGATTTGTCTCTATCGCTCCCGGTTCGGAATACTCGGGTGTTTTTCTGTGGAGTCGCCTGGTCACCGCTGCACCCTCCGCTCACCCTGCGCTTCCCGCTATCCCGCCACGTCCGCTCACCCTGCGCGTCCCGCTATCCCGCCACGTCCGCTCACCCTGCGCATCCCGCCACGTCCGCTCACCCTGCGCATCCCGCTATCCCGCCACGTCCGCTCACCCTGCGCATCCCGCTATCCCGCCACGTCCGCTCCCTCTGCAGCCCCACGCCTGAGCCACGCGGCAGGACTCGCGCAGGAGCAGGTGGACCGCAGGCCCCGGCTGGCCAGTAGAGGGCGCTGTTGAGCAGTGAGACGAGAAGAATCACGCCGACCGAAACCCTCCCTCCCCGCGCACCGTGGGCCAATAGCGAGGCACTCCGCCGGGCTCATCCCGCCAAGTCCGCCGGGGGCCTAACCCTCCCGCTCGGGACACGGCAGCGGGGCTTATAACGAGTCTCCAAAAAGATCCCCGCCCCACTGTCGCCCCCTTCTGGCTGCATGGGTGGTGCCTCTACAACAACAACATGGCCGACGCTGCCTCTCTAAATCAGACAGACCCGCTGGAGGAGAACTGAAGCACCAGACACAGAGCTGAAAATCCCCACACCCGCGGGGGGAAGGAGGGGGGGGGGTGCGCTGGACTCCATGGCCCCTCGCTGCCTCAGAGAGGAGGGGCTGTGTCTGTCAGTGCGGGGAGGGGAGGAGATGGGAGGGGGGGGGGGCACCTCCAGGGGCTCTTAAAGAGCCCGCTCGGCCGCTCGATACGCTGGCCGCGAGACGAGGGGGCTTACCGCACGCGGTGAGGAGGGGGGGGGGGCTTACCGCGCGCGGTGAGGAGGGGGGGGGGGCTTACCGCGCGCGGTGAGGAGGGGGGGGGGGGGCGAGCGCGCGTGGGCGGGGGGGCGGAGCACTGTTTATCAGCTCCACAGCAGCGCCGTTCCACCCGCCAGTCAGCTGCCTCCACGTGCAGCCAGCCCAGCGCTGAGAAGGCCTGCAGCCCACCGCCACAGTCACGCGTGTGCAGAACACGCAGAGGAACACGCTAACCAGTGCACACACGCACACACAGAGGAACACGCTAACCAGTGCACACACGCACACACAGAGGAACACGCTAACCAGCACACACACACGCGCGCAGAGGAACACGCTAACCAGCACACACACACGCGCAGAGGAACACGCTAACCAGCACACACACACACACACACACACACAGAGGAACACGCTGACCAGCACACACACATGCAGAGGAACATGCTAACCAGCACACACACACACGCAGAGGAACACGCTAACCAGCACACACACGCAGAGAACACGCTAACCAGCACACACACATGCAGAGGAACACGCTAACCAGCACACACACACAAAGAGGAACATGCTAACCAGCGCACACACGCACACACAGAGGAACATGCTAACCAGCACACACACACAGAGGAACACGCTAACCAGCACACACATGCAGAGGAACACGCTAACCAGCACACACATGCAGAGGAACACGCTAACCAGCGCACACACACACAGAGGAACACGCTAACCAGTGCACACACACACACACACACACACACACACAGAGGAACACGCTAACCAGCGCACACACACGCACACAGAGGAACACGCTAACCAGCACAAACACACACGCAGAGGAACACACTAACAGCACACACACGCAAAGGAACACGCTAACCAGCACACACATGCAGAGGAACATGCTAACCAGCACACACACACGCAGAGGAACACGCTAACCAGCACACACATGCAGAGGAACATGCTAACCAGCACACACATGCAGAGGAACATGCTAACCAGCGCACACACACGCAGAGGAATACGCTAACCAGCACACACATGCAGAGGAACATGCTAACCAGCACACACACACGCACACACACACACACACACAGAGGAACATGCTAACCAGCACACACACACACACACACACACAGAGGAACACGCTAACCAGCACACACACACACACACACACACACACACACACAGAGGAACACGCTAACCAGCACACACACACACACACACACACACACACACACAGAGGAACACGCTAACCAGCACACACACACACACACACACACACACACACACAGAGGAACACGCTAACCAGCACACACACACACACACACACACACACACACACAGAGGAACACGCTAACCAGCACACACACACACACACACACACACACACACACAGAGGAACACGCTAACCAGCACACACACACACACAGAGGAACACACTAAGGAGCGCACACACAGAGGAACATGCTAACCAGCACACACACACACGCAGAGGAACACGCTACTCAGTGGGAAGTCGCTAACCAGCTTCACATTGCTGGGTACAGGAGATGGTAAAGGCCACAGACTCACACAGATCAGCCCTGCTCCAGGGGTTTATAATACCTGCCACATTGTGTGCATTACACATAAATCTTGTGTTGCCAAAAAATTTAATTCTCAGGAAGAGCACGTATAAATAAATAGCCAAAACACAACGTAGCCATTACAATTAGACACGTCACATGACTCAATGCTTGTACATACAGGGAAGAGAGAGTGTACAGATTTAATTTCACCAGACGAAGATCCACATCAGATCGGAAACGTTATCACTAAATGGAAGCAGAGGCACTGTGTGCTACTATATTCTTTATTTGTTCCTTTATCACAAAGCTCTCAACACTCAAACTCGCGCTCCTTAATAGCTGCAGCGTCCTGAGGCAGATGGGCCTCGTCTACACATTTAACAAGTGCTTTTCCAGCTAGCAGCACCTGTGATGGCATTACAGAATGCATTGCTAGCACAGGCTAGCCGAAGTGCCACAAATAAGCGTACAGATCACCATGTGTGTGTGTAACTTTAGCGGAAGTCTGACACCCTTTGAGTCTCTCCTGCCAGGCAGCTGAAGCTAAGCAGGGCTGGACTTGATTAGAATTACAACCGGGAATCACAAACTATTGTGATGTCATCTGCTGCTTTTATGACATAGTTAAGGGAGGAAACTGCACGGTCTGCAGAAAGGCAATCAATACCTTCCTGCCATGTCCTCAGCATTGCTCTGCCGAGCCGTGGTCTGCTGATGTCACAGAGGGACACCTTTAACACATGCCTCTTCCGCAGTCTTTTTTTACCCTGTTTTTTTACTCTGAGGAAGACGCTGTAGACTTCGAAGCGTCAGTACCACCCTGTTCCTTAAAACGGTGTCTTTTGCCCTGAGCAATGTGTGCACCGGTGTTCCTTATTTTGGGCCTATTCCAGTGAAGTGTCCGGGTCAGGAGATTTTCACTCTAGTTTGACCGTCCTGGCCGTTGAGCACCTACCCAGTCCTCTGTTATTCCGCTGGTTTAAAGCGCACTGGACATCTTCATCACTGCATTCATCCACTTAGACACATGGTCACCGCAGAGGCATAGATTTGGATGGCTGTAAAAATGCGATGTTCATACTTTAACATGCGGCAGGTTACACTGTAACGAGGGGCGTGTCACAGGAAGTGCGTTTAGCTCGTTAAGCAGTCCGAGGGCTCAGAACATTTCAGAACCACAGAACCATGGCACCCGGAGCCCTAAAATAACATCCTGCACCCCAGCGCAGCGGAGTACAAGCCTGAGCTACGTGCACTTATTTATCCTTCTGCTCATCCGCTTTGCACTAGTGATGGCGTGTGAGTATTTGTGAGCTTTGCACTAGTGATGGCGTGTGAGTATTTGTGAGCTTTGCACTAGTGATGGCGTGCGAGTATTGGTGAGCTTTGCACTAGTGATGGCGCGTGAGTATTTGTGAGCTTTTCACTAGTGATGGTGTGGGAGTATTTGTGAGCTTTTCACTAGTGATGGTGTGGGAGTATTTGTGAGCTTTGCACAAGTGATGGCATGTGAGCATTTGTGAGCGCACACATTTTTTAGCTTGATTACTATTTTACTGTTTCCTCTGTTAGTCCTTCCCTGTGTCGGCTGTGATTGGGTAATTCTGCATTCATTTCCTGACCCGTGCCTTTTATGTTCTCAATGAATAAAGAAATTAATAGAATGTGTCTGATTCACAAAAACCACAAGCAAGATGCCCTACACATATAAAGCTAAAATTTTAAAACCAATTTCACACCTTTGAATTATAAGCAGTTTAAATGAATGCGTAAATGAAAGCTTCCCTGCGGTTTCTTTTGGATTCAAACAGCAAACACGCACATTTACAGCGAGTCTAAAAGCACAGACTATGTGGGCTGCAGTGTGCACCGTAGCGGTAGGTCAGTTCCCACGGCATGCAGCAGCCAGAATGCCCTGAAGCAGATTCAGAACAAGTTTTTGAAACGGTTTCGTTATTTCACTTGAGGAGCAGATAAAATAAACATGACATCCTGCAAACTGAAAAGATTTAGCAGCTGTCTTCTGGACAACCTTGAATATTGTTTCCCTCTGTCGCTCAAACATAATGTTACTACTCAGAGGTACTTTAAGGACAATACTTTAAGGACCCCAGTAATAATAGTAGTAGTAATGGAAGTAGCAGTAGTTGTCGTGGCAGAAGGCGGCGAATGTGATTTAATCGTTTCCTTTTTCTGGGATTGACAAACAGGCACGCCTGAAGTCAGTGTTTTAATTTAAGGTTTTGCTCACCTGCGGTTCAGCAGCGCGAGGAGCTCCCCGGCGTGGTACAGGTCGTTGCGCGTCACCTGGCTGAAGCGGAAGGAGTTGAGGTTGCAGAAAGTGACGACCGGGAACATCATCATGGGCGCCGTCACCTCGTCCAGTTTGGTGACGTGCGGGTACTCGAAATAGAACTGGACGCGGTCAATACACACGCAGACCAGGAAGGCCAGCGAGCCCAGGAAAAAGGCGACCCAGAGACAGCGCTTGACGAACGCCCGCTCGTAGGAGAAGATGTGGGATATGCCGTGCAGCGTGGAAACACCGGCGAAGACTTCTATCGGAGGCGGTTGGTGGCAGTCCATCTGGTCCGCTTCCTCTTTCAGATCCATTGTCATCAGCAGCAAGTTTATTGAGCAGTTTACGCTGAAGAAAATAAAGGTTGTGGGAGAACGGGTTACTCGTGAATTAGCGCGCGCCCTTTTTTATGTGGCAGCAAGTATGCGCTCTCCGAAAGAGTCGCGCGACGAGCTACCTCAGATTAATTTGCCTAAGAGAAAGCCACAGGTCTCTTTTGTTCATACACTGCCGTGACTCATCGGCACGGCCGCTTTCTCTTCCACCCATGAGCTAAATTGGGCGGCAAGGCTAGGGCAGTGTTTACCAATGATGATATTATGTGTTGAGCCACAGTAATTCATCATTTGATATAATGCAGCGCAGCTTCGGCGGTTCAGTGATGGGATTCCCATGCGCGACGCTGCCAAGCCAAGGAGCACTGAGAGGCGCTTCCCCCATGATTAAAAAACAATTGCCGACATGCACATGAACAATCTGTGCAATTGTTAAAATATCTCACACATATACAATAAAAATATAAGAAAACAGTACATAACACTAAAAATAATAATCATAATAATATCAACAACAACAACAATACAATTGTAATAACAGTCCACCTATAGTACACGCTAAAAAATCGAAGCCACAAGTATGCCAATAACAATAACTTGCTGACCTTGGTGTCGCTAATCAAGCCAAGCACGCCGTCCTGTGAAAAATCAAACCGCAACGTGGAGAACAGTGAGCCGCCAGGAGAGGAAATAGCCACGGAGCACCGGTGGCGTTTATTTCCACCTCCGATGAGTCAGGAGATTCAGTCCCCAGAAAGCCGCAACATTCCGCTCGCGCAGTCCGGTGACCGAAGAGAGCGACAGGGATGGTCCGGTAATGTCGTTTTATCACAACCACTTCACCACGGTCTCGTTCAGCGAGGCGCAAAATAGGCTACACGAAGCGAGATGAGATGACAAGCGGCAGAACAATGACTGCGAGCCTTCGGATGTGGCGGGAGGAAAGGTAGGCTATCTGGCTGCGGTTTGTTAATTCTGCCACGAACCGGGAGGAGCGCGTGATTGGTGGGTGTGCATGTTTACGAAACCGGTGTGTGTGTGGAGGAGAAGGGAGGTGCGCCGAAACCCCCTCATCAAAAGACCCTACCCACAGGTCGGTTTTGCTATGATGGTGAGGTCATACGCGTCGCTCGCCTTTCCGGCGTCCGTTAAGCGGTCGCGGTTTCCAGATTGAACTTGACAGTCAAACGCGGGGAGGGAGGTGTTAAAGCGAAGGGAGCAGAGGAAGACTTCCACGCGCTGCGACCCTACTTTATGCGCGCGGAGGGGGAGTAGGAGGGGGAGGGGGGTGATAAGGGGGAGGGCGACTGGATGCGAGGGTGGAGACGCAGCACCACTGAAACACGGCGATTCCTCAGGCTGATGTGAGCCTTAAAATAGTTCCGCAGGTCAGATACGCAGCGACGAGTCACTTAACCCAGCGTGACCTCTCCCCCTCTCCCCACGTGCACACGTAATAAAATAAAAACATCACTGAACGCGAGGTTCGCCGGGTACCTTATTTGGCACCATAACGTCTTTGGCAGCGTACCGCCGGGCCATTTGAAAAATAGAAAATTTGTTGTACGTGTTCTGATTTAGGAGAGATGGGGGGGGGGGGGGGGGGGGGGGCTGTCGAACGTGCCTTGAGAAACCTACCGCCTGCGGGCGAAGGTAACCCACCCATGAAATTGCTCAGTACGTCGTCCTTAACCCTCATTTGTCATCGCATCGACGGCAGCGTCCTGCCGCTGTCAGGACAATCGATAGCAATTAAAGATTGACTGTAAATGCCGGTGGTTCTGTGTCACGTTTTTTTTGTTTTTTTTTTTTGGCCCCCCACCTGTAGAGTTTTTTGTTTTCCTCAATTCTCTGACTTCTCGCGACTGCGATTGGTGTGAATTTAATAAGGAGAGCCTCGTCGCTGTACAAACGCAGGGCAGTCTGTTCGCCGAGGCTACAGGATTTATGAAGAACATGACCCGCGAGCAGGAGTTCCCATACCGAGGCTCAGTGCTCCATCAACGCCTTGAGCACACATTAATATTTATAATAACTCTGGGGGCTATAGTGCTGCCGGACTGCTGAAATTAGAACGTGTGTATACCGTCCAGTCCCCATCGGGACTGATATAAGGCAGGGTATTAATACTCTGCTATTAATAGGACATTAATACATAATTACGACTGTCATAACAAAATATTTATTACTGTGCATTAAAAATGCACCATGCATAGCTGAGCGCAGCAGGGCAGCGGGGCTTGGACGCGGTTTGATGAAAGCGAGTTTAACATGACACTGCAGCGGGGATATGAGCGGTGTGTGACGTCACACACGCGCGCTGGAGACGGCAGGAAGACAGACGTGCCGTCATCCCGCGTATATATATTATCAGAATGAAGGAAGACAACGCAGGCCTTATCCCTGTGAGATAAGCCCATGGCAATACGGGTGTGGGCAAAATGTCCTCCGCTGCCTCTCTCTCCCTAAAACACACACTCTCTCTCTCTCTAGATAACAGATCTATTTCATGTTAATCACTGGGCCATGGGTGCCACCTGCAGCTGTGGCAGTATTGTTTGGGATGGCGGCGTATGGCAGAGTGTTAATACAGAGCAGAGGATTTGGGCCTGTGTGTCCTTTTGGAGGAAGTTAGAGCTTTGGGTGGGGGGGGGGGGGGTGGCCAGGCTGATCAAGAAAGAGAGAAAGCACTAAACAGCACAGGAAAGGAAATCAGGAGACGACTGAATGAGATGATTGTGTGTGACGGAAGCCATCTTTGGGCCAGAGGGGAACAGCTGAAGCTGTATCGGGGGGGGGGTGTTCCCCCTGATTCTGAGGTACTCCCTGTCCCAACACGACATGATTCTCCCCGTTACACAAACAGAGGCTCCTCTGAGCTCCCCTTCCTGCAGTTTGGCTGAGTCAGTAACCAGCAGGAGGAGCCAGTATACACGGCTCGTCCTGAGAGGTTTGCCGCTGAATCTATCAGATGAGTTATTAATAATGAAGTGGCCATTTCTCCCTGGTAAAGGCCACCGGCTGGCCGTTTGGAAGGGTGATGTTGCCCTGAGGACAGGTCTAGTAAGAGACAGAGGACTCCCCTGGCATGACCACATGATAAGGACACGACCCTGTCTACTACCCTGTCCATCATGGATCACCAGCCCGGGCAAACATCCTCAAACGCCCCAGCCGATGGACGCCGGTACACTCTGGCCTGACTGGTGACTGCGTTTTGCACACCGCACATCAAGTTATTCTGCACACGTCACGCAAACACGGAGCAGAAACCACAGGCAGAGAGAGAGGAGAGAGAGAGGAGAGAGAGGAGCAGAGAGAGAGAGGAGAGACAGGAGCAGACAGAGGAGCAGAGAGAGAGAAGCAGAGAGAAAGAAGCAGAGAGAAAGGAGAAGAAAGAGGAGCAGAGAGAGAGAGGAGAAGAAAGAGAAGCAGAGAGAGAGAGGAGAGAGAGAAGCAGAGAGAGGAGCGGAGAGAGAGAGGAGCAGAGCACCAGGACAGCTGTGGAGCATGAAAGAGCGCAGCCTTTCCCAGATGCTTCATTAGCAGCATCAGGAAGGCGGGGAAAAGGGAATATTTTGGGGGCACGGGGGGGGGGGGTCTAGGGAACAGATCACACATCTCCCATTTACATTTTCACAGCATTCGCAATTATTCACATCTCCAGTGCAGGCGAGCGAAGGAGGCAGCGGGAAGAGAAATGACCTCTGACCCCCTGAAAGCACATCGCTGGCTCTTACGCGCCCGAGGGGCACTGACTTCTGGGTAAATTACCGGAGAGCGCACGGCCAGCCAATGTCCCTCTCTCCCAGCTTTCACAGAGCGAGCCGTACCCACCGCTGAGGACACCCCCCCTCCCCCGCCCCCCGCCCCCCCACCCAGGTCCATTTCCAAACCCTACATTTAATCTCATTCTTTAGCGAGAACACCAGTTACAATTCAGTTAGGAGGCAACTGAATGGTCTTCAATATTTTCTCTAATTTAAGCTTAATCTAGAGGTGCATGTACAGCATTTACACCATACAATGTTTCCTCAATTAAACGAAGAAATTAAAGGGGAAAAAATAACATGCCCAGCCTGATCCCCCTCCCCTCCCCTACACACACCACCCCCACCGAGTCTCTGGAGTACAGTATTTCTGAGGTCCTGGCTACACCCCCGTGAACAGACTGTGTGGTTTTACACATTAAGGACTTAAACAACGGGATGTGTAGCCATTTTCTCTCACCACAGTAATTCACCAGTGAAATAAACAAGCATGGGTAACCATGTTATCATGACAAATAATAACAGTAATAAGATTTAACAGTAATTTCTGCAGGCTTGTCTGAGGCTAATCTTATAGGCATGTGCGTTTTTACTGAGTAACATGACTGTGTTCAAAACGTTAAAAAAAAAAAAAATTTAAATATATAATTCGTTTTACCACACCTCCATGTCTAGACTAGGAGAACACATTGTGCTACTTTCAACACAGTCTTTCAGAAAGTGTCCCTCGGGAGCTCATAAATTGTATTTCTGTAACAAAAAAGTACTAACTATGAAACAAAATGAGTAGTAACACAAAAAGAGCGTTGGATATTGACATCCTTTCCGAGAGTGGCTATAAACGAAAAACAGAAGTCTGGGACTGTGGAAACTTAAAGGTGAAAAAACACTCAAACCCTGACCTTAAAATTCTCTTTCTTGCACAGTTACAATTTACACTTGAACATTTTGTGATTTAGCAGGTGCTTTTAGCCAAAACTTACAAAGCTGCATTTCTCATGGTAGGCAAACACCATGTAACGGAGCGAACCCTCCCGTTCCTGCCAGGACACTATTGTTTTTAAAACGATCGGGTTTTAACTGTCTATCTGCTTATGGTAGCGGGTGTTTGGCGAGTACGTTGCTCTCATAAATGTAATGCGCACAATGTTTGCCGGTTTGTCAACTCAACCACATTCGCTATTGTACATCCGCTCACCACCATAATGTACTGCAAATACGTTAAACATACACATCTTGTTTCAAACATTACATTTATTAATTTTAGTATACCATGTTCGATCAGTGCAATGTTAGGAGTTGCTACTAACCGTTGTTTGTTCCATTATTTCCATGTTCAAATTGGAATGACGTAATCCGAATGTCACGATTCTGGGCAATTTTATTGGAAGCGCTGGACAAGAAGAATTGGCTATTTTAGACGGGGGGAGACCGTAAAGTGTATTCGATAATATTTTCTCGTACGCAATTACACATATAATTATTATATAAAAAGCAGCAACTGATAATCCATATATAATGATTTCTATATGTAAAAAATATGCTGTCATTTCTTCTGTGAGATAATTGAATATTGTATGGAAATGGTATAAACCGATGAAGTGTAGTATATAAGCAGGTAATCTGCTGTCAGTAGTGTGGGCATAATGAGTATAAATGATGTGCTGATTTTTTTGTGTGTGTTTTGTATATGTATATAAATATTTGTATAATAGTTGGGGGCACTTATGTAAATAAAACACCGCACTTGGGTTGCACAAGTTTGAGTCTCATCACCATGTTCACAGTAAAATCTGCTGACCAACCATCCTTGTAACACACAAAAATCTATAAGTGCCATGTACAGTCATATTAGTGCCACTGTAAAAGTACTGCCACAAGACCAGTGCGATGAAGGGGAAAAAGGGTTTGTTTAATTTTTTTAAACAGAAGCACTGATGTGTGCTCTGAATAGATGAGTTCTGAGAGGTTTGTGGAGAACAGCCAGTGAATCTGCCTTCCTGACTGACTGGGGAAGGTCACTCCACTGTCAGGGGGAAGGGGGGAGGACAGCTGGGGCCCTTCCAAAAGCTAAATGAGTCTGACCCCGCCCCCCCTCAGATTGGCAGCGGTTTGACAGACAGCTGCTGGCCCTGACTCCACCTGCCAACGCAAGAGGATCGCACCCGTGCCACACCTGCGCCACACCTGCACCACACCTGCGCCACACCTGCACCACATCTGCACCAAACCTGTGCCAAACCTGCGCCACACCTGCACCAAACCTGCACCAAACCTGCGCCAAACCTGCGCCACACCTGCACCACACCTGCACCAAACCTGTGCCAAACCTGCGCCACACCTGCACCAAACCTGCGCCACACCTGCACCAAACCTGCACCAAACCTGCGCCACACCTACACCAAACCTGTGCCAAACCTGCGCCACACCTGCACCAAACCTGTGCCAAACCAAAACAGAAATCTGGCCCCCGTTTCAAAGACCAAGAAATGCGTCCTCTTTTCAAATCACATCTTTATCTTGCCATCTCGAGAGTGTTGATTTTTACAAAGACACAAGCAGAGCAAGATGAGACCAAAGCAAATCTCTCACTCAGTTTTTCTGAATCCAGCGTTGGAGTCAGTCGAGAAAGGAGTTTTACACCACATACAGAAATCCTCACCTCTTATACAAGAAGAATCAAGGTGAGCAAATGCAATCAGTATTTAGCCTCTGAAAGAGGTTTTAACCAATTTAACCAATGAGAGAACAGGATAACTTAACCAATGAGAGAGCAGGACAATTTAACCAATCAGAGAACAGGAGAACTACCTGAGGTTCACATCAGGTAAACAGGGTAGCACACAATGCCTTCACCCATTACAATAGCAAAATGAGCAGAAACAAATGTTGGCTTGAAACCTAGAGGTTGCAGGTTTGATTCCCCCCTGAGCACACTAAAATAAAGTAAAATATCCAATTGTACACATGCACTCAAAGCCTACATGTTTTGCAATGTAAAAATGAACTCTTGTAAACAAACTGAGCCAAGGAGTGGGGCATAAAGAGACTGAAACAAAAACATAAGCAGCTGGCCAGTTAGAATTTTAAATACCACTAATAAGGTTATTTTGTAAATGTTACGGTGCTTTGAATTTGTCCCTAAACTGATTAAAGCATTCAGAAAGCGCTGAGGGGTGCTGAATAAAATGGAACGGTTTGACCCAAACCTTTTTATTTAAACGCAGGTGGAGGTGAGCTTTCTGTTCTACCCATGCAGGCCTGGGGGGAATCCAGGAAAAGGCTATCTGCCTGTGCGGATCGGTTTCTCTCGGCCCGAATGTAGTGGGCAATTAGACCCCAGAAACTGCCCACTCCTGCCTCATCTGGAGCTCCTGATTAGGCCACAGGGGGATTCCTGCAGAACCACAGAACCAAAATGGCTCCTGTCTCTGAGCCAAGATGGCGTTCCTGTCCCCTGGCAGTGAAGGGCACTCTTGAATGTTGCTGCAGCTCCACGGGACAGAAATTAAACAGCAGTCCAGTGCCATCTGCCAGTTTCAGCGTCCTTTTACCTTCCCTGAACATAAGTTATTCGTTGCTAGGTAACGGTGCTAACATTAGTAACTAGCTATACAGCTAATACAACATAGTAAACTGCAAAAAATTTATTATTATTATTATTATTATTATTATTATTTAATCTTGGGTAGATAAAATTCTTAGATATAATTTACCCGAGACAGTGGGGATTCTACACTTTTTACAGAAGGGGAGGGTGATATGATGATTATTTTATGAATTACAAGTATGACACACATAACGGCATCTGTTAGCTAGTTATTGAATTCTCCCTCTCCCAGTTGATGCAGATCAATAGCATCATTTATAATCTAGTTGTGAAAACAGAACCCTTTCACACAAAATGTTCTACAGAGTGATTAGATCTCCCCCAAACACAGCACAAACACACGTACACACAAACACACACACACCATACACACACAGTACACACACACACACTACACACCACATACACTACACAAGCACATACACAATACACACGCATACACACAAACACACATACACCATACACACACAGTACAAACACACATACACACCACACACACACACAATACGCACCACATACACTACACAAACACACACACACACACACACACACACACACACACACACACACATTACACACCACATACACTACACACACACATACACAAGACACACCA
>CM077294.1:1245000-1265000 GCA_039654925.1 Anguilla pacifica
GCCGCAAGAAGAGAGCTGAGCTGCTGTATCGATTGCTTCCACTGCGGTTTAATTGCAATTAAATATTGCAAATAGCCATATCAGGATCGGAGTCGCTGTTGACACACACCAGCGGGCTTCGGTTACAATGGCGTATTTATGCTACTTAATCTAGGGAATGAACACCAGCGTCACTCATCACGGACCCGCAACCTTCGAAACTCACATTTCGCACTGGAACCGTTAGCCTGCCCAGAAGAGCGAGCCCAGCTGCTAAAATAAGAGCTGGCACCATCAGGTCCTGGTATTGCAGATGAGCTAACGCGGGGAACGGTTCGCCCGCGGCAACGTATCCAGTTTAAAAAGGCCTGCCATTGTGAAAAATAGAGCCAGGGGTAAAAAAGCTAACAATTCAGACGGAACAAAATGGGAAAAGGCAGGGACGCTATTGTTTCATTAGCGGCACAGGGCAAGGAGAAAATCTAATTCATTCTGAAGGTGCAAACAAATTGCACTATTGATCACAGCCCCAGTGCGTCCGCGTGGCCCAGCGGCGGTTAGCGCGCGTAATCGCGACGTTTGTTTTCTTCAGACAACGCCGTTAGAAGTTCTCTCACTTTGATTTGGACACCTGCACGAACTGTACTAACCGCGAGCTACGTTTTCCAGTCAGCGACGGAAGAACTGTGGAATAAGACACTGACAGTACTTTACACCCTGCAGTCGATCTGGATGAGGTCAAAAAAGGCTATTGACCAGCCAAATGCAAAGCAAGTTTAGGTGTATTGACAACAAGGCGTTTTGTTTATTAATAAATGTTTCATTTCGGTCGGTTTTTAAGCAGTGCACAGTGACCGGTTTTAAAGGGACATGATAATGGGGCTTTATGACATTATTTTGATTTATTAGTTTTTGATTGGCCCAGACAGTTTTTTTTTTTTTTTTTTTGTGATGAGGGACACACGAATCAGTTCTTCACAGCCTTACGTCTGTGCAGTGGCCGGTGTCGGGGCATCGACAATGTTCTCTTGGACGTAGACGACACGGGGACCAGCACAAAGAGATCACATGAGCGCGCTGCGCAAACTGCAGGCGTTGAAGATGATCACAAACAGGCGCTTCCAGGGTGAGCTTTGTTTTTATCATTAAAGAACAGACTGGCATCCACAGAGCAGCAGCCTCCAGCTGAGACTGTTAGGACACCCCAAACCCCAACTCTAAACAACAGACAGCGTTTTCTTTTTCTTTTTTCATTTTCAAAGGGTATTGCTGGAACTAATTAGAACCTGAATTGAACAAATTTGCATTCCAAATGAACGTTCCATGTGCTTGTTAAAATGACTGTTTAGAGAGAAAAATTAATCTGTTTGATCATTTTCTGGTTCATTATTTTTTATACAAGCAAATTGCATTTCCAGCCAAATGTTTTGTTGATGCAGATTTGCATACAATGCAAATGCAGCTCGGCAGTTGCATGGTAACTGATGTTACAACTGCTGGATATTTGTGGTAAAATCAAATTAAGCTACATAATAGAGATATAGAGACAGTGCTGCACGTACGTATGTGGACAGTGACACAAGTTTTGTTGTTTTGGCTCTGTACTACAGCACATTGGATATGACATAAAACAATGAATATGGGGTTAAAGTGCAGATGGGTTTAATTTAAATGTGTTTACATCTATATGCAGTGATCCATGTTGGAATTACAGCCCTTTTTATACATAGTCTCCTTATTTTAAGGGACCAAAAGTAATTTGACAAATGAAGATCATCTTAAATTTAGTAATATTTAATACTCTTCTCATCCGTCTATAAGAGTTTACTCCGGAACTAGTCTGAGGTCATGCTGGTGTCGTCTTCTCTTTATTTTAGTCTTTCACACATCTGTGCCTGGATCCTGGAGAGAGGTCCTGATCAGTTCAGCAGCTGAAAATGGGGGGTTTTTTTCTCACAATTGAAAGTATTCTTTGGTCATCCACTACAGTGGTCATGGTCTACCAAGTAGCTTGCTATTGCTCATTACGTGTGTTCTTGCTTCTTAACGTGCCAAACAGTTGATAGACACACCCAATGTTTTGGCAGTTTCTGATGGATTTATACAGATTTTTCCACCTTGTGATGGCCTGCTTTGCTGCCACTGACACTTCTTTGGTCCTCGTGTTGAGAGACAACAACAACAGACTCCAAATTCAAATTCCACACTTGGAATCAACTCTAGACCTTTTCTTAGCTTTCTGGTGCATGAACTATGATGCAACAACACACCACTGGCCAAGAAACAGCTGAGAAGCTGATTGCATAAACACTTTTGGTCCCTCGAAATAGGGGGACTATGTATAAAAACAAGCTGTAATTCCCACACGGATCACCCGATACAGGTCCAAATACGCTCAAATTACAGCAGCAGGTCTGCACTGTAACCTCATGTCCATAGTTTCATTTGACATCCAGAGAGCTGGAGGACTGCACTGTATCAGTCTCTATTATGTATCCGTATTGAACTTCACCTGGTGAATATCCTGCAGTTGTACCATCAGTTACCGTGGACCTGCCCAGCAATGGAAATGAATATGTCCACAGCATGTATTTTGGATGTTATGTAAACCATATGATTTTAAATACCCATACTGATGCACTATGTATATTCTTAAAAGTGACAAGTGTCACATTCTGTTACGACATGGGATTCTTCACTTAACTTGGTGTATTTGAAAAGCACAAACAAACTATTTCAAAGTCAGGTTGTCATGGTAAACATGGTTTACCCCTAAGACCATCAGCTAGCTAGCTAATTTGTGTACGTGAAACAACATTTGGTATCTGTGGATTCTTCGTTTTGAACGGGGTGATACAGTCAACAGCTCCTTCATTGGTGACGCAGTGTACAGACGAAAGGGGTGTTCTGGGTGCCCAGAACAGTCTGTGGATTCTTCACATTCCGTCTCGTCTGCTCATAATGGTCGTGAAAACTTTTTCAAAGAGCTGTGAGCGCCATCTAGTGTGGAAACATTCTATATGCACAACCGCTGCTTATGTTTTGTACAAACATTGTTTAAATAACACGTGTCGTGAAAGTTCAATGGAATCCTTGATTTCCACTTTTTTTTTAACAACGAGAAGCGCCAAAGGTATTGCGACTCCACAAAAAGAGAGCAATTACAGACCTGTTTGCGACAATGAGGTCCATCCACAGAACATTTCTGTGTATCCATGACAATGGGAAAACCAGCCTTCCGGTTCTGAATTGCGCGCATGCGTACGGTAAGTGACATACTCGCAGTGTTGTTCAAGAGCGATGAAAGATGGCAGCGCCGCGGAGCCTAGCGCTGTGCAGGGCTATCCTGCACAGCCAGTCTCGCGTGCTGTGTCTGTCGCCGCAGCGGCGGTATGTCAGCAACACAGCGGGGAACTGTGAGTAGCCGATGCTGCTTCGTTTATTCGTTCCTTTAGCATGACTCCAGGCAGTCACATGCTATCTAGAGGTCAGATTGGGTGTGCGTACGTAGCTAGCATGCTAATTCCAGGCTGTTTACCACTCTCTTCGTCTCACCTCGTTCATTTCGTAGCTTGAGTTAGCTCACGTGCAAGTTCAGCCAGGAACTCTACTCTTTGTTCAAAGTGATACGACTGGGTAGACGTTTTAAACATTGTAGTTCACTCTCTTGAGTCTCATTTAACCCTGTACATTTATATGTCCGTAGACTAAGGTTTTGAGGGTAAACGGGGCTGACCATTCGTGTTTTTTGTGTGGAGTTTGACTTGGCGTGTTAGCTAGCTTAGATATGGGGCATAACTTACATAACTAGCTAACTCATAGTTAACCAAGAGGTATAGCTTTAACCAGATGAAAAGCCCCTAAATGATGCAATAAAAGAAGGAGCGATTGCGTTTCCAGTGGCGAATGGTTGGTGCCATACTTGGTGCGAAATTTGTGCAAATGTGTTGGTGTAATACCGCAACACACTTGCACAAATTTCACTCCAAGTATAACTATTAATGTGTTTCACTGTCGTGTAAATGCAGTGCGATATGCAAGTGCAACGTCGGGCGCTCATGTTTACACCCCACCCCTCAAACCAGGTCTGCAATTTAAACTGGACGAGCGAACCGCCCACAGCAGCCTGGACCTCTTCAAGAAGAACACGGGCGTCATTTACCGAATTCTGGGTCTGGACCCCAGCCTGGTTCTGGACAACCCCGAGCGGTTCCGGGACTGGGCGGTGGTGTTCGGGGACGGGCGCGTGGACGGCGGGCGCCACTACTGGGAGGTGACCGTGCGCAAGTCCCAGGAGTTCCGCGTGGGCGTCGCGGAGGCCGGCATGTCACGGGACGACTGCGTGGGCACCAACAGCTGCTCCTGGGTGTTCGCCTACGTGCAGCGCAAGTGGTTTGCCATGACCACCAACAAGATGGTGCCCGTGTCCCTGGCGGGCAAGCCGGACAGGGTGGGGCTGCTGCTGGACTATGAAGCAGGCTGGCTGGGGCTGGTGGATATTCAGAAGCCCCTGGTGATCCACCGAATCAGGGCCCCGTTCAAGGGTCCGCTGTGTCCCGCCTTCGCCCTGTGGGACGGGGAACTGCTCACCCACTCGGACGTGGAGGTGCCCCCGGGTCTGGAGTGAGACTGATACACATTCAGATTTGCACCCAAAACTGTGGGAACCGGGGGTTGTGATGTCATCGGCGGTGAGGAAAGGAGGACTCGAGGATCTCGCGCTGCGGTCTCCATGAACGTGCAGAGCGGTTCCTCAGTGCTGTTCAGAGCTGCGCTGCACGCAGCTGCCCTTCTCGGTTCTGGCGCAGTGGCGAGCAGGGACTAAGTGTGGCGTCCATTTTGCATGTTTTCAGGTTATACCGCCCGAGTCAGACTCCTCACCCAAAGCTCATTTTCTGCCTCATCTTGTCAGGGTGTCTTTGCAATAAACTTTACATCGTGTTAAAAGATGTGCATTATGGTAGTTGCCTCCAGGCAGTTATGAGGAAAGCCCTAAAAAGTTTAACCAGTTTTTTTTTTTTTTTTTTTTACATTATTTTGTTAAAGCAAATTTAAAGCATTTCACAGTGTATTAATTAGGACCTTGCTTGGACCTGTTACCAGAAACATTTACATAATAAAATAAAGTGCACTACTTGTTCAGTTGTTCATCTTTATTTACAGTAGAGCAGTATGTAGCTCAGACTTACATCCATACACATTGCAGTGAGTTTCTCCTGTTTTGGCAAGTGACCTCCAAAGCTGTTCGCTCTGTAGGGCTAAGACATCAAAACCATTTCCCACAATCCCGCACTGTCCTCAGGGACGCATTAATGGTGATTGAGCAGCACACATCAGGCTTCTAAAAGTTGCTCCCATTTCAAGAGAATTTTCTCCTGAAATTTGATGTGCTAACTGGAAAAATAATTTCGGAGCACATCAACTAATTGCATTAGTGTGCTCCAAGCTTTTTCAAACTCACGTGCTCCCTGGAAAAAATGTTAGCATAGTGCCCTGCTCATTACAACAGGCAGCGTTTAAATTTCCATATCACCACCAGACCTTTCATCAGGAGGGATGAGTGCAGAACTGCCTGTCCTGTGCGAGCCAGACCAGCCTGGCACAGCAGGGCATCTCAGCAGCCCAAATTCATACGAGTGAAGACATCTGGCAAAAAGGCACAAGTCTTTGAGTAAAAGTGATTTACAAAAATGTGAAAGGCTTTGTAACCCAGACAGGTGGCACATGTACGCTTGGGAAACCTGACTGGGGTAACATCCAGGTGAAAGCTGTACTGACCGCAGGTGTAATATCTGAGGTAATCAAAGGTTCAACGTAAGACTTTTGGGACTATCAGCATTTGCTCTTGCCAGTTTTTTGTTTGGAAGGCACTCACTGGTTTTCACATCGGCAATATTATATACATTCATACACCATCTTGCATTAAATATACAGTTAAATGCGAAAGTATTGGGACAATGTCACAACTCTTCCTGTTTTGGCTCTGTACTCCAGCACATTGGATTTGAAATAAAGCTATGAATATCAGATTTACACAACAGTAAATTATTTTACAAAACCCCAGACTAAACAGGAAAGTATGAATACAACGTGTGCAACACCAATTGTTGGAAAAACACTGGTACATAGAGATACATGCTAGCGTCTGTGTGTGTGTGTGTGTGTGCGTGTGCATTCATGTGTTTGTGTTCTGCGTGCGTGTGTGAGAGTGTGCGTGTTCATGTGTGTGTGTTGTGCGTGCGTGTGTGAGTGTGCGTGTTTGTGTGTGTGTTGTGCGTGCATGTGCGTTAATGTGTTTGTGTTGTGCGTGTGTGAGTGTGCATGCGCGTTCATGTGTTTGTGTTGTGCATGCGTGTGTATGTGTGCGTGTTCATGTGTGTGTGTTGTGCCTGCATGTGTGTTCATGTGTTTGTGTTGTGCGTGCGTGTGTGTATGTGTGCATGTTCATGTGTTTGTGTTGTGCGTGCGTGTGTGAGAGTGTGCGTGTTTGTGTGTGTGTTGTGCGTGCGTGTGTGTTCATGTGTGTGTGTTGTGCGTGCATGTGCGTTAATGTGTTTGTGTTGTGCGTGTGTGAGAGTGCATGCGCGTTCATGTGTTTGTGTTGTGCGTGCGTGTTCATGTGTGTGTGTTGTGCCTGCATGTGTTTTCATGTGTTTGTGTTGTACGTGCGTGTGTGTATGTGTGCATGTTCATGTGTGTGTGTTGTGCGTGCATGTGTGTTCATGTGTTTGTGTTGTGCGTGCGTGTGTGTATGTGTGCATGTTCATGTGTGTGTGTTGTGCGTGCATGTGTGTTCATGTGTTTGTGTTGTGCGTGCGCGTGTGTGTGCATACAGACAGATCTCTCTCTCTGCAGAAGTGAAGGCGAGTCGCTGACTTGTCATTGGCCCAGCAGGGCTCAGCCCAACCTGACAGCTCTGCGCTGGGGCCAATGGTGGGGCCTGCGCTCTTGTTGGTTTAAGTCCGTCGTCCTCGTTCTGAAAAACTCTGCAGAGAGAAGCCAAACGTAGCCGGGCCAATCCCGCCTCTGGGTTATGGTCGTAGGAGAGCGAGGCCCGGGATTGGCTAAACCACGCTGTCCACAGCCTCCAGCTTCCCATGGTCCTCGGAGTCTGACTGTGACTCCAGCAGCAGGTGAGTGCGCTGGTACTCCTGCAGAACTTTCACCACGCTCTCCTGCCCAAACTGCATGGCATCATCCAGTGCGCTGTTCCCCCACCTGACAGAAGGGGGCAGCAGAGAGTCAAGGAAAATGTGAAATCTGTATTTATCGCATGACTGTAGAGACAAACCCAGAAGGCCTTCAGCCTGATAGAACAGGTTTGACTCTGCTACGCGCCTGAGCTGAAAAAGGCCAGACTCAAACTGAATGTGACTGTGAGAGAGAGACTGAAGGAGGACGTCGTGACTCTTACCTGTCCTTGATGAAAGGGTTAACTCTGCAGTGCTCAGTCAGAAACACCACAGCGTCCACATGTCCTGCACACACAGACACGCACACACACACACACACACACACACACACACGCACAGACACACAGACACACACACGCACACACACACACACGCACAGACACACAGACGCACACACACACACACACACACACACACACGCAGGCGGAACAGAAATAAGTGGGTAAGCTTCAGTCGTTTAGCATTTTAAGCTCACAGTAAACCTCTCAAAAATAATAAAAATGCCAAATCCTCCCGTATGACTGATACAGTTGCCATACTGTCACTTCACAGTCAGGTGTCAGAGCTGTAGACACATTTCCCAGCATGCTCTAAACAGCTGACATGGGCATAAAGGCACAACAATCACCTGTATTTATCAATCACTGGTGTTTACCAAACGCTCTTATCCAGGATGATTTACAATGAGAAATAATGCAAAGTGCAAACAGGTAATCCACTCACTCAAGAAGAGTGCAGAGGGCGTCACTCATTGGATAACAGAAGAGATGTGTCTCAAACAGAGCTTTTAATTGGATAAGGGAGCAGGTGTGTCCCAATCAGAGCCCTGTAGACACTGACCTTCAGCGGCGGCCACATGCAGAGGCGTGCGGGAGTCATAGTCCTGCTGCTCCATGTTCATCGCAGAGAGAGCAAACCTGGGGGAGGGGGGAGGGGGGGGGGAGGGAGGGAGGGAGGGGGGAGGGGGGGAGAGAGGGGGAGGGAGAGAGAGGGGGAAGGAGGGGGAGAGAGGGGGGAAGGGGGAGAGGGAGGGAGGGAGAGAGGGGTTGGCAGAGAGGGGGAGGAGGTGGGGGGGGAGGGAGGGAGAGGAATTATTATGAGCATGTAAACAAGGAAAAGGAAATATTAGGTTGTTGGGTTAAATATGTTTGTCTTAATTCTGTGAGCGCATTATTCTCTTCCTGATTGGCCTGGCTTAGTTTATCAGGTTTGGCTGCTCTGGGTCTGGTTTGGCTGCTCTGGGTCTGGTGTGGCTGCTCTGGGCCTGGTGTGGCTGCTCTGGGTCTGGTGTGGCTGCTCTGGGCCTGGTGTGGCTGCTCTGGGTCTGGTTTGGCTGCTCTGGGTCTGGTTTGGCTGCTCTGGGTCTGGTTTGGCTGCTCTGGGTCTGGTTTGGTTGCTCTGGGCCTGGTCTCAGGCCTGGTTCGGCCTGTTTGTCAATCTGAGCTCAGTTACGGATGGCCATCGTACCTCCTGAGGGCTGAGACGTCCCCGCTGTAGGCCGCAAACATCACGTTGATCACAGATATGTTCTGAAAGAGGGAGTGAATGCGTTAAACAGTGAGCAAAGAACCCTGCATTTAAATCAACAGATATTTCACAGTTCTTGTAGCTTTTCAGAGCTTTCCTTGTGTGTGTCTGGGAGGCAAACACATATAAGTGAAACTAAGATACATGAAGCTTGCATAGATGTGCATGAGACACAAGCGTGTGTGGATTTTACATGCGTGTGCATCAGTCTTACCCTGTCATCCCCGGCCGGCCTGCGCGGGTCCAGCTTTTTGGCGAAGTGTCTCAGGTTGTCATAGTTGTGGAAGTTGAACAGGGACACCAACTCCTGAGATTCAGACAAATTACACCAGAGAACCCAGGTCAGCTTCCGATTTAACACACAAACTGGCTCACAGCACTCCAGCACCTCACAGTACATTTCCCTCTGTTCTACAGCAGCGATTTACACCAGGAGCGCAGCTTTACTGCGGGAATGAGCTGTGCTAATTTCGCTAATAATCCCCATATTCTTCCCCTCACTCTACAACCTGGAACACCTGACCAAACACTCACATCCCCATTAAGAAAATGAAACATTCTGAATCTTTTGTCTAAACTTTTGATTGAAATTTGGAGTGTTAGGGTTAGGGTTAGCTATTGAGTAGAGGAAGCAAAACTAGATATTCTTGTAGATGCTGTTATCCAGAGAGAGTTACACAGATTACAATCTTCATACATGATCCATTTATACAGCTGCACATTTACCAAAGAACTGCAGGTTAAGTATCTTTCTCAAGGGCACACTGGCAGCACCCCACTCAGAAATCAAACCTTCAACCTCAGAGTTACAAGTCCAGTTCCCTAACCATTATGCCACTGCTCCACCCATTCTTATGTTTTTAATGTTCTTTAAAACTGGAACCAGGACCGATGGCAAACTGCAGCTTTTCTGGGAGGAGGTGATTGCTTCAGTCACATGCCCACCTGGCAGAAGTGAATCCCCCGGATGCTATTCCCAACCTTGTCCAGAGGGGGCGACCAACACATTAACCCCATGATGTTGGGAACCACCAGTAACACTGCACCTGAAACTCCAGACTTTGCAGGTAAGCCCACCTGAGAGAGAGAGAGAGGGGGGTAAGTGGGGATAGAGAGAGAGACATGAAAGCTTTTAAGTGTGTGCGTTTCCATGGTGCAACTATATTTGGTTGACTAATGTGCATGTGTGAGTGTATGTGTGTTTGTATGCGCGAGAGAGCATGTGTTTGTGTATGTGCGAGAGTGTGTATATGTGTGCATGTGTTTGTGCGCGCACGCGTGTGTGCGTGTGAGAGCATGTGCGTGTGTATATAGTGTGTCGGTGTGTGTGCTGTGTGTTTGTGTGTGTGTGTGAGTGTGTGTGTAACTCACGTGGAAGGCGAACTGGCCGGAGAAGTCGTACATGTGTATAGTGTGTGTATAGCGTGTGTGTGTGTATAGTGCGTGTATAGTGTGTGTGTGTATAGTGTGTGTATATTGTGTGTGTGTGTGTGTGTGTGTGTGTGTATAGTGCGTGTATAGTGTGTGTGTGTGTGTGTGTGTGTATAGTGCGTGTATAGTGTGTGTGTAGTGTGTGTGTGTGTGTGTGTGTATAGTGCATGTGTGTGTATAGTGCGTGTATAGTGTGTGTGTAGTGTGTGTGTATAGTGTGTGTGTGTGTGTGTGTGTGTGTGCATAGTGCGTGTGTGTGTATAGTGTGTGTGTATAGTGCGTGTGTATAGTGCGTGTATAGTGTGTGTGTGTGTGTGTGTATAGTGTGTATAGTGTGTGTGTGTGTGTGTGTGTGTGTAGTGCGTGTATAGTGTGTGTGTAGTGTGTGTGTGTGTGTATAGTGCGTGTATAGTGTGTGTGTGTGTGTGTGTATAGTGCGTGTATAGTGTGTGTGTAGTGTGTGTGTGTGTGTGTATAGTGCGTGTATAGTGTGTATAGTGTGTGTAACTCACGTGGAAGGCGAACTGGCCGGAGAAGTCGTACATGCCGCAGGAGTGCATGAGGCTGAGTGTGTTACGCACGGCCTCTCCGCTCAGCACGCGCTCGCCTGTGATTGGACAGATACCCCCATTGGCCAGGGTGGCGGCCATGACACTGCCCGACTCACAGGTGGCTTCTATGGAGCAGAGCTGCAGGTAGAGGAACAGCACAGGTGAGCTCAGGTGTGCCCAGAAACACAGTCAAACATAGTCCTGTCCAGGTGTGCAGGAGCACAGAGGTCTGCAGGGTACCTGGAAATAGAAGTCCAGCGCAGCAATCATATCTGCTCCTCGGGGAAAGCACTGCAGGAGAGAGAGAGAGAGAAAGAGAGATATAAGAGACATGCACGGGCTAAAATAATACTAGTAATAATAATAATAATACCACAGCGCTCTGGATGACAACATCCAAAAATGAAAGAAGAAGAAAAAGAAGCAAAAGAAGAAGTCTCAACTCACACGTTTCTCTTTGAGGTAGTATCCAATGGCAAAATTCCTGTCCCCAGTTTCTTTCTCTGACTGGAACCTGTAAAACCACATAGATGTGACCTTATGTTCATATGAGTGTCCTACTATACCACACTGCTGCTCTGCTATACCACACTGCTCCCTACTGAACCACACTGCTGCTCTACTGTACCACATGGCTGCTCTGCTGTACCACACTGCTGCTCTGCTATAACACACTGCTCCCTACTCAGCCACACTGCTGCTGTACCACACTTCTCTGCTGTACCACACTGCTGCTGTACCACACTTCTCTGCTGTACCACACTGCTGCTGTACCACAGTGTAGCTGTCCATGCTCTGGGAGACTCACGTTGCATTGCTGAAGCCCACATACTCTCCGCCGGCCATGCCTTTGAGGAAGTCCATCATCTGTGAACAGAGAGGAGGTGACAGTGAATCTGATGCCCAGAGAACCGCTCATGTGAGAGGTATCCTTTCTTTATTAATCCTCAGAGCGATATGGCTGTAGCCATCAGTCGATCCTGTGTGTAGAAATTCCGGTTGGGTCTAG
This sequence comes from Anguilla pacifica, assembly GCA_039654925.1. Taxonomy (NCBI): domain Eukaryota; kingdom Metazoa; phylum Chordata; class Actinopteri; order Anguilliformes; family Anguillidae; genus Anguilla; species Anguilla pacifica. Next base: position 1,256,691 of record CM077294.1, read on the forward strand.
CAAACCTAAAATGGGTCCCAGTGTATCCAGTCACAGCTCCATTAAACTAATAATACAGGTTCTGTGTGTGTGGAATCACTACAGTCAAACATGCTGAATGTAAAATGTAATTCTACCATAATTCAGGGACATACCATTTCCAAATGAATGCCAGCGTAATAGCAAAAAAACAAAAAAGAAACACCATATCAGGCAAAGATTGAGAAGGGGATTTAGAACAAGAGACTTATGATCGTTAGGACTTTAAAGAAATACTCACGTAGTCAAACTTCTCTGCTTTATTGGATCCAGGCTGGAAGTAAAAGAACAGAAAAAGGTTTAAGTTAAGGGTTCCAAGCCTTTCTCAAAGCCCCCTAGAGTAGCACCCCTCTGGTTGGGGACCCCAACATCAGTACAGCAGGCCCTGTAGCGACTATTTAACATGAGTAAACAGATGTACATCTAAGATGTGATGTCATATACTATCAATCAATATCAGGGGTAAACACAGTGAAAAATAACAATAAGATTTACAAGAATTACTAAAGACAAGGTTGATTTTATCTTAAAATCAAATATATTAATTTACAAAGAATTACAATATTTTATCATAAGAAACAAAGTGTTCTAAAATACACTCTTCCAATTTCCCATTTCGTCAATCCCTGACTTAAGTGATCGAGTGTGAACAGCAATAAGGTGCAATAAACCCTTCTGCCACAAGATGGCAATGCAGTCTCATTTAAGTGCTGCAGATGCCGTGGTGAGGTCTTTCATTGGCTGGGGGGGTTCAGTTATTAATGAATTTGTCCCGGGATGGTAATATGAAGCCGCATTCAGGGCGTCCTAGGCCTCAAGTCGTGATTAGGTTTCAGTGTCCTCTAAGATCACAGATGGGTCATAACGACCCTGCCAAACACACATGCTTCCCCGACTGCTGGGGCTTATATTCTCCTGAAAGGTCAGAGGTCATGTTGAATGTGGCTGGAGTGAACATCTCACTGGGGTTGTAATGTCCGAGTTGTGTCTTGGCTTTTTAAAAACCCCTGAGGTTCCCTAGGGGAGTCTTCAGGGTCTAAAACCTCAACCCCAATTTCCGTCCCAGTCTGTTCAACCAAGACCGTCTACGGTCAATCAGTCCCCCTGTGAATGCACATCCCCAACTGCCAAACAGTCTTCGGTTTATCTGATGTCAAAAACTCACTGAATCAATGTGGACAGATTCTGAAATGTTTTCAGTTTAATAAAGAGCTGTGTAGGACACAGAGTCTGTGGTAGAGTCCCCACTAAATCCTCAAAGAAAATGAACAAATAAAATAAGAGCTTTCATTTAATAAGCCATTGTGGATCTTTTGTTACAGTAAAAAAAAATTTTCACGTATTCTAGCCATTTTGTAATATTAACAATCAGATTAAGTGTAGTGTTATGTTAGATACATGTAAACATGGCACTCCGCTAATGCTAGGCCTTCCCACCCTATCAGACACAGTATCTACGTCCTTCCCGCTGTCAGCCCACCCTATCAGACACACTCTCTACGTCCTTCCCGCTGTTACATGGATGATTCTGCCCGTTCCCCTGAAAGTCAAATCTAAGGACAGTCTACGACAGGGTCAGAGACTGCTCTTGGGGAGCATGACCTGCACTGACTCCCATTAATGTGGAAAAAGAAATTCTGGGCCGTTACAAGATTAATGATTACAGGTGTAGCTCTGTAAAGGTTATCAGCCTCCGGCTGTTGAAATATAAATTGTCGTTTGTTAGGTTAATATTAGACTTATTGACTATAAATGGGCCTTTGCGCCTTCTTGGCGATGCTGCATATTTGTATTGCTGACGTTCTCCAATACTGTGTGTCGCTCTGGGTAAGAAACACCAGCCAAATAACTGTAATGCAATGCATTACCACAGATTGCAGCAGATTAAACCTGACCTCATATTGCCTGCTTGAGACATGTCATCTTTATTTCCTCTCTCCTTCTCTCTCACTCTCTGTCTCTCTCTCTTTCTCTCTCCCTCTCTCCCTCTCCCTCTCTCCCTCTCTCTCTCTGCTGACCTCTGTGCATGCTTTACTGATGAAATTCCACACACACCTCCCGTAAGAGTCCAATCGACTGGCTGACGACACGCCCGCAGACACACACCCACTCCGTCTCACACGCCCCCCCCCCCCCCCCCCCCCCATGACACGCACAGGAAGCAGCCAATAAACAGGCAGTCAGGAACCAGGTCACAACATTAAAGACGAATGAACCCGTGTGGGGTGAGGCGGCTGGCAGGTTGCCGTGTGGATATTGAGGTTTGGCTGAGGGTGCAAGTGGACTGACCTGATGTGGTCACCTGACCTAGACTGAGGACTGAACCGTAAAAAGGCAGAGGAGAAAGACTAAATCTGCACTAACTGCTTCACCGTCACTCCATTCTGTTTAATCAGTGATTAACTGGTCTCGTGTGTGAAAGCATCCAACGCAAGGCTTAATGCAAGGATAATATATACAGCGGTAGGAACAACATTATGCCACCTTTCGCAAAGAAACCAGAGAGGAGCTCTCCACCAATCACAGGGCAGCTGCCTTGAAAGATCTTTTTTGGCACAAATAGTGTGTTTTGCGTTCAAAGGCAAGAAATCCCGATGAATTAATGATTGATTTTATGTGTGCTCTGCAAATAAACACTGAGGATAGTGCCCTACATACCTAATTCTGAACCTGAGAGTCATTCTCAATGACAATAGTGCCCTAAAAACCTCATTCTGAACCTGAGAGTCATTCTCAATGACAATAGTGCCCTAAAAACCTAATTCTGTGCGTGAGAGTCACTCTCAGTTTTAATTTTCTTGTAATCTGGAGTCAGTCTCTGCCTCAGTGGCAGCTGATGCAGATGTTTTTGCTGACAGTTTTCAGAAGACCCCCAAAAATCCCCCGAAAACACGACTTGCATCCATGTCTGGCCTCCGGGTCAGCCAGCAGCCAGCGGCCAGTGACGCAGGCTGCATGTTTATTCAACCCACATATCTGCCATCACTCGCCAGCACACACACAACACGCAAACACACACGCACGCAGACTCACACACACAACACGCAAACACACACGCACGCAGACTCACACACACAACACGCAAACACACACGCACACACGCACACACGCACACACGCACGCACACACGCACGCAGACTCACACACACAACACGCAAACACACACGCACGCAGACTCACACACACACGCAAACACACACGCACGCAGACTCACACACACAACACGCAAACACACACAGGCACACACGCACACACACACGCACGCAGACTCACACACACAACACGCAAACACACACAGGCACACACGCACACATACAAACACACACGCACGCAGACTCACACACACAACACGCAAACACACGCACGCAGGCACACACGCACACATACAAACACACACGCACGCAGACTCACACACACAACACGCAAACACACACAGGCACACACACACGCACGCAGACTCACACACACAACACGCAAACACACACGCACGCAGACTCACACACACAACACGCAAACACACACGCACGCAGACTCACACACACAACACGCAAACACACACAGGCACACACACACACACACACACGCAGGCACACACGCACGCAGGCACACACGCACACATACAAACACACACACGCACACACACGCACACACACACAACACGCAAACACACACAGGCACACACACACACGCACGCAGGCACACACGCAGGCACAACACGCAAACACACACGCACGCAGACTCACACACACAACACGCAAACACACACAGGCACACACACACACACACACGCAGGGACACACGCAAACACACGCACACACACATACACACATAATGATGCATGCTCAGAGCAGTGTTTTCGGGTGTTTTGTGCTTTACCTTGATGAGAGAGCTGACGACAATGGCACCTGCATTGACCATGGGGTTGTGTGGCTTTTCTGCAGAGAAACAGGGAGAATCAGGAGTGAAACTACAGCGCAATACCTACACACAGACAGCTTCTGTTAGAGTGAGAGGGTGAATGTGTGGAGTGAGAGGATGGATGTGTGGTGTGAGGGGGTGAATGTGTGGAGAGGATGAATGTGTGTGGAGTGAGAGGGTGAATGTGGAGAGGGTGAATGTGTAGAGTGAGCAGGTGAATGTGGAGAGGGTGAATGTGTTGAGTGAGAAGGTGAATGTGGAAAGAGTGAATGTGTGAAGTGAGGGTGAATGTGTGAAGAGGGTGAATGTGGTGAGGATGAATGTGTGGAGTGAGAGGGTGAATGTGGAGAGGGTGAATGTGTGGAGTGAGAGGGTGAATGTGGTGAGGGTGAATGTGTGGAGTGAGAGGGTGAATGTGGAGAGGGTGAATGTGTGAAGTGAGCAGGTTAATGTGTGCAGAAGGTGAATGTGTGGAGTGAGAGGATGAATGTGTGGAATGAGAGGATGAATGTGTGGAGTGAGAGGATGAATGTGTGGAGAAGGTGAATGTGTGGAGTGAGAAGATGAATATGTGGAGAGGATGAATGTGTGGAATGAGAGGATGAATGTGCGGAGTGAGGGGGTGAATGTGTGGAGAGGATGAATGTGTGTGGAGTGAGAGGGTGAATGTGGAGAGGGTGAATGTGTGGAGAGAGAGGGTGAATGTGTGGAGTGAGAAGGTGAATGTGGAGAGTGAATGTGTGAAGTGAGGGTGAATGTGTGGAGAGGGTGAATGTGGTGAGGGTGAATGTGTGGAGTGAGAGGGTGAATGTGGAGAGGGTGAATGTGTGGAGTGAGAGGGTGAATGTGTGGAGAGGGTGAATGTGTGGAGTGAGAGGGTGAATGTGTGGAATGAGAGGATGAATGTGTGGAGAAGGTGAATGTATGGAGTGAGAGGATGAATGTGTGGAGTGAGAGGATGAATGTGTGGAGAAGGTGAATGTGTGGAGTGAGAGGATGAATGTGTGGAGAAGGTGAATGTGTGGAGTGAGAGGGTGAATGTGTGGAGTGAGAGGATGAATGTGTGGAGAGGGTGAATGTGTGGAGTGAGCAGATGAATGTGTGGAGTGAGTGGGTGAATGTGCAGAATGCGAGGGTGAATGGGTGTGGGCGGGGCAATGGGCGTGGCCTCACACACCTTCCTCGTTGAGTGACAGCTTGTTGAACTTGAAGCCGCTGGGCTCCTTGCCGATGTAGCGGTGCACGTGCTCAGTGCCGGCCTCGTGCACAGCCACAGCGTACCCTAGAGGCTTCACACAGGACTGCAGGCAGAACGGCACCTTGGTATCGCCCACAGAGTGCCTGAGCATGGAGCGAGAGAGAGGTTTTTGCTGAATTTGTAACTGTTTTTGCACCTTTTTTATACCACCCTTAAACAGCTGGCTTAATTTTTTTTTCCATATCAATATTATTGTTAAACTCCTCATTAAGACCCATTATGGGGGGAATTTGTCACGATATTCATTCATTTAAAAAATCATATTCCGGTATATTTTCTTTTCTTCCACCACTACTAATACACATGGTGCCCAAAACATTAAAAATATATATTTAAAATATAAGTTAAAGATTTCTCCTAGTTAAGCCATTTCCAAAGAAAGTCTTTTTAGAATTCCGCATACATGTCATAATCACCGATTCATTGTTTCGTGACGGTTAGCTACCACGCACAAAGAGTAGGAATCGGTTTTAAGTTCTGTTCACTCTCGTAATCATATGACGTAAACTGGCCAAACTAATCCTGCTGCTTTTACAAACTGCAAAGGCTCGCTCAGCTGCGTTGAGATGTGATTTTCACAGAGATGCCGATGCGCTGCCGTGTCCGTTTGTTTTTAGAATTTGGAATCGCGTTCAAAATAATTAGAAGGAACAGCGGTGAATCATGGGCGATCCGACTGAAATAGCCGCGATGCTTGCGAGTATTATTAATACGGAACTTGCCTGCAAAGTGATAAAGCTTTCTACTCCGCCTGTACGCGATATATAAGCGCATTCGCCTATTAGCCTATCAGAATCGAGTACGCATTCATCCCGTGATAGTCATTGTATGCTTGTACGTATGTTATAATAGATTTACTCTCTTACCGCTGTCCATCCACTGTACACAGTGATACGCCCCATAGAGAGGGACTGAACTTCGCCAGCTGAGGAATATAGTCCGCTACCTATAGGAGGGAGAGACATTCTTAACAATCAAACAATTCTATTTTCTGTTCATTGGTATGCTGTAGAGACGGGGTCAGCCATATTTTCTTGTGTAGCCTGGAAACATTGGCTAAACGTTCATGTCAAGAATCCCTGTGTGAATAACTGAATTATTAAGAGAGAGAGAGAGAGAGATAGAGAGGTGGTGGTTGAATGGGCTACATTTTTAGTGCTATAATATTAATGCTGTAAACCCCTAAGCGGCTTTAGTTAAAAACAGGACACCTCTGTTGGGAGAACGGACAAGATGAATGAGACCCTGGCAGAGAGCATGTCGGGGGCGGGGCAAACTCACCTGCCCCCCCTCCTGTCTCTCAGCCTGGTCGTACAGCTGATTGATGTTGGAAGTGAAGGCCTCAAAGTCTGGGATGATGAACTGCTTCTTGAAGGCTTGGGTCAGGAGGATGAGGTTACTGCCCACACACCTGCAATACAGGTACATCTGGTAACACACCTGATAAAACTCCTAATACACCCACAACACAGGTAACACTCCTAACGCAGGTAACATGCACTGTGAAGCACTGTGTCACTACCCAGTACCCATCATCGAAACAATGTGAATCACCTGTGACAGGTAACACACAGAACACTATGTCCTATAGCAGCACTGACTCTGTGCCTACAGCAGTACTGACCCTGTGCCTATAGCAGTACTGACTCTGTGCTCTACAGCAGTACTGACGCTGTGCTCTACAGCAGTACTGACTCTGTTCCTACCACAGTACTGACTCTGTGCTCTACAGCAGTACTGACCCTGTGCCTATAGCAGTACTGACTCTGTGCTCTACAGCAGTACTGACGCTGTGCCCTATAGCAGTACTGACTCTGTGCTCTACAGCAGTACTGACTCTGTTCCTATAACAGTACTGACGCTGTGCCTATAACAGTACTGACCCTGTGCCTATAGCAGTACTGACGCTGTGCCCTAGAGCAGCACTGACTCCATGCCCCATAGCAGTACTGACGCTGTGCCCTACAGCAGCACTGACTCCGTGCCTACAGCAGTACTGACTCTGTGCCTATAGTAGTACAGACTCTGTGCCCTACAGCAGTACTGACTCTGAGCCTATAGTAGTACAGACTCTGTGCCCTACAGCAGTACTGACTCTGAGCCTATAGTAGTACAGACTCTGTGCTCTACAGCAGTACTGACTCTGAGCCTAAAGCAGTACTGACTTAGTGCCACTGACTATAATTCAGCCTGAAAGATAGTGACGTAAATAGAAGAAGCAGGACCTGAATGTGCCTTCTCACAGTGACAGTGTACACCTGACGGTGTTTATACACAAACACACACACACCCCCCACACACATACACACACACATCCTCCTTCCCTACACACACACCCACACATACACCCCCCCCCCCACACACACACACACACACCCATACCCTTCCATCACGCACACACACATACACACACCCATACCCTTCCATCACGCACACACACACACACACACACACCCTTCCATCACGCGCACACACACACACACACACACCCTTCCATCACGCACACACACACACACACACACACCCATACCCTTCCATCACGCGCACACACACACACACACGCACACACACAGTAGCTAGACGAGGACAGAGAATGAGAGACAGACTGACAGGGAGGAATGGACGAAAGGAAAGCAGAACTGACTTTCTGAAGAGGTCCCGGTCCATCATGGCCCCCCCAGCGGAATCCTGGACAGACCGCCGCAGATGATGCATGCAGTCCCTCAGCCGGGGGTCAGAGGTCAGCAGCCCTGTACTCTTCAGCGCCTGAGCAGGAGCATGATGGGTAGGTTAGACTCTCCAGTCTCCATGGTGATCATCAGCCAATCATACACAGCTGCCCTCACAGAAATTATCCTGTTACATACATGTCAATTCACGTTACGACACATCTTGTATTTACATACATGTTTGCTGTGATGTTTCAGTCTGACGCTACAGTATTTAGGTGGGGGAACGTCTTCTGATTTTGGTAGGCTTGATACAGGGCTTGATACAGTGTTAGATACTATCTAGTATGTTGGTAATCAGAGCACTAATTTAGTGAGGAAAATGGCGAGCATCGTTGGGCTGAATGGCCTGTTTCGTCACTATATTATGTTAGGTTAGTCTTTATG
>CM077294.1:1270000-1340000 GCA_039654925.1 Anguilla pacifica
GGTCCTGTAGTGTGAGCAGGGTGTTATGGGTCCTGTAGTGTGAGCAGGGTGTTATGGGTCCTGTAGTTCTCAAAATTACATCAGACTGCAGAACTCAGCTCACCTCAGCTGTTTCAGCCCCATTCATCATGAATACTAACAAAACCTGTTCCTGGAGGTCCTGTAGGTTTTCATTCCAAACACTACATTACAGGCAAACCTAACAAGACTCGCCTCATTCAACAGCTGGGGATCTAGTCAAGCTGCTTATTAGTAGAGTCAGGTGTGCCAAATCAGGGTTGAAATGCAAGCCTACACGATGGTAGATCTCCAGGAGCAGGCTTGGTTACTGCTGCTCTCGAGTATTTGCTCTACTGTAATACCAGGCCCTAAGCATGTGGACAATGGAGGGAATGGCCACTAGGAGAGAACTGTGGTCATTAGACCTCATTAAATGGCCGACACTAAATAGCCAGGGTCATTAGACCTCACTAAAATGGCCACCAACACTGCCTCAACAGCTCCTTCAACCGTTTATGAACAAATCCAAAATATGCAGAGGCCAAACTCTTTTTTCTACAGCTCTTTTTTCAGACAGCCACGCAGTTCTTTAAAATTAATGTAACCATTCTGGATGACTGTTTTACTCTCCACCCCCTCTCTAATTACGCCATCTTTATTTGGACACAGAAAGTGGGAAATAAGAGATCGATGCCCCGTTAGAGCAGAGATAATGACCTGCGTGGGGGAGGGTGAAACCAGGGCTGGTTGTAAGACTGGCTGCTCCACACAAAGAGTCCCTGAGGGGGCAGATTCGGTCTGAAGGCAGGTTAAATACTGACTGACGCCTCGCCCTCTTCTGCCTGCAAAAATATTTTACTCTGTACAACTCACTGCCACCGACAGAGCCACATCAGGACTGACATTGAGAGGTCATTACAGGACCTGTCAATGTGCCTGCCATTTCTTCCCTTTTAAACTCCCATTGCCAGACCAGAACTTACGGGGGAAATGCCATGTCTGAGCTTAGCAGGCCAAAGAAAAAAGGTCCCCAGGTGACACTGTACAAGCAGTTTCTGAGAGGGAGGGGCCTGCTGGGTGGGAGGGGCCTGGTGAAACGCTCAGTGCTGCTCAGTTTGCTTCCTTCTCATTGGCAGAGGCGTGAGAATGTAGGCGTGGCCTGAGGTCAGAGTGTGTGGGTGAGGGTGGGTGTTGGGTTCCCCAGGGTTCTCCAGGGTTCCCCCGGGTTCTCCGCGTGCCGGTTCTCTCTCTCGGTACTTACAGAGATGAAGCGAGAGACGGGGATCCTCTCCTCTCCCTCTGTGATGGTGTAAAACAGCATGTCCTCCAGACTGGACAGTGGCCTGACAGAACACACAGACAGCCTGTTCAATGAACCGCATACACACGCACATACACACACACACACACATACACACACACACACGTTTGTACTGCTATACTTGTGAGGACTTCCCATTGACTTACATTCATTCTGTAACCTCTAACCCTAACCCTAACCCCAACCACTACATGCCTAACCTTAACCCTAACCTTAACCTAATTGTAACCCTAATCCTAACCCTATGTCCTAACCCTAAAACAGCCTCTTGAACTTGTGGGGACCAGAAAAAGGTCCCCACCTTGCATAGTTTTCCTCATCTTTCTATCCTTGAGGGGACATTGGTTCTCAAAAATATAGTAAAACATGCCCACTCACACACGCTCACACACACACGGTCACACACACATGCTCTCATGCTTACATCAGGCCCCATCCCTAAGAGGACTGGGGATATGCAGTGAAGGAGCCTGCATGGAGCTGTGGCCAGTAAAGTAGAACTGGCCCGTGTGAATCCTGGGGAGGGGGGGGGGGGAGGAGGGGGGGAGGGGTGCATGGAGCTGTGGCCAGTACAGTAGAACTGGCCTGTGTGGATCCTGGGGAGGGGGGGGGGGGGGCGGGGAGGTTGCACCTTTCCATGTCATGTGAGTCATTAAGACTATTGTCATGTATATTGAAAACAGCATGTTTGGGATCGTGTCTGTAGACCAACATGCAGGAGGCCACGGTAGTGCTGCCGGGCAGTGAGGGTGAGGTCTCTGATTTGGGCAAAGCGTGGGACGGGGGTCACACATGGCCCGCGGGTCTTTAGGGGTCATGTCTCTGCGCACATTAACACAGAATTTGAGTGTTTTGAAATGATGCATGATGGGTAATGTACTGGGGGTGCTGTCTGTGGGGGTGAGGTGGAGACATGTCTGAGTGTGGGGGTTGGGCATTATTCATGGAGGTTTTTTTCTTTTTTTGTGAGGGGTGGGGGATTTGGATTTCCAAATGGAGGGTGAGGGCAGGTTTAAAGGTACTTGTGCAAAGTGTTTGTGTCTCAATAAAGAAACCAAGAGAGTCTCTCTCTCTCTCTCTCTCAAGAATGCCACAGACATTCTCACATGCCCTTTTGGAATGACGATTCAATAATTCAGGGAAAAATTGCTCTATGTATTGCAGATTTATAAGGATAGCTTTACAATCTTATGCAGTCCAAGTGACATTTTTTTCAGGTAAGCTACTGTGAGGTCACCAAAAAACCTCCATCTGACTGCAACAGCAGAGAAGGAACTTATTTCAGCAGGTTACAGTTCATTAACGAGCCCCACCCTCCAGAAATTTAACAGATGTGCAATTACTGCTCCAGGCATACTGTGTATTTAAAGGCTAGGCCTAATATTTTTTACGTTTTGTATTTGATCAATTAAAAAAATAAATAAATAAATAAAAGAAGCATGTATGATTTTTTTCCATATCTGCTGGACCAAACAAATGAAATATTCAGTTGTGTACATGTAAATATGTATGTACGCATCTGTAAGAAAATGATCATTAAGATGATGTTTGCCATCTGCGAAATATCTCGATGGCATGCAAGTTGCAGCTTAGCCATTTGTGACATCAGCAGGTCTGGCATAAATCCTACATTAGTTCTTACATTACATTACATTACATTTATTTCGCAGACGCTTTTATCCAAAGCGACGTACAAAAAAGTTCTTGGTTTAGCAGAATGTCTTACATGAATTCCCTTACCCTGGCCGCGTCTTCGATACATATGCAACGTTTTACATGTGTTACAGGTTAGGCTAAAACTTGCTGGGTGAGTACAACTCGGTCCGCCTGGAATTCGATACCACACCCATATGGTTGCAGTGACTGGTCCTTGCCTAGAGTACAGCACCGAAATCCGAACAACGGTCCAAAATATGAATTACAGTACATCGGCACAGTTTGGTCTTACTTGCAGTCCATGGCCGTGGGTTCTACGTAGGACTTCGGTTTCTGCGACGCGATGCCCCAACAGAGCCGCTGATTAAGGGTCCGCATCCGGTCCAAAACGCAGCTGTTGCCCCCGAGCAAGGGTTTTTCGGCACCATTTTTCGCCAGTAGCCGCAGAACTCTCGAATTTGCCCCACTCAGGGTTCTCAGACAATGCATTGTAGACGCGCAGCGGTCGAGGTGACGGGACAACCGTTTCAATGAGAGCGGCCCGCTTAGCCTATCTTAGAACCACCGTTCAGTTGCGAGGGGATCCCGTCCGTTACAGGTGTTGCTCCCGTTCAAGCAGCGCTGGCGTTGGCAGAGAGTTACCCGAGCACGCGTGCGGACAGGCGTCACAGCAATGGTTCAAAAATAAAACAAGACTGCGAGATATGCGGCAGCTACGGTGACGAATGACCGCGTAGGCTACGTGCAGTCCACTGTGGGAGGTGGCTGGCTGGTTCCGGCTACTGCCGGGGGGCGGAATGGGCCAATGAATGACTGGGCGTTATCGGCGGGCGGGGGGGGGGGGGGGTCGTGGGGGTCGGAGTTATTTTTACGCTAAATGCATAAAACGAGCACGTGGGTTGTGTTGTGTTTGGTGCTACTCGCGTCAAGCTACTATTAATAAGCTTGTCATCAGTTATTCGTTTGCTCATCTGTTTTCTATATTATACGCATTTAGAACTGTTATAACGGCAGCACTACAGTATTTCCTGTAGTTCCTATATTTCCTAGAGTTCACGCAGTTACGCCAGTGATACGCTAAATAAAGCATCACTTATGCACGCGAGGGTTTCCACTGGCGGGTCTTATATTTTATATGTCGGTATATTCGCCTACAAAATACAGCCTTAAACAACGTACTACCGTCTCAGGTTTTTATTTTAGTTTTTATTCTAAGCAAGAGCAGTTGCCTGCAGTTTAGGTTTCACCACACCGCCGCCGTGTCGGCAGGAACTTAAGAAAACTGGGCAACACGATGCGTCACTTGCAGTGTGGATTTCAGTTTTACTTCAGTTACGTCCAGTGCAGTTTGTGCATTACATAAAGTCAGGGGTGGACAGTAACGAAGTACATTTACTTGAGTACTGTACTTCACTACATTTTTCGAGTGTCTGTACTTTACTTGAGTATTTATTTTTTTGGAAACGTATGACTTTTACTCCACTACATTTGAAAGATAAATATTGTACTTTTGACTCCACTACATTTCTATGAAGGTTGTCGTCACTCGTTACTTTGAAGCATAGCTTTGAAGTCAACAGTTGAATATTTTTTTATTTTCTAAAATGCGATTGGCCACACGCTGTGTTGCGGTAGCCCGTTTGCTAATTATGAAGTTGTCTGAGCTTGTCGTGGTTGCAGTTTTTATGCTAGGATTGGTCAGATGAAATTTTATGGAATTTGAGCGCAGGGTCATCCAACTGTTTAACATTTCAGGCATGCTATCTATCATCAGGGGTTAAATTGGGGGTGGACGGCGTCCACCCACCTTTGGTAAATAAATAAATAATTTTGACCGGCAGTTTTACAAATAACTATGACAATCGAAGTCCATTTTTTTGCCATGAATACGAGTGCGGAGAAAGAAGTGTATCCACAAATAATGTTGATTAAAAATGTGCACAATTTCGTACTGCAAATGAAAATAAATGTAGGCTATACGGCCTAGGCTACTCGCTAAAACTGCCTATTTGGGGAGAGCTGGCTATATATGATTATTATGAGTATTGAGTAGCCTATTTTGTGAATTAAATGTATTGATACTCAAGGAAGATCAGGGGAAGATTCCGCCACTGCTTAGCGATTAAAACGGACTTTTCTAAATCGCATTTATCATTTAATCTCCCTAACACAATGCGAAGAAGCTGTGTCCCTTTCCATTTGATTAGTCAGATGTTTGCATGCTTGTTAGTCACTGAAAATTAATTAAAACAGTTTGAGATCAATGATTAGTGTAAAGGAAAGTTTTGGAGGAGGATGACCGATTATTTTCGTGGGTAAAAAATTTTTTTCAGCATTAATGACACTCAATAAACTTGAAATATATTGTGTAAAAGCTTGCATCAATAGTATACATTCTTTTTAAAACATTGTTTTCCTTAATTACAATTGTGTGCACAATGCATTAAAGATACAACTATTTTGAGCTGAGACATTCATTGGTTTGTACCTTTTTTCACCCACCTCCCACCGGATCTCAGGGTCCACCCACCTCACAAATCCCAATTTATCCCCTGTCTATCATGTGTTGCTATCTAATAACAGTAAAAATGCATCTGTAAATGAGCTTCTGTAAATGCATCGTAGAAACAATACAACAGTGCATTGACATTAAAAATAAAATGTACTTTTGAATACTTAAGTATTTTTAAAAGCAAGTACTCCAATACTTTAACTCAAGTAAAAATTTGACTGAACAACTTTCACTTGTAGTGGAGTAATATTTGACCAGGGGTATCTATACTTTGACTCAAGTAATGGAGTTGTGTACTTTGTCCACCACTGCATAAAGCAGCCTAGGCCTAGTCTGTAGGTTGTTATCGGATTACACCATACTGTAGCATGTAGGGCTATGCGTTTTAATGTACATACACTATAGCCGATATACCTGTATTGCATTAGATACGTGTAGTCTGTTAAAAGTCAGGTGCCTTTAACGTTCTCTGTCTTTGCAGCCCACTGAAACGCCTGGAGCGGTGCGTTTGGAATTCTTTCCATTTCGGCATATGCTTTCGGACACCTTAATTCTGCGTCGACGTTTTGATAAGTCGAACGAATAGACTAAGTATTTAAAACAGAACGGTCAGCCTACATTCTCGAAGCGTGAACGCCTGAACGGAGAAAGCGAGACATTAGTGGAGAACGAGAATTGAGACATAACTGATGAAACCAAAGTTCTCTTAAAACAGGAATGAAATAGTTTTCAAATAGTCTTTTCACTGGTTAAGAGACTAGTTGGAACCAAGACGAGCATACACGGGGGGTGAAGGTGGCGGACGACCAAATTTAAGAAACCATGGCCTAGTTATTTGATCCAAGATGTCATACAGAATGATGTCCTTAGGCGGACTGGTCCGTTCAACTCACCACACGATATCGGATTTGACATAAGACGCTATGTTCTCATATTTCGGATGCTAGTCTTTCGCAATCTGAGAATAGGCAATCGACGAGTAGTGGCGTCAAATGCAAAATGGGAGGGATGCCAATCGTTTGAGCAACCAAAAGTTTACGCAGCGTATATGCAAGCGGTGGCAGATAAAACTGAGATGCACAGAACACTCTGATCTGTAAACTAGGCGCCGACGTTTCCCCGACTTTTATATTTAAGCAATTACAGTAAACTCGACTCTGACAGCGAAATACGGCTTGGCCTTTACTTCGAATGTCCGGGAACTTCTAGTATTGCCTCAGCAGGCCTGTGATGAAAGATAGCTAATTTTTTGTTTACAGTGACATCTTGTGGCAGGACTGACAATAACAACCGCTAAAAAGTCAGTATATTTATTCACAGAAGAAATGCGTGCGCGCACGCAATCTCACACACAGACACACACACACACACATTCACACACACACTGACACACACAGTCTCTCTCTCTCACACACACAAACACACTCTCATACAGACACGTTCATTCAGACAGACACACACACACACATTGGCTCTCTCTCACGCACTCTCGCACACGTCTCTCCCTCACTCTCATGCACATGCGTGCACACACACACACTCTGTCTCTCCCTCTCATGCACACACACACGCACCAGGGTAAGTTTAATCAAAGAGTGCTCTCCCTGCTCTACCACTGTGACGATAGGAGGGCAGACTGCAGGCTTGTGTGCTCCCCAGCTGCAGCAACCCCAGGCTGGAAGTCTATGATCCCAAACTTATGGAGTGAAGTTGCAGAGCTCTACGAAAAGGTGAGGAGAAAACAGTCGGCGGATGCGGAGAGAAAGGAAACCGACATCCTCTCTCTCTGTGAAAACGAGCCTCCGCTCCAGGGCTGTGACTCCGGCCTCATCCCTCTGAGGGAGACAGAGCCTCTGCTCCAGGGCTGTGACTCCGGCCTCATCCCTCTGAGGGAGACAGAGCCTCCGCTCCAGGGCTGTGACTCCGGCCTCAAAACGAGCCTCCGCTACAGGGCTGTGACTCCGGCCTCAAAACGAGCCTCCGCTCCAGGGCTGTGACTCCGGCCTCAAAACGAGCCTCCGCTACAGGGCTGTGACTCCGGCCTCAAAACGAGCCTCCGCTCCAGGGCTGTGACTCCGGCCTCATCCCTCTGAGGGAGACAGAGCCTCCGCTCCAGGGCTGTGACTCCGGCCTCATCCCTCTGAGGGAGACAGAGCCTCCGCTCCAGGGCTGTGACTCCGGCCTCAAAACGAGCCTCCGCTCCAGGGCTGTGACTCCGGCCTCATCCCTCTGAGGGAGACAGAGCCTCTGCTCCAGGGCTGTGACTCCAGACCCTAAGGACTCCTGAGGCTTCTGGCAGGATCCTGAATCAGCCGGACATCCTGTGCCCAGAGCGCGGGGGTGCCCGAAATGACCACGTGCCCCTCCCCTGGGCCAGCTCGGGGCAGAGCAGGGCGTGTATGTGTTTTATGGGTCTCTGAATCCGCACAGATTTTTAAAAAGAACATGAAGACACACTTTTTTGGCAGAGCTTTTACCTAGCGTTTATTTATTTATTTACATTTTACACCTTTTTATTATTACTATTATTGCTTCTATTGCCAATATCACTAGACAGCATCTCTATTTTTTTACTCCCTTGATTTTATTTTCTTTAAAATCCACTCATTAGTAGCCTTCTTTACTGTTATATGACCTTGTTTGCCGTTTGTGCCTCTTGCTGTTGCCATCACTAAGTAATCTCATTTTGGTTTTATCCCTTCCCCCCTTTTTTGTGTAAAGCCCACTGAGTTGCAAAGGTTGTATGAAATGTGCAGAACAAATAAAGTTTGATTGAGTTTGATTGATTTACAAACCACCCTAATCTCTCAGGGCCAAAGTTTCAGTTCACTGGAGGACTTGTGAAACAGGCTGCGGCAAACCAGATGGTCAGAGACCTGGGGGGCTGCCAAAATGTGTTGTTTTATGGACGTATGAGGACAGGGAGTCGCCCCTTCCCCTCAGTCCCAGGCAGTCTGAACTCTGACGCTGAGCTACCCGCCAGCGTACCATCTCCTCTGTAAACAGAGCATTTACACTGTTTACTCAGTCAGAATGAGCTTGCTGGAGCACTAATGCCTGGGGATGTCAGGGAGAGTGAAACGGATAAGAAACAGGTAAGAGTTTATAAGAGTTAGATGTAAAGTACGGGCGTGTGGACAGACTCCCTGAAGAATAACTTACTCTCTGCTCTCTGTTTCTGTAGACTCAAATACCGGGGGGAGGAGCTCTGCACTAATTTAAATGACAGTACAGTCTAATGGCCCAGGATGGGGGGTGAGGGAACAGCAGCTGACTGACAGGCATGATGGATTGAGGCTGATTTCATACCAAAAACTGACCCGCCAACCCCCCGTGCCCCGCCTTTCTCACCAGGTGGGGTGGGGTGTGTGTGTGGGGGGGGTGGTTTATAGTCCCATCCCCAAAAAATGAGCAGAGGTGCAGAGCACAGGTCCCTTTGAAGGTTTGGGGGGCCCAAAACAGGGGCAGGGGCATGCAGGGGCTAATAGGGCTAACAGCACAGATACAGGAAGGTGCAGCAGTCACATTCCTCACAGGCCCTCAGACACAGAAACCAAATCCCCCCTGTTTGGACAAACAAATTACATGTGACTTCCTAAAGAGGGAAATCTTGTGTTTGGGGTAAAGCCCTGCGATGCTTTCGATCAAAATCGGCCTGTGAGCGAACGGCCAGACCGGCCACATTCTGTAACTGTTTGGAGTCTGGAGCTGAGCTGCAGGAATAAGAGCAGGACTGTGCCACAAACAGACGGCATCTCACACCTCTCTCTCTGCATAGGTGTGTGATTTGCGTGGGGCGGGGGGTGGGGGATTAGGGGGCAGGAGTTGAGCCCTTTATCTCACAGAGGCGTTTCTGTGACGGCGCTCACGTCACAGTTGTGCTTGTTTCTCTCGCAATAGTGTCGGTTTTCTGATCAGTTAAATAAACAAATAAGGGACTTTATATACAGTGCTTTTCAATACAAAGGGTTTCATGTATTGACATTTGAAACCATTCAGATAACGTAAAAAAAACAGATAAACATGAATAGAATTAAAACAGAATGTGACAAAGGAAAAACATCAATTAAATACATTAAAAACCTATAAAATCCATATTAAAATAAATGTCTTACTGAAATCCACTCTCTCACACATACAAATGTCTGGTGATTTTTACGTTGCTAGGCAACAGTAATAGAATCCAGATATAATTGGTCCACCAGCTTGCCACAGGTTCCAGCCGGATTTCAGCTGTATTTTGATCGGACACGTTTCACATCGAGTCAGAGGCCACTGCAGATGCACAGTAATCAAACAAGCACTGTGTCGCTGCCAGCAGCCTCTGTGTGGGGGTGTTTGAGCAGTGTACCTGCATAGGGTTTACCCCTGAGACCAAGTTTAGGCTCCAGCAACTCTGCTGCTTCTTGCATCAGTTTACATGGCACTAAGAAGGCTGTTCAGAAGTGATAAAACTTCCTAAGCTGAGTTAACATGACATGACGTGACGTAACAGCCCAACAATGCTCGCCATTTTCCTGCTAAATTAGTGCGCTGATTACCTAGAGACTAGATAGTATCTAACACCATATCAAGCCTAGTCTTGAAAATCCACGGAATTTCTGCCGTTACTACGTGACCTGGCAGGCTATTCCACACATTGACCACTCTCTGCATGAAAAAATTCTTCCTAATATCTGTACGTGTATCTGAATTTACCTTTTGCTAATTTCAATTTATGTCTCCTCATTCTACTAACGCACACACAGACACACACAGACACACACAGACACACAGATAAGTCAGCACTGACACCCTCAGGACGAGAGGTCAACAGTGGGTCAGGACAGTGGTTAATGTTAAATGCAGTGACAGAGCGCCCCCTGGTGGTGTCCATGCACTGACCATAATTTCCAGCAAAATTACCACGAGAGAGCTTAACTTCCAGCTGGTCTCTTGCACAGGCTGGCTAGGTCACATGTGCTGTGGTACAGCTGCATGTACAGCTGCTTTTCTATTCAGGTTCTAACCCTGACTGACACCTGTCAGTCACAGATTCAGGATAGATACGTGTCCCGAAACCAGGCGCTTAAAAATATTTTTGACCGAATATCCCATATCGTTTGGCAGTTTTGGGGAAAGCCTCATTGTCTCTGATAGAGGTACACATGTCCACACCCTCTGGCGTGACAGCTCAAGGGCTTGAGCTACGTAGGAGCATTTGGACACGCCTCTTTGTGTTTGGAACAGTGAGCGGGAAATGGATGATTATCTGGAAAGAGACAACATGCTCTCTGCCCTTCTACTGCATCAGTCACACATACTGCACCTGACTAAGCTCTTACTCTCGATATGCAATTTAAAGGTGTGCTTTCAATTCAGTTCAGGCATATTTGTTATCGCCAGTGAAAATTAAACAGCTGCTGAGACTGTTACTTTACCGTGTGAATTTACCCTTCTAAAATAAAATAATACCTTTTTCGTTTTACATTTGTGTACTCTAGAATAGGGGGCAAAGACAATCAGTGTCTTTTTTTCAGTGAGTCTATGGATTCATAGAGTTGCTGTCTCTCTACCTGTCAGCAGGTGGCGCACTCCCCCTGTTTCAGTTCTGCAGCCATCGGGTTCCCTGACAGTACCTCTATGAGACCTCTATATGTCAAACGCACACGTACACACGCGCGCGCACATGCACACACACACACACACGCACACACACATGCACGCACACATGTATACACTCAGGCATGAAAGTGGAGTCAGACTCAGGTTCTTTCTCTGTGTCTTGTTCCCCAGCCCCCCAGCCCTTGCCCCCCAGTCTTAGCCCCCCAGCCCCCTAGACCCCCAGTCCTCTAAGTCCTGCTTTGTCTCTCCTGGCTCCTCTTTCCCACAGTGCTGCTGGTGTTTGAAGCTGCACTGCACTGCCACTCAAACTGTGCCTGTGAAGATAAAGAATAACACCTCTGAGCTACAAGGGGGTGTTCACAGAGCCCAGGTCTCTGCCTTCTTGTATTTTGTATTTTTATATCTACATTACAATGTACTAGCTGGGTCAGATCCTACGGCTGTGCCACAGGTTATCCACCAGGGGGCGCTTTTTCCCTGGGAAACCTGGCACACAGAGAGACGTGTGCTATCCAGTGCACCAGCACCCCTGAGCCCATGGCCCACTGA
Source organism: Anguilla pacifica (assembly GCA_039654925.1). Lineage (NCBI taxonomy): Eukaryota > Metazoa > Chordata > Actinopteri > Anguilliformes > Anguillidae > Anguilla > Anguilla pacifica. Next base: position 1,281,643 of record CM077294.1, read on the forward strand.
TCCGAATCTCACACAGTCATAAAAAATAAGAGCGCATTTCCTGTGTGTGTGTGTGTGTGTGTGTGTGTGTGAGTGTGAGTGTGTGTGTGTGTGTGTGTGTGTGTGTGAGTGTGAGTGTGTGTGTGTGTGTGTGAGTGTGAGTGTGTGTGTGTGTGTGTGTGTGTGTGAGAGAGAGGTAACTTTCTGTGTTCAGGTTCTCTGCAGTTCTGTACATTAGTAAATACATTTTTCCAAACCTCAGTGTTAGCTGGCTACATATGCAGCTATACATTCTTATTAATGTAAACACTGCATGCACATGCAGACAGTGCATGGGAATCACTCCCTCGAGCAAACAAAACTGGAACAGACTCCAGCGGTAGCTTGTGCAAGATAATCATCAGAATGACCATACACGTCTTATTAGAGTATTCATTGTACATGCACTTTGTATTACACACACACACACACACACACAAGTGACCTCACAATTACACTGTTCAAATAAACTATTGCTAGTGCCTTTGAAATAACACCATCCTTGTCCAGACAATTGGTCAGTGTAAGACTCAGGCTCAGACTCAGACTCAGACTCAGACTAAGACGGATAAGGATGCTTATCTGAGCCAGTTCAGGAATAAGTGATGATTGGCTGAGTCAGTCACCACATGTCCTCCATTTTCTGTTTCCGTTTCCTGGACGGCAGAATCACTGACAGTCTCCCGACAGACAGAAGCTCCAGCTTTTCACACCACTGCTTGGAATTCATCTTGAAGGGTCCTATTCCCACCCGGGAGCACTCTTCTCTTGATTTACTCCAGAACTGTGCGTGTATATGTAATGTAATGTAATGTAATGTATATAAAAACAGTTGCAAGAAAACGTTTGTGAACCCTTTTGGAATTACTTTGGGATTTCTGCATTAATTACTCATTAAATGAGGTCTGATCTCCATCTAAGTCACAATAATAAGCAGACGCAATCTGCTTAAACTAATAACAAACAGATAATTCTACTTCCTGTCAATGCCGAATGCATCATTTAAACATTCACAGTCTAGGTTGGAAAACATGTGAGACTGGAGGTGCCCTGCCCTATAAAAAGCCACACAAAGTTTGGTTACTGACAGAGTCTGCTCTTCTCAAGAAACATCTGTTCATGTGAACCATGCCCTGATAAAAAAAACTATTTTCAGAAGAACTGTAGAGATGTATAAAGCTGGAAAAGGCTACAAAAGTATTTCTAAAGGCCCGGGTGTCCATCAATCCACAATAAGACAAGTTGTCCACAAATGGAGGAAATTCAGAACTGTTGCTACTCTCCCTAGGAGTGGGCATCCTGCAGACATGATGGCAAGAGTGCAGCATGCAATGCTGAAGTAGGTCTAAAAGAACCCTACGGTAAAGTAAAGAACTTGCTGAAGTCTCTGTTCATGTGTCCACTATAAGAAAAACACTAAACAAGAAGGGTATTCATGGGAGGACACCACAGATGAAGCCGCTGCTCTCCAAACAAACATCGCTGCACATCTCACATTTGCAAAAGACCACCCGGACATTCCACAGTGTTCTGGGACGATGTTCCATGGATGGACAGGAGACCAGAGTTGAACCGTTTTGCAGAAATGCTCAACACCGTGGAGCAAAAAAGCACTGGTCACCAGCACCAAAACCTCATCTTGGGGCGGCAGTGTAGTATAATGGATAAGGAACTGGTCTTGCAACCTAAAGATTGCAGGTTCAATTTCTGGGTAGGACACCATCGTTGTACGCTTAAGCAAGGTACTTAACTTGCATTGCTTCAGACTTACTTGTGAAAGTCGCTCTGGATAAGAGCGTCTGCTAAATGTCGGCAATGAAATGTAATCCCAACAGGGAAGCATGGTGGAGGGAGCATCGTGGTTTGGGGCTGCTTTGCTGCCTCAGGGCCTGAACAGCTTGCAGTCACTGAGGGAACGAAGAATTCAAAACTTTATCGAGATTGTCAGGGTAGGGGCCCGTCACCTGAATGGGCGATGACACAATGACCCAAAACAAATGAGGACAACAAAAGTGTTTAAACTGACAAAAATTCATGGAGTAATAGGGCTTAAGAACGACGCTCTCCTGGGAATGTTTTATTAAGTCAAGGAAAAAAATAAGAAGTGACAGGTTTCAGGCCAAAGCTCCTTCACCAGAGTGCATGACATCACATGACACAGCATTACAATGCATTGAGTGAGCAGATGCTCTTGTCCACTGTGACTCGGAGAATTGCAGTACACATCTCACAGGACACACAGACAGCCCTTTCACTGTCAATCCATCAATAAGGCTAAAGTTTGCCCAACAGTTAGTCTCGCGAACAAAAGTAAATACTGGTAAAAATTAAAACTCCCTACCCTCACTGCACATCTTCTGCCGTGGTCTGAAGACGCATCTCTTCAGACTATACCTGGACTAACTGCCACCACTCTGTATATCATTTCACTTTAAATCCCCCCTTTCATGACACTCGTTAGATGTATCTCCATTCCAGAACTTTTTGTAATTTGTATTTGTCCTAAAATTGTAGCTTGTTCTTCTCACTAGTTTGGCTTGGCATAAGTTAGGTCAGAATAATATTCACTGCGTGAACTGAACTGTGTTCTTGGCTAGAAATAGCTGTACGAAAAGAGTATTGTACCTTATTAAACCTGTGTTTTGTAGTTTTCCATGACCATGATATGCACTTTTGTACGTCCCTTTGGATAAAAGCATCTTCTAAATAAACGTAATGTAAAACAGTTAAATCTACCCGTACAACAACACATATAACATCACTATCCAAGCAGGACGTACAGCAGGAAAGGAAGGGGGTACCTAAAGTGGGTCAGGGGTAGCTGTAGCGGGTCAGAGGTAGCTATAGCGGGTCAGGGGTAGATATAGCGGGTCAGGGGTAGCTGTAGTGGGTCAGGGGTAGCTGTAGCGGGTCAGGGGTAGCTATAGCGGGTCAGGGGTAGCTATAGCGGGTCAGGGGTAGATATAGCGGGTCAGGGGTAGATACAGCGGTTCAGGGGTAGCTGTAGTGGGTCAGGGGTAGCTGTAGCGGGTCAGGGGTAGCTATAGCGGGTCAGGGGTAGCTATAGCGGGTCAGGGGTAGCTGTAGCGGGTCAGGGGTAGCTACAGTGGGTCAGGGGTAGATATAGCGGATCAGGGGTAGATATAGCGGGTCAGGGGTAGCTATAGCGGTTCAGGGGTAGCTATAGCGGTTCAGGGGTAGATACAGCGGGTCAGGGGTAGCTATAGCGGTTCAGGGGTAGCTATAGCGGGTCAGGGGTAGATATAGCGGGTCAGGGGTAGATATAGCGGGTCAGGGGTAGCTGTAGCGGGTCAGGGGTATATATAGCGGGTCAGGGGTAGATACAGCGGTTCAGGGGTAGCTGTAGCAGTTCAGGGGTAGCTATAGCGGGTCAGGGGTAGATATAGCGGGTCAGGGGTAGCTGTAGCGGGTCAGGGGTAGATACAGCGGGTCAGGGGTATATATAGCGGGTCAGGGGTAGATACAGCGGTTCAGGGGTAGCTGTAGCGGGTCAGGGGTAGATATAGCGGGTCAGGGGTAGATATAGCGGGTCAGGGGTAGCTATAGCGGGTCAGGGGTAGCTATAGTGGGTCAGGGGTAGCTATAGCGGGTCAGGGGTAGCTATAGTGGGTCAGGGGTAGCTGTAGCGGGTCAGGGGTAGCTATAGTGGGTCAGGGGTAGATATAGCGGGTCAGGGGTAGCTATAGCGGGTCAGAGGTAGCTATAGTGGGTCAGGGGTAGCTATAGCGGGTCAGGGGTAGCTGTAGCGGGTCAGGGGTAGCTGTAGCGGGTCAGGGGTAGCTATAGCGGGTCAGGGGTAGATATAGCGGGTCAGGGGTAGCTATAGCGGGTCAGGGGTAGCTATAGCGGGTCAGGGGTAGCTGTAGCGGGTCAGGGGTAGCTATAGCGGATCAGGGGTAGATATAGCGGGTCAGGGGTAGATACAGTGGGTCAGGGGTAGATATAGCGGTTCAGGGGTAGATATAGCGGGTCAGGGGTAGATACAGCGGGTCAGGGGTAGATATAGCGGGTCAGGGGTAGCTATAGCGGGTCAGGGGTAGCTATAGCGGTTCAGGGGTAGCTATAGTGGGTCAGGGGTAGATACAGCGGGTCAGGGGTAGCTGTAGCGGGTCAGGGGTAGCTATAGCGGTTCAGGGGTAGCTATAGTGGGTCAGGGGTAGATATAGCGGGTCAGGGGTAGATACAGCGGGTCAGGGGTAGATATAGCGGTTCAGGGGTAGCTATAGTGGGTCAGGGGTAGCTGTAGCGGGTCAGGGGTAGCTATAGCGGGTCAGGGGTAGCTATAGCGGTTCAGGGGTAGATACAGCGGGTCAGGGGTAGCTATAGCGGGTCAGGGGTAGCTATAGCGGGTCAGGGGTAGATACAGCGGGTCAGGGGTAGCTATAGCGGGTCAGGGGTATATATAGGGGTTCAGGGGTAGATACAGTGGGTCAGGGGTAGCTATAGCGGGTCAGGGGTAGCTATAGCGGGTCAGGGGTAGCTGTAGCGGGTCAGGGGTAGCTATAGCGGGTCAGGGGTAGCTGTAGCGGGTCAGGGGTAGATACAGCGGGTCAGGGGTAGCTGTAGTGGGTCAGGGGTAGCTATAGCGGGTCAGGGGTATATATAGCGGGTCAGGGGTAGATACAGCGGGTCAGGGGTATATATAGCGGGTCAGGGGTAGATACAGCGGTTCAGGGGTAGCTGTAGCGGGTCAGGGGTAGCTATAGCGGGTCAGGGGTATATATAGCGGGTCAGGGGTAGATACAGCGGTTCAGGGGTAGCTGTAGCGGGTCAGGGGTATATATAGCGGGTCAGGGGTAGATATAGCGGGTCAGGGGTATATATAGCGGGTCAGGGGTAGATACAGCGGTTCAGGGGTAGCTGTAGCGGGTCAGGGGTAGCTATAGCGGGTCAGGGGTATATATAGCGGGTCAGGGGTAGATACAGCGGGTCAGGGGTATATATAGCGGGTCAGGGGTAGATACAGCGGTTCAGGGGTAGCTGTAGCGGGTCAGGGGTAGCTATAGCAGGTCAGGGGTATATATAGCGGGTCAGGGGTAGATACAGCGGGTCAGGGGTATATATAGCGGGTCAGGGGTAGATACAGCGGTTCAGGGGTAGCTGTAGCGGGTCAGGGGTAGCTATAGCGGGTCAGGGGTAGATATAGTGGGTCAGGGGTAGCTATAGCGGGTCAGGGGTAGATATAGCGGGTCAGGGGTAGATATAGCGGGTCAGGGGTATATATAGCGGTTCAGGGGTAGCTATAGCGGGTCAGGGGTAGATACAGCGGCTCAGGGGTAGCTGTAGCGGGTCAGGGATAGCTATAGCGGGTCAGGGGTAGATATAGCGGGTCAGGGGTATATATAGCGGGTCAGGGGTATATATAGCGGGTCAGGGGTAGATACAGCGGTTCAGGGGTAGCTGTAGCGGGTCAGGGGTAGCTATAGCGGGTCAGGGGTATATATAGCGGTTCAGGGGTAGCTATAGCGGGTCAGGGGTAGATACAGCGGTTCAGGGGTAGCTGTAGCGGGTCAGGGGTATATATAGCGGGTCAGGGGTATATATAGCGGGTCAGGGGTAGATATAGCGGGTCAGGGGTATATATAGCAGGTCAGGGGTAGCTATAGCGGGTCAGGGGTAGCTGTAGCGGGTCAGGGGTAGCTATAGCGGGTCAGGGGTAGATACAGCGGGTCAGGGGTAGCTATAGCGGGTCAGGGGTAGCTGTAGCGGGTCAGGGGTATATATAGCGGGTCAGGGGTAGATACAGCGGTTCAGGGGTAGCTGTAGCGGGTCAGGGGTAGCTATAGCGGGTCAGGGGTATATATAGCGGGTCAGGGGTAGCTATAGCGGGTCAGGGGTATATATAGCGGGTCAGGGGTAGATATAGCGGGTCAGGGGTATATATAGCGGGTCAGGGGTAGCTATAGCGGTTCAGGGGTAGCTATAGCGGGTCAGGGGTATATATAGCGGTTCAGGGGAGCCGTGGTGGTGGCGGGTTTTCAGTGCGTGTCCAGCCCACAGTGAGGAGATCACTGCACTACTAGGGGCCCAGAGCAGATGGGAAGAGCAGTGCTAAACAGTGACAGTGATAGACAGCCCCCCCGCCCCACCCCACCCCCCGTCCCCCTGCACCCCCACCCACCCCACCCCCCGCCCCCCCAGCCCCCCAAACAGGTGCTGTCTATTACCCCAGAAAAGGGCTTCTCAAAAGAAAAGAGTGAAAATTATAGAGACAAATGCTTTATACACTCTCCATATCACTCGCTCTCCCTCTCCTGTTCTCTCCATCTCTCTCTATTCCTCTCTCTCTCCTGCTCTCACGCTATCCCTCCCTTTCTCTCTCTCTACTTGTGTTGCCAAAGCAGTGGTTACAACATACAACTATATACAATGAATCTGAGAATTTGAATTTGTTATATAAAAAATATAAAAATATATACAATATCAGTAAGTGATGTTAGGTGTGTGTGTGTGTGTGTGTGTGTTGTGTGCATGAGTGAATATTATGTGTCTGCTTGTACGCGTGTATGCTGTGTGTAAATGTGCGCATGAGGTGGTCACACATTGTCCCTCAGAGTATGGCAAGAGAACACAAATTGTGCTGCTAGTATGCAGCAACCTTTTTCTTCTCCTAATAGGTAGGGTAATCTATCGTCATTGGGTATATCATTGAGTTGGGGACATTTCTGGATCATTTTTTGGTAGAAGTTTTGGCGAATTTGGTCAAATTTGGTGCATTCCATCAGGAAGTGTTTTTCAGTTTCAATTTGGTTGCCTTTGCATTGTTGGCACAATCTTTTTTCTTCTGGCAACCATGACTTTCTGTGCCTGCCAGTTTCTATGGCTAAGTGGTGCTCGCTGAGTCTGTACCTCGTCAAGGTGGTTCTCAGTTTTTTGTCAGTAACTGACAAATCACTTTCTATCACTCTCTCTAACGCTCTCTCTGCTGCTCGCTCTCCCTCTCTGTCCTGCTCTCTCTCTCTATCTATTTAACCCTCTCTCTATCTATTGCTCTCCCTCTGGCTCTCTCTCTCTCCTTCCCTCCCCTGCTCTCTCTCTCCCTCTCTCTCTTTCTGTCCTGCCCTATCTCTCTCCCTCTCTCTCTCTCTCTCCCTCTCTCTCTCTCTCTCCCTCTCCCTCCCTCTCTCTCTCTCTCTCTCTCTCTCTCTCCCTCTCTCTCCCTCTCTCTCTCTCTCTCTCTCTCTCCCTCCCTCTCTCTCTCTCCCTCTCTCCCTCTCTCTCTCTCTCTCTCTCCCTCTCTCTCCCTCTCGCTCTCTCTCTCTCTCCCTCTCTCTCTCTCTCTCCCTCTCTCTCTCTCTCTCCCTCCCTCTCTCTCTCTCTCTCTCTCTCCCCCCCTCTCTCTCTCTCTCTCTCTCTCTCCCTCTCTCTCTCTCCCTCTCTCTCTCTCTGTCTCCCTCTCTCTCCCTCCCTCTCTCTCTCTCTCTCTCCCTCTCTCTCTCAGGCAGCAGTGATTTGGGCCATTCAGAGTGTCACTGGAACCCAGACACCTTGTAGACCCCTGGAGCCTGGTGTGGCTCCGTCAGGAAGGATCTCCCCCCCCCCCCCCAAACCCCACACCCTCCCACCCCACCCACCCCACCCCCTCCGCTGCCCTGGTGCAGAATTCCTCAGGTCTGCACACAGAGGACCATTGTGTGGGGCAGGAGGAGAGCACACACACCAGCCACTTACTCGGACCAAAGCTACGCTCCGCATAGCTACACTTACACTGAGCACAGCTACACTGAGCACAGCTACACTGAACACACTAACACACTACACACTAACACCGGTCTGCCACTGAGTGGAACTTCCATTCTTAGGGCACCAGCACCCAGAGTCTGTACCCCTGTCTCTCTACCTCTCTCACCATCTCTTTCTCCCTCCACCCCCCCCCCCTTTCACCACATCTCTCCATCTCCTCTCCCTACCCCCCCTCCCTTTCCCTCTTCCTCTCCACCTCTCCTCCTTCTCTCTACCTCTCTCTGGTGACCTCTCCCCTCTTTACTTCCTTCTCTACCTCTCCATCCGTCCTCCCCCTCTTTCTACCCCCCTTCCCTCTCTGTTCATTCTTCTCTTCTTCTCAGTCTTCCTCTTTCTCTCCTTTCCCACGCAGTCTCTCTCTCTACTCCTTCCTTCTCTCCAGGATTCAAACAGGCTTAATTTGCATGACAGGAAATATCCCGTGTTGTCAAAGCATTTTAGAAAAATATACTGAGGGATATACATCCGTTCTTTCCCTTTACTCTATCCCTGCTCTCGTCCTCCTTCCCTCTCTCCTTCTGACCAGGAACAGTCTGTTTTTTCCTCTCCACTATTCGGCCCAAACGGTTCGGCTATAAGAGGGTGTTTTCGGAGATGAAGGGAGTTAGCGGGGGAAATGGAGGAGTGTGGAAGCAGGGGATGGAGGGAGGCTGAAAGAGTGGAATTCTGCCTCTCCATGGAGATCCGGCAGCTGGTTCTAAGGGGGTCATTAGGGAGCTCTACAGGGCTCTAGGGAGCTCTAGGGAGTTCTACAGGCTTTGGGGAGCTCTACAGGGCTCTAGGAAGCTCTAGGGAGCTCTACAGGCTTTAGGGAGCTCTATGGGGCTCTAGGGAGCTCTACAGGCCTTGGGGAGCTCTATGGGGCTCTAGGGAGCTCTATAGGCTTTAGGGAGCTCTACAGGCCTTAGGGAGCTCTATGGGGCTCTAGGGAGCTCTACAGGCTTTAGGGAGCTCTACAGGCCTTAGGGAGCTCTATGGGGCTCTAGGGAGCTCTACAGGCTTTAGTGAGCTCTATGGGGCTCTAGGGAGCTCTGCAGGCCTTAGAGAGCTCTATGGGGCTCTAGGGAGCTCTACAGGCCTTAGGGAGCTCTACAGGCTTTAGGGAGCTCCATAGGGTCTACGGAGCTCTATGGGCTTTAGGGAGCTCTACGGGGCTCTAGGGAGCTCTACAGGCCTTAGGGAGCTCTACGGGGCTCTAGGGAGCTCTACAGGCTTTAGGGAGCTCTATGGGGCCCTAGGGAACTCTACAGGCCTTAGGGAGCTCTACGGGGCTCTAGGGAGCTCTACAGGCTTTAGGGATCTCTACAGGCCTTAGGGAGCTCTACAGGCCTTAGGGAGCTCTATGGGGCTCTAGGGAGCTCTACAGGCCTTAGGGAGCTCTACAGGCTCTAGGGAGCTCTACAGGCTTTAGGGAGCTCTATGGGGCTCTAGGGAGCTCTACAGGCTTTAGGGATCTCTATGGGGCCCTAGGGAGCTCTACAGGCCTTAGGGATCTCTACAGGGCTCTAGGGAGCTCTACAGGCCTTAGGGAGCTCTATGGGGCCCTAGGGAGCTCTACAGGCCTTAGGGAGCTCTACGGGGCTGTACAGGCTTTAGGGGCCACTTAGGGTCCCTGATTTCAAACACATCAGCGGCAAATACCCCAAATCTTTCCGTAGTGCACCTGCAATGAGATCAGCTTTACTTCACAGGCCCCATACTCTGTCAACACTTTCCAAAATCACATCATCATCACATTACATTACAGACATTTAGCAGCTCTTATCCAGAGAAACTTACACAACTTTTTTTTTTCACATAGCATTTACACTGCATCCATTTATACAGCTGGATATATACTGAAGCAATGCAGGTTAAGTACCTTGCTCAAGGGTACAACAGCAGTGTCCTACCTGGGAATAGGTTACAAGACCAGGTCCTTTCCCATTATCCTACACCGTCACTCAGCCAGTCTTCCATGGCCAACCCAGCTGGACACTCACACAGTGACATGTCTAAGCACAGAGCTGGGGGGCCAAACTGAGTAAGACAGGTCTTCCCCAGAGGATCCTCTTAATTACCTTCCGTGTTTTCCCAGGAGAAGCTGCAGATGCCATTAAGCCGGTGACAGATGTGAGGTTTGGGGTGGTGTTTGGGTTGGGTGAGGGGGTCCCTCATTGTCGCACCCCTCTGCGTTTGTTCAGCTGGGTTAGGCATTTATGGCGCAGGGGTGTTTGCTGCGGACCGGACTCCAGAAATGCAGGAGCCCCAGCGCTCAGAACCGCTTTCAAAACCCTCTCTTCTCTGTGACATCACCATTCACCACCGCTCATTACATTACATTACAGGCATTTAGCAGATGCTCTTATCCAGAGCGACTTACACAAGATTTACATTTACACTGCATCCATTTATGCAGCTGGAAATATACTGAAGCAATGTAGTGCCTAGCCGGGAATCGAACCCGTGACCTTTAGGTTACAAGCCCAGTTCCTTAACCATTATACTACAATATCGCCCCAAGCTCCTCAAAATAATGTTGGCTAAACGTGAAAAATATGTTGTGTGTTGTCTCAATGGGCCTGAATGAGCAGTTCACCCGGACACAGCCGAGAGGAGCACAAGCCTCAAAGTCACTTTTAACAGAACCCACCTGTGAGACTTCCTGCGAGCACAGGGCTTTGCGCTCAGAATTAATCTTTCATCTTCACACCTGCTCATAAGGTATAATCTCACTGAGAACAGAGAGAGCTTAAGGCCAGAGGAACCTGAAAATGTTTAATTGCTAGAAACTGACAACAATAACAAGTGAAATAATGTCATTTACAGGGCATTTCTCATTTATTTTTGACCTGCATATGTAATAATCTCATTTAAGCACCTGGACACCCGGTGTAAAATAACTTTAAAAAACAGACAGGTGAGGTCTCTCTCAGGTGTATTCGGTTAATGACAGCTTTTTCACCAAGCCTGCCTGTTACCTCGCCCACCAGCATGTGTTTGGTAAAGCAGGTTAACCATGTCATTGCCAGAGAACCCCAATGCATACCTGGGTTATTTTTATTCACCTCTTCTAATCACACAGCAAGTTCAAAAAGGCACAACATACACACGCACACACACTCACGCGCACGCACGCACACGCACACGAACACACTCACATGCACACATATGCACACGCACCTTCACAAACACACACATTTGTTTTATTCTCAATGACAAATTAACTCCACACTGCATGAAATGCAACCCAAATCATTCAGTATCACTGCATCTGACGGCCATAAGGCACGCGTTGGGCTGATATGATTGCACCAGACTAATTTAACACTAATCTGGGGAATAATGCTGCACAGAAGGGGAACTGGTGTGTGACATGTCTTGATACCGCAGAACAAGTGGATCTGAAAGCTACTGACTTCAGGGGGGAGTACAGCAGTTCTCTTTCTGTGTGCAAACTGTGCTCCAAATAAAAATCTCTATTACTTTTTTATTCAAAAATGCTTCTCAGTCATATTTGTCTAAAAATGTATTCAATTACCCTCAGTTCTTCAGCCATGGTACGACGTACCATCTTTTATTCAGAAATGGATGTGAAGCTGTCTGTTCACACAGGACAAAAGCTCCAATTTACCCAGAATGCTTCAGGGCACCTCCTCTTGCCTTTCTTTACCCTCAGACCCAGCTCTCCCCCAGAAGTCTGACACAAGCCCCCCCCCAGCCCGGCAGTCTCTGTGTCATTGTGCGTGATCACTCTTTGTCATTCTTTGTGTGAGAGAGCTTAGGTCCCTATAACGGGTCGTTGTCATAGTGAGGGAATGCTGAGGGGTCAAAGGGCTTCACTTCCTGGGCTGTCTTTGCTGATGGTCATGTGACCCAGAAACAAACAATTTAATTTGCCTCACCATTTTCTGTTGATGATCTATTTCTGTCCAGCTTCTATACATGATAATTTAGGGCCTGCTTACCCCCAGCTAACCACACACACATACACGCAATAAAATACAAACACACAAACACACACAATAAAATGCAAACACACAAACACACAGGGCATTTGCTAGCAGGGGCCCTCAGGTGCTTGTTCTTCCAATATCACCAGGAAGAGTTGCAGGAAGAGATGCTTGTGGATACAAAAAAGAGAGATAGTGATGGGGACACTGTGGCTAAGGAGGTACTGACTTAGACCCCTGATCTTCATTCCTGGTCCTGGCGGCCCACAGGGTCTGCTGGTGTAGTTACTCGGCACTTAATTGATCAATTAAAGCCGTATGTTAGACAGTTAACTCACCTCCCCAGGTTTTCTGGGTCTGAACTGGTTGCTGATATGAAGGTGAAAACAAAACCCAGCCGACCCCGCGGCTCACCAGGACCAAAAGGAAAGGTCACCATATTGGATGGTCCGAGGTCCAAGCTTCATTTATGGCAGCTAAGATCCCAGGTAAAAGTTTCTGTTACAGAGAGTACGCTCTCACACTGAAAGCACAACTTTATGAATGCACACACAGAACACAACTGTCTTCACTTTCAAAAGTAATAGGTGACATTAGCTGGCCTTCCCTCATCCACCACCATAGTGACGCAGAAACTGGTGATAGATGTGTGTGGTGGACACGTTGCCTGGCAACAGCAGTCCATGCGCTGTCCGTGCATCTCTCCTCATCCCCACTGTACAGACACTCTGCCCTCTCCTGATCACATCAGAACTGAGAGAACCAGGGAGCATTTCTCTTCTTTAAACAGACCATTTACTTCCTTTCACCATTCATTCCTTATTCCTTAATTTTGCACTCCTCTCCTGCGAGTCGTCTGTATTTGCCAGGGGCCTACAGTGCTATGCCAGGGGTCTACAATGCTATGCCAGGGGCCTACAATGCTATGGCAGGGGCCTACAGTGCTATGGCAGGGGCCTACAGTGCTATGCCAGGGGTATACAGTGCTATGGCAGGGGCCTACAGTGCTATGCCAGGGGTATACAGTGCTATGGCAGGGGCCTACAGTGCTATGGCAGGGGTCTACAGTGCTATGCCAGGGGTCTACAGTGCTATGCCAGGGGCATAATATGCTATGCCAGGGGTCTACAGTGCTATGCCAGGGGCCTACAGTGCTATGGCAGGGGCCTACAATGCTATGCCAGGGGTCTACAGTGCTATGGCAGGGGCCTACAATGCTATGCCAGGGGTCTACAGTGCTATGCCAGGGGTCTACAGTGCTATGGCAGGGGCCTACAATGCTATGCCAGGGGCCTACAGTGCTATGCCAGGGGTCTACAGTGCTATGGCAGGGGCCTACAATGCTATGCCAGGGGTCTACAGTGCTATGCCAGGGGCCTACAGTGCTATGTCAGGGGCCTACAATGCTATGCCAGGGGCCTACATTGCTATGGCAGGGGTCTACAGTGCTATGCCAGGGGTCTACAGTGCTATGCCAGGGGCCTAATATGCTATGCCAGGGGTCTACAGTGCTATGCCAGGGGCCTACAGTGCTATGGCAGGGGCCTACAATGCTATGCCAGGGGTCTACAGTGCTATGGCAGGGGCCTACAATGCTATGCCAGGGGTCTACAGTGCTATGCCAGGGGTCTACAGTGCTATGGCAGGGGACTACAATGCTATGCCAGGGGCCTACAATGCTATGCCAGGGGTCTACAGTGCTATGCCAGGGGTCTACAGTGCTATGGCAGGGGCCTACAATGCTATGCCAGGGGTCTACAGTGCTATGCCAGGGGCCTACAGTGCTATGTCAGGGGCCTACAATGCTATGCCAGGGGTCTACAGTGCTATGGCAGGGGCCTACAATGCTATGTCAGGGGTCTACAGTGCTATGGCAGGGGTCTACAGTGCTATGGCAGGGGCCTACAGTGCTATGCCAGGGGCCTACAGTGCTATGCCAGGGGCCTACAATGCTATGCCAGGGGTCTACAGTGCTATGCCAGGGGCCTACAGTGCTATGCCAGGGGCCTACAATGCTATGGCAGGGGACTACAGTGCTATGCCAGGGGTCTACAATGCTATGCCAGGGGTCTACAGTGCTATGGCAGGGGCCTACAATGCTATGCCAGGGGTCTACAGTGCTATGGCAGGGGCCTACAATGCTATGCCAGGGGTCTACAGTGCTATGCCAGGGGTCTACAGTGCTATGCCAGGGGCCTACAATGCTATGCCAGGGGTCTACAGTGCTATGCCAGGGGCCTACAGTGCTATGGCAGGGGTCTATGGTGCTCCCACTGGAGGAGCATTTGCTCCTACAAACAGGTGTGCGTTACCTGGAGCACAGTTACTAATTGGGATGCATTAGTTGTGCATATACATTTTTCAATGGGAAAAAAATGTCAGCCAAGAGCTGTATGTATGTGTGTCCATATATGGTCTTTGATTGGTGTGTAGTGGTGTTCAGCTGATATCACAGCCCTGTATGAGTGTGCATACTCGTATATGGAGGTCTTTGTTTGGTGTTCAGCTGATGTCACAGAGAGCAGAACTGCGGCCAATCGAGACTGAACATGCAGGGTGGTAACGGGCGGGGTAGGAGATCAAACGTGCGGTGCTGTTTTTGTTTTTGGGCCTGTAATCCTCTCTTTCCTGACACCAGCCCACCAGACACAGGCTGGGCAGGAGATCTCAGGGAGAGAGGCCACACAAAGACAAGCGTTAAGGGCCAACAAAGCGTACCTCACCATCTCCAGCAGACCACCTCATATCACAGACTCTGCCATATCATCTTAGTGAGGGATGACCAAAAGTTTGTAACATCACCACACTGTGATAGGCCACTGATGGATGATGGGTATTTAAATGGGTTAACAATTCAATGAGTACTGTACTAGTACATATATTCTGTATAATATTACTGCCAGACCTTCCACCAAAAAATGCTTTGGATAAAAAACACTGACTTAAAATGTAAAAATGATGTCCTATTCATGATATTTCCAGTGGTCATGGCCCAAAAAGAAACATAAAATTAAATTTAAAAAATTAAAATAAAATAAAAACTCCATAGAACATTCAAATGAAAATTTCAATTCTGCATCAGGGTCCACCAAGTGTCCAGCTGATAATGTGACCATGGCAACCTCTAGGACGCCCCTCCCATCTCAAGAAATTAGACCAAAGGTTCCCACGATTTTTTTAAAGGAGGAAATTGTGGTGGCTTGCATCTCATACGCGCGTGACGCTTTGACACAAAAAACCTCGAGTCCTCTCCAGCGAAGAACTGTGCGCGGGCCACGGCCTCAACACAATCCGGGCGCCAAATTTATATACAACTCGGCCGCGCGGCGCGCTTTATTCTCACAACCGTTGCGTGAGTGGCAGCTCTGTGGGCAAACCAGGTGATTAACACCGGCTTCCACATTCATCATATGAAGTCCCATGCCAATCATTAACTTTTTAACCAATCAGACAAGCGGCGATGCCCCCTGGCCACTCCTCCCCGCAGAAATGATAATGAGACTGGATGCGTTCGTCTGTGTGTAATAATCATAAACTTTGTCCATATCCTACAGGCCTTAACGGGGCCTGGTAGTTATGGATGCCACAAATAAATCCGAGATACTTACATCGCCATTTACGTTTGTAACGTTCCTTCATAAAGCAGAATATATGTTTATATAGAGTAGCCAATACAAGACCATTATGTCTCATGGTATTTCAGTTGCAAATCCTATATTTCGACTCAAAGACACCTTTCAATCAATAGCTTAAACGTTCGTTTTTTAACAACGACTTGCATGTTTTTAAACAAGTTTGAAGTGCTATTGTCTCAAGACTATCTCCTTTAAAAGTCAGTGCTCAATATATAAACGTTTTTCCTTAGCAATCTTACACGCACTAGCTGAAAAAAGCAGAATTTCAGTGGCCGGTCCCTAATGTATTTCTTAGCAGGAGGAATCAAAATTTTCCGTTGAGACATGTTACCTTTCTTACCAATAGAGACATTTTCAGATGCAAATGTGGTACGAAATCGCATGTTTTTTTTTTAGAAAAAAAAATGTTCAGAAACTTAGAAAAGGGCAAAAGTCGCGATCATAAACGCCTGTTCATGTTCCACCATCCTGGAATCGTTGAGACAGAATATTACCGACGGTAGCCAAGTGGTCGGAAGATTTAGCAAGATATGTTTGTCACCATTGTCATCAACCTATTTTCTGCTTTACCGCTTCTGAGTCATAGTATTCAAAGGCACATGTAGCCAAACATGTAAAATATGCTTAAATATGCATACAGCTTAAATAATTTTTCACCACAACACCTTTCCAACTCCAAGATTCCGTGCGTTAGCTTCGGAGAGCCTGCCGGTGAACGTTCCTCAAATCAACCATTCAACGTTAATTTACTAACTTAAAAAGAACCTGCCGAGTAACGTCACAGCTACCTGCCTGCAGCAAATCTGCGCAGAATGCCACGGGCCTATTTACAAGCTTATGAAGTCCGGAGAGTTTCTTTTTATTTTCTATCAGAGCAACAATAAATATAGCAATATTTCTTTACTAAATATGATATGATTATCAATGAAACATAAGTTAACTAACGGTTAGCAGTTTAATATAAGAGCGTCTTCCAGGCGCCTCGTCGGACACTGAGAGAGAAGTATGGCAGTGGATAGCGATAGGCAAAGGGGGGGGGGGGGGGGTGTTGGAGGGGTGAAGGACACTTTTGGGCACCCCATTTCATGGTTGGATTGAAGGAGGGGTCTGGGGAGAATGGCTTTTGCGAGACAGAAGGGGAGGGAGGGGAGGCTCCGGTTTCAGGACGGCTGGGGGGTAGGGGCTGGACTGGGGGTGGACTGGCGCTCAGGAATATACGAAGACCCGCCGGAGGACGGGACATAAAACCGCAGCGCTTGTGGAGGAGCGGGCGGGTACCGAATAGCTGAGGCGGCCTGGCGCTGGATCCCCCATCGACTTGCGGAAGGTTGTCTGTATGGTTCGGCTGTCACCGGGAACACACACTCACTGAAAGCAGAGCTCTGTGTCCAGTCGCGGACTCTTTTCTTCAGATTCCCCCTAGGGTCCTGCATGTCTAATATTTAGACATGTTCAGCTTTGTGGATTCCAGGACGCTTCTGCTACTCGCAGCAACGCAAGTCCTTTTATTAGCCTTTGTCAAATGCCAGGAAGAAGATGACCGTAAGTTGCAACTTTTTTGTTTTGTAATAGACCGTTATTTTTTCTCTCACATTCTCTTGAAGTTGAGAACAAGTTTGTATTTGTATAGATGAAAACGTTTTTTATTACTTGAGCAGAGGGGCTTAACGCAGAAAAGAAGCTCTAAAAGTGGTGATGTGGGTTAGTTGGCTTACTTACGATCATTTGTGCTTGACCTGTTCGATTCGAATTGTTAGCATCTCAAGGGGCTTTTTAATTGAAGCATTTCAGATTAATTCAATTAAGCATTTATTTTCTGTGTTCGTATTATATGTATTTATCAATCCTAAGTATTAATCGTATGGTTAATAATAATCACATTTCTGACTTAAAATTCTGGGGTTCGTCATATTTTGAATAAATTTAAGGTAAAATTTCTGAATTCTTTGGAGACTAATAGTAAAAATGTTGTTGGAAAACAAGGAATTATTGAGTGGACCAACTAACAGCACGAGCTGTGTTAGATACCTGCGCCAGACAGGCAGCCCCTGCGCTGGCACACAGAAGAGCCTGTTGTCCTGAAGCGCGGTCGGCAGGGGGAATTATGCAGAGTAACAGGTTGTCAAAACGGGAACATTGTCGAGGATTTCAAAGTTTTGAAAATTAGCCGTTTTTTTTACTGATAGCGGTTTCACCCCTCCCCCCAATTTCATAATTAAAAGTGGGCACATGCCGGCTAGCATTCCAAAATTGTTTTCACAAGTTTACCTGAAAACGAACAATAATAAAGGATAGGCTCGGGGGGCCGGAAATACCCCCCCCCCACCCCCCACCCCCCACACCCCAGTTTAATGTTGATATTCCATCGCAGTATGTTCGCTAAGACATCGAGACATTTCTCTGATGAGAACAACTGACCATATCTGTTGTCGACACTCGGCAATGTTTTCCACCCTTAAGGAAGCTTACTGACTAAAATGCTACTGCTGAAAAAACAACACCTAACGGTTTTACTCTGTTCAAATGTCCGAATAATAAATTTGACTCGAAGCCCGAGTGAAGGTGTACGGTCCACAGCGCGGTTGGAGATGAGGGAAAAGTCAAGCGAACCTGCAAGAAAAACGCACAATACACTCACTGTGCGCTGTCGCACCCGGGGTCAAGAATTCAGACTCAGAGCGAAGCCGTCGAGCTCTCTCCTTTTTTGCAGGTAGCGCGCTCTGTTTCTGAGCAGGTTCCGCGCGATCCCGAGACTAGCAGGCTCAAAGGGCAGCTCGAAGCGGCTGGCATCAAAGTCACTTTTTTTGGGGGGGGGGTGACTTACAGTTGAGATGGCAAGGAACTGTGCCAACAGCAAATTCCTTAAAGAGTAATATCCGAACACCTGTGTTTGATTTATGTGTTCTCTCCTCATTTTTGTCATACAATGTCTTAATATTCAATCCTGAATTCTACGTCCATTCATAGACCCCTATCTATTTTTTTTAAGGCATTAATGACTTTTTATTTTGGAACTAAGTTTTCAATTGGTAATTTTCACGTCCTGATCTAGTGCACGAAAAACGAACAAAGAACCAATGTTACATTTTCGTTCTAATCCATGTACGAACGTTGCGCAGTGTCAGTTGTTCACTGTGTTTGTACCGGGCTTTGACTGAGCCATTGGGTCCCTACGGGCAGCTGGAAATACAGCTCTCGTGTTTGCACAAGGCAAGTGGCTGCCAATTTGCACCGGCTCTGAAAGAGACCCTCATTCATGTGCATTTGCAGGTCTATTAGGGTACCACGCGCTATCCTGGCCTGCAAGGCAAACAAAGCGCCTGTCCGCGAGCGCTTAACGTCATACAAACGGATCTTCAACCGTTATTAGCAGCATACGTACTTTGATGATGTGGATCTGGGGCTTTTCTTTGTAGAACGAACCATGGAATTAACTGGACCTACGCCCATGCGCACTGTACGTTTATAGGTCGTCTCTGAAACGTGAGCGACTGTGTGTTCTGAAATTGTTGTGTCAAAAAACGCGTGCGGAGATTTGTATGTAAAACATTTTTGAGGGCAATAATATAAAAATAATGATTCAAGCTCCTGGCTAATCGTGTTTTCAGTGATGCTGTGCAATTGATGCTAAAATCTATGAATCTTCTCTGCCACACTGTGGTATACTGTCGAAATTGCAGGTATCTAATAGAGAAACGTCTTCACCGGTAGTTGCGATCATGTTTCTGAAGGTAATATCAGAAACTGTGCTGCTTGTATTTAATCTTTGGTCGGCTTGAAGAGTGGTCGTGGATGGTCACGAGTTCCTGAAGGTCACAGATTAACAGATTTATTGAACTGTTTACATGTGCATATTGAAGGACAGTAGTTACTAAATACAAATTGCTTTATTCTTCTGTGTTCATGGGACTTGGTGAGTTCAACTGGAGCGAGCGTTGTGTGAATGAGTGAATGAGCTTGGACACTGAGTGAGTGAGTGCACACAGTCTGAGTGAGTGAGTGAATGAGTGAATGAATGAATGAATGAATGAATGAATGAATGAATCAGTGAATAAAGGGAGTATTGTCCAGACTTGATAACTTGTGCCTCTCTCCCTCCATCCTGTCCCATTTCCTGACCCTGAACCCCCCACCCGCGCCCTGTCCCGTGCGCGCTCCCCCGCGGGCGTGCGCAGAGCTGGTGGGTGGCTGTGTGCAGGACGGCCATCGCTATAGCGATAAGGACGTGTGGAAGCCGCAGCCGTGTCAGATCTGCGTGTGCGACAGCGGGACCGTCCTGTGCGACGAGGTCATCTGCGAGGAGCAGAGAGACTGCCCCAACCCCGAGATCCCATTCGGAGAGTGCTGCCCTGTCTGCCCCCCCCAGCAGGCCACCCCCCAGGGTGCTCATTTATTTATTTACTCCCTCTCGCATAAATAAATGACCCTCATTTTACTGTCTCCCCCCTCCCCCTCCAAAAAAAAACAAAAAAAAAACAGCAGGGCCATTGCAAAGCACCATGGGTAACTTCCACACGCTCAGGTGAACAGGTGTGTCGGTCCCAGCCAGGGCTCACATGGTGATTGGACAGCTGCTGTTTTTTTTTTTTTTGTCTTTCTGCACAATTAACAAATGCAATTAGGGGTAAAATAACAACGAAGGAAAGAGACACTTCTAATTGAATTCAAAAATAAACATTCAGGCCATTTTTGAATTGGCTACCTTCTGCCAGACTAACAGACAGAAGAAGAAAAAACAGACAGAAATGAAACAGGCCATTTTTAAGAATATAGCGCAAAATCAGCTGTATCAGCCCTTGTGCCATTGGCATTTAAAGAGTGAATCTTCCAAAACAATGTGGTCAAATGTCTGCAAAACAGGCAGTGATTACAAATTATTATTACTGTTATTTTTCCAGATTTAGATCTGGTAAATCAGAGATAACACTCACTTCAAAATTATACATCAGTGGCATGGCATATTTGAAGTTAGAAGTGTTCTTTCAAAAAGCAAACTGGCCTTTCCCCCTACTTTTTTAGTGTTGTAGTAAAATCTGAATTGAAGTCGTAAAAAGTGTCTACAGTTAAAATGGTTCTGAGCACAGAAATTAATATAATATTTCGTGCTGAAAGACAGCTGGTGCAGGAAATGGGTTTGTGCTGAAATGCCCTCATTCTGGTTGACACGGCAATGCATCACAACTGAGTAGGATCCAACGCGGGCAGCAGCCCCTCGCCTGCAGCTCCCTGCACTGCCATTGGCTGCCTAACAGCCCAGAATAAATGCATTTATTATCTCCATGGAGACAGAGAGATCCCTCGAGATGTCTGTTTCACAGAGAGAAACGCTCACCCATCCGCACCAGTTGTTTTTTATTTTTGCCCCCAAAAGGCAAAATACACCCTTTTGGGGGCACAAATAACCTCCAGTGACTTTTGTTGCTACCTCTCACCACACCCCCTAACCCCCCCCGCCCCCCATGCCAAGCCTAACGTTACAGCACCCCTCCTAACCAAATCCGAATGGGCTCCGTGGGTCCCCTGTCCACCTGTTTTGGGTGTAGGCCACAAGCTGTGTTCTACCAGTTGCCTTTGATTTATGGGTCCCCCCCCCTCCTGCCCCTGCCCCTGCCCCCACCCCCACCAGAAAGCAAAGTAACAAATGTTCATCACCAATGTTATGTGTAAATTAATCATACTTTTTCCTCTACCTTTTAAATCCCTCTGAAACCTCAGGACCACTTGGTGCTAAGGTGAGGCAGAGCTTTAGTTACCTCTCTTACTCTCACCATGTGACTTTGAATTAAATGTACTGTTTAATTATCGTGTTCATAATAAAAGTGCCCACCGCTGCAAAGGACAGCAATGTTTCATGCCAAAAATAGTCCAGTGTTAAAAAGTTAAATGTAAAAATGTAGGAAAATCTTCTGTGTGCCAACACCTGCAAAAATTAGTGTTTTCTAAGAGATGAGGTATAATTGGGCTTCACTTTACACCTAACATTCTGTAGCCATGGCAACACTTATGAGACACCAAACTCTCCTGTGATTTACCACCTCATTATATTTTATAATATTTGCAATCCAGAAACAGTACAGTTCATACGTAACTGCATGATTACCATTCTGAGGGATTAGCATGTGAAGAGAAAGATTTCCATGTTTTTGATTTGAAAATGTAACAATTTTGTGCTTCTGCTTTTGTCAACAGGGACAGAAAGGAGAGCCAGGAGACATCACAGACGTAAGTTTGCAAACACTGGATAAACACGCTGAAAAGCAGCATCTTTCAATGCACACACTGGGCACAACTGCAGTTTGAAAGTTAGTCCAATGGACGGCAACCTGACTGATGTCAAGGGAAGGTCACATGACTAGGGAAAGTCACATGATGGAAAGGAAGAGGTCACATGAATGGGAAGGCAGTATAGGCTGCTTTCTTTATATTCCAAAAGGCTGTAGAATGTGTCAGAATTGACATCAACAAGAACACTTTCTCAAAACAAAACAATGTCTCATCATTCCTTGTGTTGTATGAAAACCACTGTATTGTTGCAATGTCGCCACCTGCTGGTGGCCATGCATACTGAATGGGTGTTTCTCTCTGCTCTCCTGTCTCCAGGTCGTAGGACCACGTGGACCAGCAGGCCCCATGGTAGGCATGCTTATGGGCCTGTCTCAGTGTGGGATGTGACCTGCAGGGTCTGTGTTCATCTCACTGTGGGATGTGGTTGTGGTTTGGATGTGACCTGCAGGGTTCGTGTCCGTCTCCGTGTGGGATGTGACCAGCAGGGACTGTGTTCATCTCAGTGTGGGATGTGGCTGTGGTTTGGATGTGACCTGGAGGACGTGTGTCCATCTCAGTGTGGGATGTGGCTGTGGTTTAGATGTGACATGCAGGGCCTGTGTCTGCCTCAGTGTGGGATGTGGCTGTGGTTTGGATGTGACCTGCAGGGCCTGTGTTCATCTCAGTGTGGGATGTGGCTGTGGTTTTGATGTGGCATGCAGAGCCTGTGTCTGTCTCAGTGTGGGATGTGGCTGTGGTTTGGATGTGACCTGCAGGGCCTGTGTTCATCTCAGTGTGGGATGTGGCTGCGGTTTGGATGTGACCTGCAGGGCCTGTGTTTGTCTCAGTGTGGGATGTGGCTGTGGTTTGGATGTGACCTGCAGGGCCTGTGTTTGTCTCAGTGTGGGTGTGGCTGCGGTTTGGATGTGACCTGCAGGGCCTGTGTTCGTCTCAGTGTGGGTGTGGCCGTGGTTTGGATGTGACCTGCAGGTGCTCATGCTCACATTTCTCCACATGTAGGGCCCCCCAGGAGAGCAGGGCATTCGCGGAGACAGAGGTGCAAAGGGGGAGAAGGTGAGATATACCTGTGTCTGCTGTCTGTGTCCCTCTCCATGTACTCTCAGAGGTGCACTGGGCTTTTCGCCAAATACAATTCCATTTAAGTTTGTCCAACTAAAAAAATAATTAAACATTTGTGGGGAACAACAAGTAGGTCAAATGCCCATCTCTGCATGCTTAGCATTGAAAACTCCAGCAATTGCTGAGCTGAAGATGTTTTGATTTGTACCTGTTAGTAATCGGGAGTTCTAGAACCAGACCCTCACTGAAAGACAGTGTTCTAGAGGTTTCTCGACTTCCTGCACAATGGCCTCTTCCTGGGTGTGTGTTGGGAATTGTAGTTTCTTATTAAACTCTACATTTACACGGCGTGGTGCTTCTGTAAGAGCAGTTGGGGCCTCAGTTCACACGCAGGTGAGAGAACGCAGGGCTTGGTCTGTGCATGAATAGATCACCTCTCCAACAAGCAAACTGAACACGGCTGCAGGAAGTTTTCTTTTGTAGCATGCCGAGGTGGAACAGGGTATTTTTCATCTCTTGGACGTAAAAGCAGCATTCCCGAGGTTACGCACGTGATTGGTCAGCAGTACAGCGGTGTGAGATTCAGGTGTTTAAATCAGGATCAGTTTAATCAGTTTCAGTCTTTGTGAATGACAGTACACCAGCAGGGCTTCCATAACAGTTTTTACCTAATACACGCTAGCCTTGTTCCAGCTCCTTTAATAAAATACATATTCTACCTATGTTTTAAACATGTTATGTAGATATAATGCTTCATTAAATATATACTGTATATGTATATGTGTGTAAAGCATCTATATATGTACAATTTATTAAAGCTATTATAGTTGATTAAGAAGCACATTTCATAACAGCAGGGCCAAGACAAAAGTAAGATCCTAATAAGAAAAAAAGTACTTAAAAGCTCCAGGATTATGACCAGTCCAAGAACAACAATGCCCCCTATTGGCCCATCATAAGTACTCAATATAGTTTTCCTGTGTAATGTATGAACTTCAGATTCTTACCACAGCCATTCAAACTCAGTCTCAATAAGCTTAATATAGAGAGTCTAGGGCCACAGTACAGGGCCACATTATAGGGCTATAATACAGGGCTAATGTATAGAACTACAGTACAGGGCTTTAGTATCAGAATGCAATATAGAACTACAACATAGGCCTGTACTATGGGGCTACAGTATATTTCCGCACTATGGGGCAACAGTATAGGACTGTACTATAGGGCCACAGTTTAGGTCTGTACTATGGGGCTATTCTAGGACTGTGCATGGAGCTACAGTATATGTCTGTACTATGGGGCTACAGTATAGGTCTGTACTAGGGGACTACAGTATATGTCTGTACTATGGGGCTACTCTAGGTCTGTACTATAGGGCTATAGTATAGGTCTGTACTATGGGGCTACAGTATAGGTCTGTACTATGGAGCTACAGTATATGTCTGTACTATGCGGTCACAGTATAGGACTGTACTATGGAGCTACAGTATATGTCTGTACTAGGGGACTACAGTATATGTCTGTACTATGGGGCTAAAGTATAGGCCTGTACTATGGGGCCACAGTATAGGGCTGTACTATAGGGCTACAGTATAGGGCTGTACTATAGAGCTACAGTATAGGTCTGTACTATGGGGTTGCAGTATAGGTCTGTACTATGGGGCTACAGTATAGGCCTGTACTATGAGGCCACAGTATAGGACTGTACTATGGGGCTACAGTATAGGACTGTACTATAGGGATACAGTATAGGGCTGTACTATGAGGCCACAGTATAGGGCTGTACTATAGGGCTACAGTATAGGTCTGTACTATGGGGCTACAGTATAGGGCTGTACTATGGGGTTGCAGTATAGGGCTGTACTATGGGGTTGCAGTATAGGACTGTACTATGGGGCTACAGTATAGGTCTGTACTATGGGGCTACAGTATAGGCCTGTACTTCACAGTCGGGTACTATGTGTAATGCTGGGTCCCTGCAGTAGATTTGAGTATAAATGCCATTTTGGGTAGATTTAGGCATAATTGGGCAGATCTGAGCAGATGCCTGGCAAGCCAAAAACGTAGATGTATATTTAGGCAAATCATAGTCATGAGCATACTGTGTGCTGTTGTTGCCACAACTACTACTACTACTATAATAATAATAATAATAATAATAATAATAATAATAATAATAATTTTTAAAAATTTGACTGCTTCAGGTGACAACAGAAGAGAACAAATATAAAACACATAAAACAAATCTGTTGGGTTTCATATTTTAATTTAACTTAAATTAGCCTATTTGATGTTGTACCACCATACAGTAAAAAGGGCATTCTGAGGAAAACAGTGATGACAGTAGCCAAGATTCATTTAATGCGAGTTATTTAACAATCACCTGCAATCAGATGTATGGACCTGTAATTAACCTGGCATTGATATATTTTTTCGCTACGATGTGTTTATAATGAACTGCTGCTTGTTGGCCAGCAGAGGGCAGTATTGAAAGTCCCCCTGAAGTGGCTGCAGGAAAAATAACTAATATTTTGATAATACATGAAGAAAAAAAACATTGCTGGACATAATGAGAACATATGATCATATTTCCAGGGAAGTCCTGGCCCCCGAGGAAGAGATGGAGAGCCGGGTACCCCTGGAAACCCCGGACCCCCTGGACCCCCAGGACCCAACGGACCGCCAGGACTCGGAGGAGTAAGTGTGGTGGAGTGGGATTGGGAGTGGAAGGCTGAGCTGTGGTTGCTTCTGTGGTTCACGCTCGAGTTAAATAATTAACCAGAGTACAAGGTGAAAAGCGAAAGCGCTGTGGCAGCCTCAGACCACTAGGGGGCACGATAACTACAGTGACACCAGTCTGTGAAGGTATTACAGGATGCTAAAGCGAATGCTAATGGATGTTAATGCATACTAATGCTAACGGATGTTTTTGACAATGGTAGCTAATGCTAGCGGATGACTCTCCTTCATCTCCGCACAGAACTTTGCTGCACAGATGGCGGGTGGAATCGACGAGAAGGCCGGAGGCGCACAGATGGGGGTGATGCAGGGACCGATGGTGAGGACGGGTGTGACAGGGTCTGAGTCAGTAGTCTGTCCCTGGAGATACACTCTACATGGCACAGTCTATATCTGTCTACAACTGCTGTCAAACACTGCCATCGAGTGGCAGGAAAGTGTTACTGCAGTGTCAGTTCTATGAGGGTGTTTTGTATACATTACATTTTAGCAGATACTTTTATCCAAAGCGACGTACAAAAAGTGTATGCAGGTGGTTTGCTGCAAAGAGACAGACACTGCAAACTGTTTTTTAAATAAATTACCCTATGGACAAATTATTGGCAGATCTGACCTGCGTATCAGAGTGGAGGAAGTCGAGACTATTCAACTATAGGAATGCCAGGGTTGTGTCTGAAGTCAGTTTCCTTGTCAAGTAAATGAAGCTCCATTTGGATTAGAATTTAATTTTGAATGTAATGGCTGACTTTCCTTCTCTCCCCCCCCCCCCCCCCCCCCCAGGGCCCTATGGGTCCCCGTGGTCCACCTGGCCCCAGCGGAGCACCTGTAAGTACAGGAGCCGTTTCTCACTTTAAAAACCGTTTCTGTGGCGCTGCGTCTCCACAGAGCAGCTCTTCAGCCGGAATCTCACCCTGTCCTCCTCCCTCCTATCCCAGGGTCCACAAGGTTTCCAAGGCAACCCCGGGGAGACCGGAGAACCTGGCGCAGCTGTGAGTGTCCCCCGCATATCCCACAATGCACCGCTGCATTGTCTACTGCATGAATACTCCTGATATCCTGAGCAACTCAGGACTCCAAATGCTTCCCGTTTCATCAATATCTGGCATTAGAGACCAGGGGAGTATGTTAGAGACCAGGGGAGTACGTTAGAGACCAGGGGAGTATGTTAGAGACCAGGGGAGTACGTTAGAGACCAGGGGAGTACGTTAGAGACCAGGGGAGTACGTTAGAGACCAGGGGAGTATGTCAGAGACACAAATTAAAGGAATAACTGCAAGTGTACATTTAAAAATCTAACTGTGTATTTACTCTGATTCACACTCAGTGAATCACAAAGTCAGACTGACTGTCTGATTTCACTCCCAGCTGAGTTGTGTGTTGTCTGTCGGAAAGCGTGCATGTTTTTGTTGGTGTGTGTCTGTGTGTGTTTCCCTTTCGTTAAGAGGGAAGTTAATTATTTTAATTATTTAAAAATGAATTTTCTCTCCTTTTCTTGCTCAGGGCCCCATCGGCCCCCGTGGCCCCCCTGGACCCTCTGGAAAAGCAGGAGATGATGTAAGGAGTCTCAGAAGCACCAAAAACCTCCCCCTCATTCCATCTACCCTCAGCTCCCCGCCCACCAGTGTCCAACACACTGCAGAGTTATTAATCAACACTGCTGATGTCAGAAATGCTCACCTTTATCACCCTTTATCAGAAACATCAGAGCACCTGCGTCCCCCAAACTCCCAAATAAAGCCCCCCTAGAGCAAAGCACTAACATTTAGCCACTCAAGCGTGTTCAGAATTCCAGCAAAATAGTACCACCCCTGCATTTCAGTAAAAAAGAGGAATATGCCACAGCATTTCAGTAAAAACACAAATGCCTCAGATTTCAGTGGTATAGCTTGAGACTCTATACCTTGATTCCAACAGAAGGGAAGTTTGTATGGCACTTTTCATTGAGGGAGTTGTAGTTTTTGCATGGATATGGTGGCTAAAAATATGTTTAGACCAGATGCAAAAGTGCATAGACAAACAGCAATAAAATCACTTGTCTATGAGTGCACACAAAGCTCTATTAGTATTAAAGCCTCAGATTTCAAATAGAAACAAAAGATACAGGCTTACAGTTTGCCAACACACACATACACGTGCGCACACACACACACACACACACGCACACGCACATTCACACACACACACACACACGTTATCGCTCTTTCTGACCTGCTTTCTTTCTCTCTACCTGTAGGGTGAAGCTGGAAAGCCAGGTAAAGGTGGAGAGCGAGGACCACCTGGGCCTCAGGTAAATGCATTTAACCTCAGAACTACAAGAGTGCAACACATTCACACTGAACAGCGTAGCCATATCAACACCAACGATTTCAGCTACTTGAAGGACTGTGCTGTGAACTACATAATCGCACGATTCCCATGTAATCAGGTTTGCTTGAGTCTGTTCACTGAAACCATTGCTCCTTTGACAGTTCTTTAGTGAAAAAAAAAAAAAAGAGAAACATCAGTATTTCAGATGGTGAGCCTGAGAGATCTGAGTGTGATTGGGACCCGTCCCGCGCTGGGACCCGTCCCACGCTAATCTGCGTGCGATTCGGGCCGTTCCCTTTGCTGATGCGTTCTTCGTTTCCTCCACAGGGCGCACGCGGTTTCCCTGGGACACCCGGACTTCCTGGGATCAAGGGACACAGGGTGCGTGTGATTGGCTGACTGCCTGAGAGAGGACGCCTTCAGAGCAACACGCCTGATTTTAATATCTGAACTTCTGAGCACTGCTGTTTATAAATACTGAGCTACCAGTTTACACTCCCTCTGAGCAGCATTATTCACACCTGTACTGAACTGTACCTGTGCAGTGAGCAGTGTTATTAACACCTGTACCTGTGCAGTGAGGAGCTGTTATTAACACCTGTACCTGTGCAGTGAGGAGCTGTTATTAACACCTGTACCTGTGCAGTGAGGAGCTGTTATTAACACCTGTACCTGTGCAGTGAGGAGCTGTTATTAACACCTGTACCTGTGCAGTGAGCAGTGTTATTCACACCTGTACTGAACTGTACCTGTGCAGTGAGCAGCGTTATTAACACCTGTACTGAACTGTACCTGTGCAGTGAGCAGTGTTATTAACACCTGTACCTGTGCAGTGAGCAGCATTATTAACACCTGTACTGAACAGTCCCTGTGCACTGAGGAGCTGTTATTAACACCTGTACTGAACTGTACCTGTGCAGTGAGCAGCGTTATTAACACATATACTGAACAGTACCTGTGCAGTGAGCAGTGTTATCAACACCTGTACTGAACTGTACCTGTGCAGGGCTACCCAGGTGTGGATGGATCGAAGGGAGAGTCTGGAGCTGCAGGAGCTAAGGTAAGACACCTGCCCCACCTGACCACGCCCACGTACAGCTTACAAAATTACTATCCATCTTCTCTTCCTCTCTCATCTTCCTCCTCCATCTCCATTCCCTTCATCACTGCCCATCCCCCCTCCAGGGGTGGGGGTGGGGGGGTCTAATACTCCCTAAAGCCGGGCGAGCGTAAGCATTCTCTAGCACCAAGCCAGCAACTTCCCACTACCGTCCCTCTGTAGCCAATCAGATGGGCTGCACAGTTACAGCTGCTGGTAGAAAAACCAGTCACAGGTAGTTATTATAGACCAGTCGCTAACAGAGACTGACAAAGAGACCGGTCCCTGATAGATACTGATACAGAGAGAGAGACCGGTCACTAATAGATACTGATACAGACAGAGAGACCGGTCACTAATAGATACTGATAGAGAGAGAGAGACCGGTCACTAATAGGTACTAATACAGAGAAACCAGTCACTAATAGGTACTGTGACCCACAGAGAGACCAGTCACTAATTGGTACTGTTACAGACAGAGAGACCAGTCACTAACAGCGACTGACAGAGAGACCGGTCACTAATAGGTACTGTTACAGACAGAGAGACCGGTCACTAATAGATACTGATAGAGAGAGAGAGACCGGTCACTAATAGGTACTAATACAGAGAAACCAGTCACTAATAGGTACTGTGACCCACAGAGAGACCAGTCACTAATAGGTACTGTTACAGACAGAGAGACCAGTCACTAACAGCAACTGACAGAGAGACCAGTCACTAATAGGTACTGTTACAGACAGAGAGACTGGTCACTAATAGGTACTGTTACAGACAGAGAGACTGGTCACTAATAGATACTGATACAGAGAGAGAGACCGGTCACTAATAGGTACTAATACAGAGAAACCAGTCACTAATAGGTATTGTGACCTACAGAGAGACCGGTCACGAATAGGTACTAATACAGAGAGACCAGTCACTAATAGGTACTGTGACCGACAGAGAGGCCGGTCATTAATCGGTACTGATACAGAGAGACCAGTCACTAATAGGTACTGACACAAACAGAGAGACTGGTCACTAATTGGTACTGTTACAGACACACAGAGAGACCAGTGACTAATAGGTACTGATACAGACAGAGAGACTGGTCACTAATAGGTACTGATCCAGACAGAGAGACCAGTCACTAATAGGTACTGACATAGATAGAAAGACTGGTCACTAATAGATACTGATACAGAGAGAGAGACCGGTCACTAATAGGTACATATACAGAGAGACCAGTCACTACAACCCAGGAGGCCACAGATCTAACATATAAACTGGGTCCCCCTCTTTCTCACATTAAACACACCTTTACATTACAGAGCATCTCTCTCAGCAGCTGACTCTTCTTATTCTCTCTCCCTCCAGGGTGAGGCAGGTGCTCCCGGTGAGAACGGCGCCCCCGGACCAATGGTGAGCATTGGAGGACTGATACTTTTTTTAGCAAATAATCGTACTCATTTATTAAACTTTTATTTTGCCAGAAGATACTGTTTTTTCTGTCTCATTGGACTGAACCCCTCCTCTCTGCCTGTCTGTCTCTGTAGGGCCCACGAGGTCTGCCTGGTGAGAGAGGCCGTCCTGGAGCCTCAGGAGCCGCTGTGAGTACCGCCCCACTCTGCACACCCGATTCCCCCATGCCCCTCTAACTCAAGCCCCAGGCTTCAGGCCTTCAACTAGGCTGAGCCCATGTTTTGTACAGACGGCTGGTACACCTTGGTCTTTAATCTCTCTGCCAATGATTGAGTGTCACCATCATTAAACTGACATTAACCAGCACACATCTATGTCATATTTAACTCACAGACTATGCAGAGACATCATAGCTTTCTGCACATGTATACATTCAGGATTAATAAATGGTCTGAGGACTTCAGCATAATCCTCAGTTCCTACAGTCATACACGCCTCAATCACATCAGTTGTGACTGCTCACTCTCTCCCATTTACCACCTCATTACAGCGCCCCCTTCTGGCACATTATACTAATCTCCTCAATGCCACAACCATCCCTGATCTTTTAGCTAAAAAAGAAAACACACTATCCATTGTTCTATAATAGACACAGAGAGTCATTGTTGATTTTCTATTTTTAGTGACCTCAAGAAGGTCGGTTGACGAAAAACTTTGCAGCTGTTTTTGCTCAAATGAAATGATCACAGTTCCAGTAGTGATGTCCCTAAAAATACCAATTTTCCTCACAGCCTATAAATATGTATTTTTTGTCAGTAATGTTGAGAGTTATTACCAGTCTTGAGCACCTCCTGCCATTAAGTGGTGTGGAACAGAACAAGATGGATGTTAACAGAGAAGAATTATCCCTGCTGAGTAGAGAGATGGACTACTGACCCTAGAATGCAATGGTGCACTCATATTCACAAGCTTGCACACTAGGAGTTTGTCAGTGAAATCCATTCAATAATCCATCTAAATCCATCCAATACATTTAATAACTGTCCTTTCTCTCCCTCTCTCTCCTTCTCTCTACCTCTCTCTCCCTCTCTCCCAGGGTGCTCGTGGAAATGATGGTTTGGCTGGCCCTGCTGGTCCTCCCGTACGTACAATTATGATTACATTTTACAGTGTTTTAATTATCAAATGCTTTTGGCATTGTGAGGAATTTGTAAAGTCTCCAAAACATAGTCACACAAATGAAAAAAATTTACAATGAGTCAGAGATGATCACAGATTTACCACTGGCTTCTCTCCTATCTCTCTCTCTCTCTCTCTCTAGGGACCTGTTGGACCTGCTGGGGCTCCTGGTTTCCCAGGTTCTCCAGGTGCTAAGGTGCGTGCCATTCACCTGCGTTACCATACACACAATCCTGTAACAGCACAGCCCCCGGAGAGAATCACTCCATAGTATCAATGAAACACATCAGAAGCATATTCACTGAAGACCCAAATCAGCCGTTTATTGAATGCGCCTGTTTGCTGATGTTGTCCTGTTGACCACTCTGTTGGGTCCAACCTACTGTCTCTTTAATTAATTTCACATCGTTTTATTTTTACTGTCCTGTGAGGACTTGATCATGCATACCTGTACACCTGTACACACCTGTCTCAGTCTCCATAGCAACTCTAAGCCCACACCTGAGTGACCTCACTGGGCACTGCAGTGCTGCCCCAGGTCTTGTGTTCTGTGTCTTTTGGGTTTAATCATGCCCCCCCCCCCCCAGGGTGAGGCGGGTCCCACAGGAGCTCGTGGGCCTGAAGGTGCACAAGGACCCCGAGGAGAGTCTGGAACCCCTGGATCTCCAGGCCCGGCCGGTGCTGGTGTAAGTAAACCCCACCACCCCCCCAAACGGCAAACTCCACCCCATCCCGCCAGGGAAAGAGAGAGACCGTCTGGGCTGTTCCACACAAATACTGACAAAGTTTTCAGCACTCAGTAGACCACAAGCAAAACAATAAGCCCATTTGGGTTGAATGGCTCACATTTGTCATCAAAAAGCTTTTATGTTCTGATAAATTTCCCACCAATAACTCCATGTGTGTCATTCCTCCAAATCATATGCATCCCACTGCATGTTCATCCCAAAGCCCCTAGTGTTTATAGTACACTCCAGCTGGGAAACCTACACAGTGTAAACGACATGAACACTGAACACAAACTCTGTTCACCTGCAACCACACATACACACACGGGAACTAACACATTATTTACAACTGACATGTGCAGATGTGCATTTTTAAACACGCTCATCACAAAGCATGAGAACCCTCCTTAGGGCGGAGCTCCCTCACCTGCAGGGCTCACCTGCAGGGCTCTGTGTTATAAGGTGTGAAGGTAGGTCTGTTTCAGTCTCAGTTTCAGTCTCTGATCCCCGGCTCTGTTTGGTCTCTACAGGGTAACCCTGGTACTGATGGCATTCCTGGAGCCAAAGGATCTGCGGTGAGTTTATTCTCTGAATGAATTATACCCACATGCCCAATCAGATTCACAATTAGCCACCAACTAGACATACAGCCATTTTTTAGTTTACACTTTCTGTTTTCACAGAAAAGTGCGCTCAAAAGTACTACAGCATGCCTGTGTACATTACCTGTATAAGCTGCATGTGTATTACCTGTCTAAGCAAAGAGGTAGAGAGATGTGAAGAATGCAAATAAATTCTTTAATGCAGAGATAGATATAGAATAGAAATAGAATATTGTTTTTCCACTTCATTGGCTTTTTGTTGATGGTTTAGTTTTTTTATATTAATATTGTTGGCTTTAATTGATTAATCGGTGTTAGGTTGCAGAGTGAGTGATGCTCTGGTCCTCTCTGCCTCCCTCTGCAGGGCGCTCCTGGTATTGCAGGTGCTCCTGGTTTCCCAGGTCCCCGGGGTCCCCCCGGACCTCAGGGTGCCACAGGGCCTCTGGGGCCCAAAGGACAGCAGGTAAGCGTATCTTTAAGGGTGTACCCCAAACTACAGGACACCCCAGTGCTTATGTGCTTCCGTGTCCCAGATGGAGACACATGGATCAGTCTCTTATGGAAATCTCTCTCTCTCTCTCTGTCTGTCTGTCCCTCTGTCTCTCTCCCTCTCTCTCTGTAGGGTGACCCCGGTATCCCAGGGTTCAAAGGTGAAGCTGGACCCAAAGGAGAGCTTGTAAGTCCTGCCCCCAGCCTGTCTGCCCCTCCCACATCCACCTGGCTCATCCAATCAGAGCAGGCCTGGTGCAGAGTGACAGTATTCAGTTTGATCTGCACACCCTCTCTGTGTTTAAATGAGTGGTGGTGTGATATACGTGTGTTAGCACAGCAAACTGCAGGGTCCCTTATTACCTGAGTGCTTATAGCACAGGTACAAGTGTATCACCGCGCTTCAATTCGAGAGGCGTCCATCAAGGCAAGGCCACTCCTATATCGTTATATAGTCATAATACTAAACAACAGAGTTTTCATGAATGAAAAGTATTTTACTCAAGAGTAGCTTTTACTCTCTGTCCCTGCTTAGAATTTAAAAATATAATTTGGCCAAGACAAAAGGAAAGCGTGTGTGTTTGTGAAAGGATCTGAAAGCTTTCCTTTACTCCGGATTGATTATAAAATGGATTAGCTCCTGGCTCTGGAGTGACTGGCCACAGGGTCAGAGAGATTAGGACGTCCTGTCACAGCCAGGTTCTTTACCCACAGCCAGGCTGCTTCCCCACATGTCTAACGGATCTTAGTGCCGCACGCACTCAGACTAATCAGGCATGTGTTTGGGCGCCCGACTCAGGGCCCTGCAGGTCCCCTGGGAGCCCCAGGGCCAGCGGGAGAGGAGGGGAAGCGAGGAGCCAGAGGAGAGCCTGGCGCTGCCGGGCCGAACGGACCTCCCGGCGAGAGGGTGAGTGCTCATCTCCGCCAGGACACGCCCGCTACACCTGCCGCAGGTGACACTAGACCCCTGAAACACTCACCTGGCCAGTCTATTCTGTGTGCCCATTGTGCTTGGCCAAACCATGAGGAATCTCACTTGTGATTGGCTGAGAGTGTTTTAAAGGACAGTGATGTCACAAAGCCACACTCTGCCTGTCAGTCACATGACCTGTATTGCCTTAAATGGAAGTGACAATTGCACCCTATTCAACAATCAAAATACTGGCGTGTAATAGTTAACTACTGAATGAATATCATTTGACACATCACTCCCTAAACAGGACACACCCCTTTGCAGTATACAGCATCTATGAGAGCAGTTCCAACAGACTTAACTGCACCAGAATTTTACTTAGTGACAGATTACCCCTGTGAAAAATTAAAACTGTAAATGTTTTACTCAAATTACAACTTGCTAAAGTTAAATAAAATAAAGTTCAACCTTCAGAAAGGTCTGTTAATGTTGTAACAGTGCGTGGATGTCTTCAGTGCATAGTGAATGTGTTTCTCTTGGTTTGTTTACCACAAGCACAGTGTGTGAGAGACGCTTTGCGTTTCAAGATGGCGAACTCACCCTGACACCTTGTTTCTAGGGCGCTCCCGGCAACCGTGGTTTCCCAGGTCAGGATGGGCTGGCTGGTCCTAAGGTGAGTAACACACACAGTCCATCAGACCCTGACTGTCTATGCAGCTCTATCCTCTGCTGCCCACTGCTGCAGTCTGAGGGAACTACTCTCACTGGGAAAATACCAGTACACCTGTACACCTGTCAGCAGCGCTTCGAAATGCAAGTGCTGTCCTATCACAGTTTCTGTTTAACTGATTTTACAACAGTTGCACATCTGTAATTTCTGTACAGCATATTTTGACCTTTGTAGAGCCACAATCAAACAGCCCTACAGTTCAGAGTGATTAGTGAACTCATATTTCTCTCTCTCTCTCCCTCTCTCCTGTTTAGGGTGCCCCTGGTGAGCGAGGGGTTGCAGGTGTTGGAGGACCTAAGGGAGCCAACGGAGACCCAGGTCGTACTGGGGAGCCAGGCCTGCCAGGTGCTAGGGTGAGTCACCTTGCCCATTGCGGTGATGTCAGAGGTTGCCATGGCGATGCTAACAGCGGTTATACAACTCATTAGCGTTAGCATTTTGGGCTATTACGGTGGGTTCATCCCCACAGGTATAAAGACTGGTGATCAGCTTAGACTGTATGAATATTCATACTCATTGACCTGATTAAGCATAAATATTTTTGCTTGACAGTTATAAAGCAGCTTAAAGCATTCTATAGTCCCAGATCTAATTTTCTAATTGTGTTCAGCGTGTAATGTTGCCATGGAAATGTGTCTGAGGTGATATGCCTGAGTACAGGTTACAATGGTGTGACTTTTCAAGTGATCTGAGGTGTCAGGGTAACGGTTACTATGCATAACTGCAGATTAGCAGCTCATTCTAAAGCCTGTCTGATCGGAGGCAGACTACAGGCCCTGGTGTCATGTGACCTGTGACGTTTTCCTCCATCCATCCATGTGGAATAATCTCTGTCTGTGCTCGGCTTGCAGGGTCTTACTGGTCGCCCTGGTGACGCTGGTCCTCAAGGCAAAGTTGGTCCTACTGTAAGTGTGGCTGATACTGTCTGTCCTGCAGACACCGGATGCTAAACCCTCACTGTGTTAATGCAGCACAGTAAAGACCCATCATTATCTGCGTAACCCCTCCCATTCACGGCACAATCCGAGCACCAAAACATGAATATTTTATTTTGGAAAAATATGACACTGATTTATAAACTGTATTGAAAGTACAAGGCAGTCATATATTCACCACAGTTCTTTCATAAGCTCTGGAGAATCTATGAGTGACTATTATAACCAGGACTCGCTTCCAAACAGTGGTTCTGCCTAAAGAAAACATTTTTATCCCTGTACTACTCCACTGCACAACAGAAAAGCACGGTGCACTTACTCCACTGCTAGAAGCACAAACGCAGACTACATACATAAAGTCAACAGGATGAAATTAAAATAACAATAACATAGCACAAGGTGTGCGAATGAGGTAGATAAGTACATATCAGGAACTACAAGCTAGCTATGGGTGGGCTGACAAACGTGTAACACGTCTAAGAAGTAGTAGCTACCAATCAAACATAACCCTCTTCAGCCGATGGCTAGCTTTCATTTTGAGTAATAACCTCAGCATCTTTGTACAATCACCGATACCAATGTCCAAAGAAGTCGAAAAGTACCATATACCTGTACTGCAATGGGGAACCCCAAAATGGCTAAACCAGAGTTCTAAACTTACTTCTTCGTTGTAATGTAAAGACAAAAACAAAACAGCCAGCAGGCTAACTGTGACCATGAGCGTTCGAATGATGTTTGCCTATGTTAGGAGAGTAAACATATCAATCACTTGGCCTTTATCCTCAGGCAAAACAATAAAACAATGCCCTTACCCGTGAATGAAAAGCACTCAGCTGTTGCTAACTTGCTAGCCAAGACGCTCAAAACTGCAACTACACCAGCATGCGATGCTCATTTTTCTAGCTAAGTCAAGTGCAAAGCGGCGATGTTATCTTCTGGCGAACTAAAAGGAGATAGGTCCAGGTTCTTTGGCTCCATTTCTTAACAATGGAGTGTTCATATATTAAGCGCTGCGGAACGTATTTGCGTATTACCGGACAGCACAGGTGACTGTCTGGTCTGAATTCTCTAGCAGACATTCGACCAGTGCGTTTTCACAAAAGCGCGAGCGGTGGCGTGCAGCTGTCCATTAATCACAGGTGATCTCGCTCACTTTCAATACATTATAACTGCCAATAGAGGGCAGAAGATGTGAGAATGCATGGGACCTATAATGGAAGGGGGCCAATGGGGATAGGAGAACTCACCATAAAATCCACCTTAAAAGCCATTCGGTTGATGGAAAAACTCCCAAAAACAAGACCCTAAGAATGACAGGTCTTAATTTCCTCATAGGACCGGATTTTTAAAGACGCTAACCTGTGGCTACCTAATTCTGATTGGATGAGCATGGTTATGACGAATAATAGTTATATATTTCACAGAATAGTTATGCAAACTACATTTGCAAAATCGTACAGTTGGATTAAATTTTGCTTTTCGTATACAGTATTTGAAAATGAGTCATTATACATTCTCACTGCTTGTTAGAATGTTAAGTTGTACGTTTATATGTTTATATGTACGTTCATAGGGTAGAGCTTCATTTAGTTCCATTAAATCTGTATTCGTTCTCGTCTGCCTCCTAGTGGTAAAGTATACGAAGCAGTGAAGTGGTCTCTCAAAGATTCAACTCTTCTCCCCCTTGCTCTTTTCTCATTGCTCGTTGGACATTTAACCAATATATTTATGAGCACGACATAGCCATTATTATCAGTGTCAAAGTACTGCTCATTTATTTTACCCTGGTTCTATTTATTTATAAAATATGTATGTAACATTTTGATAGTCCAAGTGAACACCCCTGTAATTACCCCTGTCACAACTATATCCTCATTCCAAACATGAAGCAAAGTTAAATCAAATCTAGAAATTCCTGATACTTCATTTGCATTGCTGCCAAAACCGTTTCCTTATGCTCTCAAGTCTGTAAGCAGCAGCATCGCAATGTGAGATCTGACTCAGGAAGGTGTGTGTGTGCTGGAACGGTTCTCTCTGCTGCCCCCTGCAGGGCGCTGCTGGTGAGGACGGCCGCCCCGGACCACCTGGTCCCCAGGGAGCACGCGGGCAGCCTGGAGTCATGGGATTCCCAGGACCTAAGGGAGCCAACGTGAGTGTGTGTGTGTGTGTGAGAGAGAGAGAGAGAGAGAGAGTGTGTGTGTGAGTGTGAGAGAGAGAGAGAGAGTGTGTGTGAGTGTGTGAGCGAGAGAGAGTGTGAGTGTGTGTGTGTGTGAGCAAGAGAGAGTGTGAGTGTGTGTGTGTGTGAGAGAGAGAGTGTGTGAGTGTGTGTGTCTGTGTGTGTGAGAGAGAGAGAGTGTGAGTGTGTGTGTGTGAGAGAGAGAGAAAGTGTGAGTGTGTGTGTGTGTGTGTGAGAGTGTGTTTCTGTGTGCATACACATGCATGTCCAAGTGAGTGAGTGAGTCCAAGTGTGTGTTTGTGTGCGTGCGAGAGTGTATGCATGTGCATGTGTGTTTGTGTGTGTTTATGTGTGAATGAGTTTGTGTATGCACACATGCATGGTGTGTATGTGAGTAATGCAAAATAAATTTACATGGAATACTTAAAATTAAGATTAATACAGACATTATGATAAAGATATAATATGTTCTTGTTTTGTACCTTAATACGTTCAATATGCACTAAATATGAAGTTTGTGGGAGTTTGATTTAACTGTCTGAAGTGACTGCAGTTCCACGCTAATGGTACCACACTGTGTGTGTGTTTGTGTGTGTGCACAGGGAGAGGCTGGTAAAGCTGGAGAGAAGGGACTTGTGGGAGCACCAGGCCTGAGGGTAAGCTACCTTTCTGTCATATTCATTTTTCTAAATATGTGTTTTGACCAAGACACCAGGAGATCAAAAAAAAGCCTTGAAATCTGCCTCCTGTTAGAAATATAATTTACTCTGCACGTGAGTTTTCTCCCATCCACTCACTGATAGAGGCACAGCAGGAGGAGCAGTAAACCCAGCAGGGCAGGAAATGAACTTCATAATTTCCCTTATAGTTCTGAAGCGATTGAGCGCACACTGAACACCCATGCTGTCCCAACTGCAGATTTCCCTGGAGAAAACACATTGATGAGCTCAGTTAAAAGCAATCTCCTTCAATGGCACATTTTTTTATTTGTTGTGCACATTGATTAGGCCTTAAGTATGAATCAGCTCCGCAGATTAATTTCTCACCTGTAAAGTGGCATGTCACCATTGGCCAGCAGCAGGTCACTTTTAAATACAAAGCACATTTTCTGTTAGTAAATTCAAGGTTTTTCAATCAATGTCCTAGATGTTTAATGTTTGTTAAAACATTTTGAAAAGTGAGCTATCAAGTTTTTTTTAACCATTTGTGTTGAGGCTAAAGCTCAATTTGGAGGCATTAAGCTTGTGAGCTTGTCTCTGGAAGGCCCTGATCTTGCGATGAACTGTGCCATCGACCAAGAAAAATGGAACCAGGAAAAAAATTATCTACTTGAATCAAATCAAATCTACAGCTGACCAGATCCTTTCCTCCTGCTGCAGGGTTTGTCAGGTAAAGATGGAGAGACTGGAGCGGCCGGACCTCCTGGGCCAGCTGTGAGTACCGCTGCCATTAAAACAGTGATAAAGAGCATAGATCATAAGAGCATAGATCATAAGAGCATAGATCATAAGAGCAATGGTCCAGTGCTGCTTTTATGGCTGACGTTTTAAACTGAGATAGGAGAGGGCTGAAATAAATGTTCATCGATGATCGCAGTGTGTTGAAATGTTATTTTTTTATTGTCACCTTTCATAAAGTATACTAAATGCTTTGCATAAAAGGCATGTTTCAGGATATTAAAATTTCCAGTAAAGCATGAATTGTACTAGTGGCTCATATACCTATAAACCTATAAATATGCTCATATAAATCTAAGCATATTTATTTACAAGGCCTACCTTTTTTATATTTATATTAATATTATTTATGGACAATAATGGAAATATGAAAACATCACTGATACATTAAAAATGATTTGCAAACTGGTAGTGTTCCACATCCTTTTAAAAAGCCATGTGGCATTCAGTCATGTGCATCTTTTATTGTTTTATTGCATTTTACTTTCTTTTATTTACTTTTAAAACCTTTCCGTGTGACATATCCCTGTTTCATTTTTATGGTTTAATTTCTGTAAAATGTTACAGCCATGCATGAAAGGTTCTATGTGAATAAATTTACTCCACCAGAGGGCGATGTGGACACAGATGAATGAGTGATGTGTCGAGTGTGGGTTTTGCCCCTGGTCTGATGTCACTGTGTGATCTCTCCACAGGGACCTGCAGGAGAGAGAGGGGAACAGGGCCAGCCTGGTCCCTCTGGATTCCAGGTGAGCACCTTTACCTGTCACCTGACACTGTTAGCTCACAATCCACAGACAAACCAGGACCATGCAGAGGCATTGACCAATCAAATCTCTGTGCCCATGTGACTCGCATGCTCATTATCTGACTGTAACCTATAAGTGGGACTACCAATAGATGGTGCATTTACAAAATTGTTGATATTTTTTATCATCAATTATTGTTTTCAGTTCCAATAATGTTGTAACGTGACATGCACCCCCCCTCCCCCTCTCATATAGGGTCTACCTGGACCTCCAGGCCCCCCAGGTGAAGGAGGAAAGCCTGGTGACCAGGTATGTGTCCCCAGTGTCTCACCTGTTACACCTGTTTACCTGTCACATCAAACAAGATGACCATGATATGCACTTTTGTACGTCACTTTGCATAAAAGCGTCTGCTAAATAAATGTAATTTAATGTAAAGATGGGATCTTATTGTTGGATGAAGATACTACCCTGTATTCTGAGTGA
Organism: Anguilla pacifica; assembly: GCA_039654925.1. Classification (NCBI taxonomy): domain Eukaryota; kingdom Metazoa; phylum Chordata; class Actinopteri; order Anguilliformes; family Anguillidae; genus Anguilla; species Anguilla pacifica. The sequence goes on from CM077294.1 coordinate 1,322,329, forward strand.
TTGATTAATTGACTGATTGATAAATTGATTTATTGATTGACTAATTGATTGATTGATTGATTGATTAATTGATTGATTGATGTTCCTCTCTGTGCAGGGTGTCCCAGGAGAGGGTGGTGCCGCTGGTGCTGTTGGACCCAGAGTGAGTGTCTCCCCCCATCTCAGAATTTGGGATGCTGTCAATATCAGTCAAACCAGCCAGGAACTCTGAACTCCTGAAATAAATGCGCTCCTCCTCATTCTCCTCTCTCTCTCTTTCCCTCCTCTCTCTCTCCTCCCTCTCTCCTCTCTCTCTCCCTCCTCCCTCTCTTCCTCCTGGCAGGGCGAGCGAGGTTTCCCCGGAGAGAGAGGTGGCGCTGGACCCCAAGGCCTTCAGGGACCACGTGGTCTCCCTGGGACTCCAGGGACCGACGGACCCAAGGTGAGCCCGAGTCTACCTGTCTGTCTGTCTGTCTGCCTGTGTGTCTACCTGTCTGCCTGTCTGCCTGTCTGTCTGTCTACCTGTTTGTCTGTCTGTCTGTGTGTCTGTGTGTCTGTCAACCCCTTGTGAAATGTTAATTCGATTAGCTCATTGCATTGGGCTCATGTCTGTCCGCGCTGAGGTCTGTCTGTCCGTCTTGTTTCAGGGTGCCATTGGGCCAGGTGGTAGCCCAGGGGCGCAGGGGCCCCCCGGTCTGCAGGGCATGCCCGGGGAGAGGGGCGCCTCCGGAATCTCAGGACCCAAGGGCGACAGAGTGAGTGACCCCCCCAAAAACTGACACCCCAATACGCACCCCAATTTGTGGATTTGTCACATGATCACTCATCTCTGTATCTCCTTCACAGGGCGACAACGGCGAGAAGGGACCTGAGGGAGCGCCTGGGAAGGACGGCTCAAGAGTGCGTATCGATCCGAGAAAACTCACACTAATCGATCCGATAAAAATCACACTAATCAATCCGATAAAAATCACACTAATCAATTTGAGAATACTCACACTAATCAATCCGAGAAGACTCACACTAATCACCTGTAGGTAGCATATCAGTCTGCACTTATCATCACACAGTGCCAATCACCAACACGCACCATATCAGTCTTGACGGTTTGATATCCATTCATCACTATCCGTATGAATCTACCCAATCTGAAGTGTGCAGTCTACATCACACTTTGGAGATATGTATTATCCACACTAATTGATTCTCTCTCTCTCTCGCCCTCTCTCTCTCAGGGTTTGACAGGTCCCATTGGCCCTCCAGGTCCAGCTGGTCCTAATGGACTGAAGGTGATAATTGCTTCATTATTTAGTCCAATAAAACATTTTTTTATTTTTTATTTAAAACAATTAATTTGAACTCATTATGGCTTCATTCACTGGCTTCAGTGTTCCTTAGTGACTGAGGAAGAATCTAAAACACTCTCTCCTCTTTCTCTCTTTCCCTTCCTTTCTTCACTCCCCCCCCCCCCCCTCTCTCTCTCAGGGTGAATCTGGACCTTCAGGCCCAACTGGTGCTGCTGGTGCACGTGGAGCTCCTGTAAGTCTGTCCGTCATTGCTGTCATATTCTTCATCAACACACAATATACATTGTGTGCTTGGAAAAAAGCATTTGATCCACACAAAGAGGATCGTATTAGATGCTTAAGCCGATTATGGAGGACTATGAAATAAATGAAATAATAGTGCCAAGTGGGAATGCAGTGGACTCCAGAAGACTGATCCAGATTATTACAGTGATAGACCCCCCCCCCATCTCAGCTGCTCTGACCCCCTCCTTCTGCCACCCCCCCCCCCCCCCTTTACAGGGTGACCGCGGTGAGACCGGACCCCCCGGGCCTGCTGGGTTCGCTGGACCCCCTGTAAGTGCCAGCGTCCTAAACTCATCACCCTAAAAACTGACGCCTTCCCTAGGTGCTGCTAGTCTGCTAGAAATACTATAAATGCTCAGCAAAGATTTGCAGCTGTTACAGGTAGTCTAAAGGCAAAATAAATAATAGTTCTGGAACATGGTGATAGGTAAACTCCTCAGGTAGTGCCTGTGCAGAGTCAGGCCACGGTTGTGATAAAATCACAGGTTTGGCTGGTGACAAAGGAGTATTTGCCAAAATCCTACCTGTGTATTCTCAGCATGTCAATAGAGCTGCAGCTACAGTAATGTTTAGAGACTGATGCTCATGTAATGAACTATGTACACACACTTTCTGACTGTCAGTAAAAAACAGAACCCTAAATCAGGGGTGACCAAGAAGGCCATATCAGGTTCAGGTTTTCATAGCAACTTCTGCTCTTAATTATTCAATTAACCCATTGATTATGGATCTGCGCCGTTGGGTTGAATATGGCAGTGGCGTTGGGTTGAATATGGCAGTGCCGTATGGGTTGAGCTCTGTCTGTCCGCTGTGTGAAGGGTGCTGACGGCCAGCCGGGAGCCAAGGGCGAGCTCGGGGAGGGAGGACAGAAAGGAGACGCGGGAGCACCTGGCCCCCAGGGGCCCTCCGGAGCTCCCGGTCCACAGGTGAGTTCCCCTCTTCACCTAGGCATAGTGCCCTGTCACTGAACCCCTCTTCACCTGGGCATAGTGCCCTGTCACTGAACCCCTCTTCACCTGGGCATAGTGCCCTGTCACTGAACCCCTGTTCACCTGGGTATAGTGCCCTGTCACTGAACCCCTCTTCACCTGCGCATAGTGCCCTGTCACTGAACCCCTCTTCACCTGGGCATAGTGCCCTATTACTGAACCCCTGTTCACCTGGGCATAGTGACCTATCACTGAACCCCTCTTCACCTGGGCATAGTGCCCTACCACTGAACCCCTGTTCACCTGGGCATAGTGCCCTATTACTGAACCCCTGTTCACCTGGGCATAGTGCCCTATTACTGAACCCCTGTTCACCTGGGCATAGTGCCATATTACTGAACCCCTGTTCACCTGGGCATAGTGCCCTATTACTGAACCCCTGTTCACCTGGGCATAGTGACCTGTTACTGGGCATAGTGATCTATTACTGTTTACTGTTGAAGGCGAGATCCTGTTTGCTGTTGAAGGTGAGATCCCAGCTCTGACCCCTGTCTCTCTCGCTCTCTCCTCAGGGCCCCACCGGCGTCATCGGACCCAAAGGCGCACGCGGTGCTCAAGGCGCTCCCGTGAGTCATCACCCTGTTTCTCCTCCCAGATCCCTCCATCTTTCCCTCCTCCCACATCCCTCCATCCTTCCATCCACCCACATCCCTCCATCTTTCCCTCCATCCACATCCCTCCATCTTTCCCTCCACCTTCCCTCCACCCACATCCCTCCATCTTTCCTTCCTCCCACATCCCTCCATCTTTCCCTCCTCCCACATCCCTCCATCCTTCCATCCACCCACATCCCTCCATCTTTCCCTCCATCCACATCCCTCCATCCTTCCCTCCATCCTTCCATCCACCCACATCCCTCCATCTTTCCCTCCACCTTCCCTCCACCCACATCCCTCCATCTTTCCTTCCTCCCACATCCCTCCATCCTTCCATCCACCCACATCCCTCCATCTTTCCCTCCATCCACATCCCTCCATCTTTCCCTCCATCCTTACCTCCACCCACATCCCTTCATCTTTCCCTCCATCCACATCCCTCCATCTTTCCCTCCTCCCACATCCCTCCATCCTTCCATCCACCCACATCCCTCCATCCTTCCATCCATCCTTACCTCCTCCCACATCCCCCCATCCCTCCACCTTTATTCTGTGTTTCCATATTTCACAGTGGTCATCCCTCCATTCGCTCTCTCTCCCCACCCATTTCCTTAAACAGCTGTAACAGATCTGACCCTTGTAGGCCTGATACATAAAGGGTTGCTTTGATGATGACCTCATATCTGCTTTTATGGTGACCTCATGTTTTTGTCCTGCCCCCCCCCCCCTTAGGGTGCCACTGGTTTCCCAGGTGCTGCTGGCAGAGTCGGACCTCCTGGCCCCAACGTGAGTCTCCCACCCAATCACTGCTCACACTGCACACTGTCTGGCCCCAACACACTGTCAGGGCCAAAACACATTATCAGGACCCTAACACACCGTAGGGGCCTCACAACACCATTAGGGCCCCAAAACACTGCTGGGGCCATAACAACACTGACAGGGCCCCAACACACAGTCAGGACCCAACACACCGTCAGGGCCCCAACACACAGTCAGGACCCAACACACCATCAGGGCCCCAACACACAGTCAGGACCCAACACACCGTCAGGGCCCCAACACACCAAATCAAATTTAAACACAAATGAAATTAGATTTACTGGCAGGAGAAACAGAAAGCCTAGCATTACCAAGCATAAACACCACAATGAAAATAACCCAGTGTTCAAGCTGCGAGCGATTCAGGCTAGCATTTGCCGGAAGTCCATTCATTCTCTATGAAGCTGAGCAATAGCTAGCAACCTGAGCAACTGGGAAAGTGAGCAACAGATATTACCCCAGAAAATGTTGGCCACGGTTTATTTTGTGAATAATAGTTTCACCCAGCTTCACTCATTGCAATGGAGGAGCAGCTAAAAACTTAAAGGACAGGCAGCAGGATATATGCAAATATGTCATTTGTTCTGCCAACATCATTCACATTGACACCAAAACACATTGAGGTTTAAACGCCACTAGATAGCTGGCGATTGCTAGCGATCTATTTCTCTCACTATCTGGATAACATTGGCTATTGAGAAATAGAGAGACTGCAAGCAAGCTTGTGAGAGCAATATATAGAGATCGCTAGCTAGGTAGCAAGTGGGAGAGATAGAGGTCAGTTGGTAGCTATCTGGCTACCAAGAGAAAGATATATATAGTTAACTAATGAGCTAGCAGTAACAAAATAATTATCGGTGTCATTAAATAATTACAGAAACAAAAGCATAGGCTATGTGGCAAATGCCTGTCCTTGATACACTTCATAATGCCATTATTTCTCTTTAAAAATTTGTAGCTGCACAAGACTACTAAGAGGATACAATGAGAAGCTCTTGCCCCACCTTAGAACACTCAAGCAACCCATCAGCTGAGCCGCTCGCTGTGTGAGCACGGGGCAGCTCTCCCAAGATCCGTGAAGCAGACTGTTTGAGGGCCTTATTATTCCCTTAGCATCATAGCTACACGACTTGTACAGTCTGAATCATATTCAAGGACCTGAATCGCCTTCATGGATGATATGAATCCATATAAATCACACAGTCTGACTCATCTGCACACATTGAACATATATTAATTATCTCTGTTTTCTTTGTCCTCACTCTCTTATCTTCTCTCTTTCCCTCCCTCCCTCTCTCTTCCCTCTCTCCTCCTCTTTCCCTCTCTCCCCTGTCTCTCTCTTCTCTCTTTCTCTCTCTCTCCCCCTCTCTCTCTCCCTCACTCTCTCTGTCTCTCTCTCTCTCTCTTGCAGGGTAACCCCGGTGCTGCAGGCCCCGCTGGTCCTGCTGGGAAAGATGGGCCTAAAGGAGTGCGTGGAGACGCCGGTCCTCCTGGTCGCCAGGGAGACGCTGGACTGCGTGGGGCTGCCGGAGCCCCAGGAGAGAAGGGAGAGCCAGGAGAGGATGGACCCCCAGTGAGTGAACCAGGCTGGCTCATTATAGCCCTTTCCCACTGTAGAGCTGGAACCAGGCTGGCTCATTATAGCCCTTTCCCACTGTAGAGCTGAACCAGGCTGGCTCATTATAGCCCTTTCTCACTGTAGAGCTGGAACCAGGCTGGCTCATTATAGCCCTGTCCCACTGTAGAGCTGGAACCAGGCTGGCTCATTATAGCCCTTTCCCACTGTAGAGCTGAACCAGGCTGGCTCATTATAGCCCTTTCCCACTGTAGAGCTGGACCAGGCTGGCTCATTATAGCCCTTTCCCACTGTAGAGCTGAACCAGGCTGGCTCATTATAGCCCTGTCCCACTGTAGAGCTGGAACCAGGCTGGCTCATTATAGCCCTTTCCCACTGTAGAGCTGGAACCAGGCTGGCTCATTATAGCCCTTTCCCAATGTAGAGCTGAACCAGGCTGGCTCATTATAGCCCTTTCCCACTGTAGAGCTGGAACCAGGCTGGCTCATTATAGCCCTTTCCCACTGTAGAGCTGGAACCAGGCTGGCTCATTATAGCCCTTTCCCAATGTAGAGCTGAACCAGGCTGGCTCATTATAGCCCTTTCCCACTGTAGAGCTGGAACCAGTCTGGCTCATTATAGCCCTTTCCCACTGTAGAGCTGAACCAGGCTGGCTCATTATAGCCCTTTCCCACTGTAGAGCTGAACCAGGCTGGCTTATTGTAGCCCTTTCCCACTGTAGAGCTGAACCAGGCTGGCTCATTATAGCCCTTTCCCACTGTAGAGCTGGAACCAGGCTGGCTCATTATAGCCCTTCCAACTGTAGAGCTGAACCAGGCTGGCTCATTATAGCCCTTTCTCACTGTAGAGCTGGAACCAGGCTGGCTCATTATAGCCCTTTCCCACTGTAGAGCTGGACTAGGCTGGCTCATTATAGCCCTTTCCCACTGTAGAGCTGGAACCAGGCTGGCTCATTGAACCCTTTCCTACTGTAGAGCTGGAACCAGGCTGGCTCATTATAGCCCTTTCCCACACTACAGCTGGAACCAGGCTAGCTCATTATAGCCCTGTCCCACTGTAGAGCTGGAACCAGGCTGGCTCATTATAGCCCTTTCCCACTGTAGAGCTGGAACCAGGCTGGCTCATTGAACCCTTTCCCACTGTAGAGCTGGAACCAGGCTGGCTCATTATAGCCCTTTCCCACACTACAGCTGGAACCAGGCTGGTTCATTATAGCCCTTTCCCACTGTAGAGCTGAACCAGGCTGGCTCATTATAGCCCTTTCCCACTGTAGAGCTGAACCAGGCTGGCTCATTATAGCCCTTCCCCACTGTAGAGCTGAACCAGGCTGGCTCATTATAACCCTTTCCCACTGTAGAGCTGAACCAGGCTGGCTCATTATAGCCCTTTCCCACTGTAGAGCTGAACCAGGCTGGCTCATTATAGCCCTTTCTCACTGTAGAGCTGAACTAGGCTGGCTCTTTATAGCCCTTTCCCACTGTAGAGCTGAACTAGGCTGGCTCATTATCTGATGCAGGCAGAAATTGTTTGCGATTTAGCTAGCAACCTCATTACAGAACACTTAGTAAGGTAACTTGATTTTAATGATTCGAAAGGTCATTTTTAAATGCAGGCGAAACTGGTGAAGACACAGAAATATTCCTCACCTGCTTTTTTGAGAAGCAGATTTTTAAAGCTCACGCCGCCTCTGCTTCTGCTCGTAGGGTCCAGACGGCCCCTCAGGACCTCAGGGTTTGGCCGGATCTCGCGGTATTGTGGGTTTGCCGGGACAGCGTGGAGAGAGGGGGTTCCCTGGCCTTCCGGGACCTTCTGTGAGTACCAAACGCACACGCATGCCCACACACACACGGACGCATGTACGTGCACACACACGCACACACTGAATGGCCCAACAATACTTGCCATTTTCCTAACTAAATTGTACCTAGTGTACTTGTCATTATGCTATATGTTATGTTATTTTATGTTGTTTAACACACTGGTCTGGTTACTAGAAGGAAGGCTTTGGTGTTGCCCCCGGTGGCCACTCTGATAATTGCTCTCTCTCTCACTCTCTCTCTTTCCACAGGGTGAACCAGGCAAACAGGGAGCTCCAGGTGGGGCAGGCGACCGAGGACCCCCTGGGCCTGTGGGGCCCCCTGGCCTGACTGGACCAGCAGGGGAACCTGGCAGAGAGGTGAGCAGGGTCACTGGAACCTGGGCCAGGTGACTCACCTGGAAGGAAACAGGTGCAACAAGCAGTGATGGAGGCGGAGTTTACAAACTCTGGCTTTTACAAGATGCAGTTACCTCACAGGGGTAATGGGACTGACCATACTCTAGTGCTCCACCAGAATTCAAAGTGCTCGACCAGAGCTGCTTTTATACTGAATGTTCTAGATGTTCTGAGCTCCTCTATAATCTTTCGGTGTGTGACTGGTATCTATGGTAAAACTGCTGGCAGACTAATGCATTGGACGCATCTGTAATCACAGTGAAGTCTCAGCATCCTTACTCAGCTGAACTAACCTGTCAGGGCAGATTTCATAACACATTTAGAAATTAAATAAAAACACTCCAGCATTGCTCGTTGTCTTACAATATCATATCTCTCTGCTCTTATTCAGTCTTATTCTTTCTAGCCTGTAAGACATATTCACAGCCTCTGTACTGTATGAATAAAGAGACAGAGTAATTCCATGTAACCATGGAAACAGTGCCCCTCCCCTCCTCCCCACCTTTTCCCATCCTAATCATCTGTGACATCACAGGGCACCCCTGGATCCGATGGACCTCCCGGCAGAGATGGAGCTACTGGGATCAAGGTGAGAATCTCACAGGGAAATCTGTTTCTCTAAAATCAGAAAAGACTGTTGTTTTAATGTCATAGACATGTCAGGCTTTTTGCTGAACAGACAGACAGACAGACAGTATTTAATCATTTCTACAATAAGCAATACATTTGCCACAATCATTAACCAAATCATGTTCACTGGCAGTTGAGTCTAAAGTAGTTTCATGAAGTGATGGTTCTTACTGGTTCTCACTGACGGGATTGTGTCTCGCCCCCTACAGGGCGACCGTGGTAACACAGGACCTGCTGGGGCTCCAGGAGCTCCGGGGGCCCCTGGGGGGCCGGGACCCGTAGGCCCCACCGGCAAACAGGGAGACAGAGGAGAGTCTGTGAGTATTCCTCTCTTAGACCCGCCCACTCGAGCCGGCCAATCAAACGATAACAACCTCATGCAATTCTCTGAGAGATGGTGTTTAATGCAGAACTGGCCTTTCGGCCTTTAGTTCAAAACAAGCTGTTTTACTCTGTAAGATATTAATGCAAGATGTAATGTAAGTTATTGAAATGTGTAAATATAGCTATTCTTTGTTAATCATATTTAACATTATGTAATACGTTTGGGTGCTTTTGAAAGGAAATATATTTTCTTCTTGTAAAATTAATGTCACATATATGGTACTGTTTGTGTTGCACAATGTGGCATGTTTATATATGTTTAACCTATCTCCTCTCCTCCCTCCCTCACTCTCTCTCTCTCTTTCTCTCTCAGGGCGCTCAAGGACCCTCAGGGCCTCCAGGCCCCGCTGGAGCGAGAGGCATGGCTGTGAGTGTCTGTTCCACACTGTCCCCACTATGCACACTACTGCCATACACACACACACTGTCCCCACTATGCACACTACTGCCATACACACACACACACACACTGTCCCCACTATGTACACTACTGCCATACACACTTACACTGTCCCCACTATGCACACTACTGCCATACACACACACACTGTCCCCACTGTGCACACTACTGCCATACACACACACACACTGTCCCCACTGTGCACACTACTGCCATACACACACACACTGTCCCCACTGTGCACACTTCTGCCATACACGCACACACTGTCCCCACTGTGCATACTACTGCCATACACACACACACTGTCCCCACTGTGCACACTACTGCCATACACACACACACTGTCCCCACTGTGCACACTAATACCATACACACACACTGTCCGCACTGTGCACACGAATACCATACACACACACACTGTCCCCACTGTGCACACTACTGCCATACACACACACACTGTCCCCACTGTGCACACGAATACCATACACACACACACTGTTCTCTCAGTGCACACAAATACCATACACACACACTGTCCTCTCAGTGCACACGAATACCATACACACACACTGTCCTCTCAGTGCGCACAAATACCATACACACATACACTGTCCTCTCAGTGCACAGGAATACCATACACACACACACTGTCCCCACTGTACACACTACTGCCATACACACACACTGTCCTCACTGTACACACTACTGCCATACACACACATCGTTCTTGTTCAAAGATACACAATGGCAGTGCCCACAACCTTTAACCTGCCTAGAGAGCGCAACTCCATACACATTATATTATGCTGCCACTGAACACTCAAAGCAAACGGAAGTAGCTTAGGTTGTGATGAGAGTGCTCTTCTGTGCACCGATTGCTTCCTCCTTCTCTTCCTCCAGGGACCTCAAGGGCCACGTGGAGACAAGGGTGAGGCGGGTGAGACAGGCGAGCGAGGGCAGAAGGGTCATCGGGGTTTCACTGGCCTGCAGGGTCTGCCAGGACCTCCCGTAAGTTACCGCTCGATGACCACTTCCTCCTGTAACAGGAAGTGGCTTTCCACCATATCCCTGGCACAAGCTCTGTCAATCGCTCACAATATTACAACAGAAGGATCTGTTCACATGATGTTACTGTGTCATCTGCTAACTCTGAGTAGTATCTCAGCATTATACCGCAAAGCCAAGTTAAATCTGAGTAGTGCATAGAAGAAGACTCTCAATTGTTACCTGAAGTTTTTGTCTGCCCCTCCCCCTCCTATAGGGTTCCCCTGGTGACCAGGGTGCTGCTGGACCTGCCGGCCCAAGTGGAGCAAAGGTCAGTTCAAGGTTATGGGACAGAAAATGACACCACCTTGCCCTCTCATACTTTTTTACTGATTAAAATGAATAATATATCAGTAGTGAAGACGAGAATGTGTGATGCTAAATGAATAATATATCAGTAGTGAAGACGAGCATGCCCAATGGTGATTGGACAGGCCAGGCGTCGTGTTTAACCCTTCCTGTGTCTCTAGGGACCCCCTGGGCCAGTGGGCCCCAGTGGGAAGGATGGTGCGAACGGCATTCCTGGACCCCTTGGACCTCCCGGGCCTCGCGGTCGCTCTGGAGAAACCGGACCTGCTGTGAGTAGCACATCGGACCCTGCGTCCTGACCTCACTGTGCTGCCTCACTGTCCTTCCTCACTGTGCTGCCTCACTGTGCTGACCTCCAGTCCTTCCTCACTGTCCTGACCTGCAGTCCTTCCTCACTGTCTTTCCTCACTGTCCTACCTCACTGTGCTGCCTCACTGTCCTACCTCACCGTGCTGGCTCATTGGCCTTCCTCACTGTCCTTCCTCACTGTCCTACCTCACTGTGCTGCCTCACTCTGCTGCCTCACTGTCCTTCCTCACTGTCCTGACCTGCAGTCCTTCCTCACTGTCCTGCCTCACTGTCCTTCCTCACTGTCCTTCCTCACTGTCCTGCCTCATTGTCCTACCTCACTGTGCTGCCTCACTCTGCTGCCTCACTGTCCTTCCTCACTGTCCTGACCTGCAGTCCTTCCTCACTGTGCTGCCTCACTGTCCTTCCTCACTGTCCTGCCTCACTGTCCTTCCTCACTGTCCTGCCTCACTGTCCTGCCCCATTGTCCTGTCTCACTGTCCTTCCTCACTGTCCTGCCTCACTGTCCTACACATCCATGATTCAGACTTCCATAGTACTCTCACTCAACACACAACTCAGTCAAGACCCAGTAAACATGCTGTAAAGTCTCAGGCAAGATTCAGTAAAAAATGCTATAGGCTCAATAGGGATGCTTAGGACATAAGGCCTCAGGTAAGACTCAGTGCAATGCTTTAAAAAATGCCCAGTAACATCTCAGCAAAAACTTTGTATATATTTTGTAAAGTCTCGTTTAACTCTTAAGTATACCTGAGAGCAAGTCCTAATCTAGGTTATCCAGTAATGTTCCGACACATCGCCCTCATCCCTGTTCTCTCCACCTGAGGTCGATGCACACCTGTCTTCACACCCTTTTCTCTCTCTCTCTCTCTCTGTCTCTCTCCACCCCAGGGTCCTCCTGGTAACCCCGGCCCCCCTGGACCGCCTGGCCCCCCAGGCCCCGGGATCGACATGTCGGCCTTCGCAGGCCTGTCCCAGCCGGAGAAGTCCCCGGACCCCCTGCGCTACATGAGGGCCGACCAGGCTTCCGGAAACCTCCGCCAGCACGACGCCGAGGTGGACGCCACCCTCAAGTCCCTCAACAGCCAGATCGAGAACATCCGCAGCCCCGAGGGCTCCAAGAAGAACCCCGCCCGCACCTGCAGGGACCTCAAGCTCTGCCATCCCGAGTGGAAGAGCGGTGAGTGTGTGCGGGGGGGTCAGTGGGGGGGTTAAACTGCACCGCAGAGGGGATCTGCCCATGGGCTCCAGTGTGGCCTCAGGGAGCAGGGCTGTGGAGCTCAGTTTGGATCCCAGAGCCTGTAGCTTTGATTCAGTATCCGTGTTCCACACTTTCACTTCCACTTGAGCGAGGCCCTCACCTTGCTGCTCATTAATGCTACTCACAGAATAGTTATTAAATGCTTTTACATGTTACATAAATGTATCATATGATATAATACTACAAAAAAAACACCTTGCTGTAGCTGAAATGACTCAGTTCTCTTCCTCGTCTTGCAGGTGAATACTGGATCGATCCTAACCAGGGCTGCACAGTTGATGCCATCAAGGTCTTCTGCAACATGGAGACCGGAGAGACCTGCGTCCACCCCAGGCCCGCTAGCATCCCGCGCAAGAACTGGTGGTCCAGCAAGGGCAAGGAGCGCAAGCACATCTATTTCGGAGAGACTATGAACGGAGGCTACAGCGTGAGTTACGCTTTTCAAATTTCAAAATCACAACTTTTGAAACAAAAAAACCTCCTTGGTTTCTAGAGTCATTCTGACTCTTCAATGACTCTTCACAGAGTGAGGCTTCATGACCCTTGTAGTGGGCAGTTCTGGCAATGTACTGTCAATCACACTCACATGCTCATAGTCTTTTGCTCCCCATAGTAACACAATGCGATTCATTCATATCTAAGATATTATGTAGCACATCATAGCCTCACCCATTTAGCAGGTAATGAAGCCACACTCTCCAATCACAAGGTGGTGGTGATCGCTTGTGTGTCATACCTGTCCTCTCTGGCTCCCCCTGCAGTTCAGCTATGGCGATGACAGCATGGCTCCCAACACGGCCAGTATTCAGATGACCTTCCTCCGCCTGCTGTCCACGGAGGGCTCCCAGAGCCTCACCTACCACTGCCGCAACAGCGTGGCCTACATGGACCAGGCCAGCGGCAACCTGAAGAAGGCCGTGCTGCTGCAGGGCTCCAACGACGTGGAGCTGCGTGCCGAGGGCAACAGCCGCTTCACCTACAGCGTGCTGGAGGATGGCTGCACGGTGAGGGAGCCCTTTACACACACACACACACACCATACACACACACACACACACACACACGCACACACACACACACACACACACACACGCACACATGCACACACACACACACACATGCATGCGCACACACACACACACAAATATAAAACACACACAATCATCATGTTGAGTAGCCCTTGCGTAGAGAACGTACTTTAACATGTGCTGACCTGTCCCTTTCACAGAAACACACAGGCCAGTGGGGAAAGACAGTGATCGAGTACAAAACGCAGAAGACGTCCCGCCTGCCCATCGTGGACATTGCACCTCTGGACATCGGAGGGGCGGACCAGGAGTTCGGCGTGGACATCGGCCCCGTCTGCTTCTTGTAAAGAGGAACAATGTGACAGAAGAACGAAGAAGTGAAGGAAAAATAACTCAGTTCTGAAACAAACGAATCTCACACACCAGAAAAAGGAAGATAAAAGAGAAAAAGAAAATCAAAGTTCTTGTAAGTAAGAAAAAAAATGAAGAAACGAGAAGTAATTTTTACACTCCAGAGATATCCTTCCTCAGGATGGCATCAGCTGTGACCGTGTGCGATTCTCCATACAAACCACGCCCACCCCTTCATTTCCCAGCCCACTTAGCCACACCCACCACCTGAAGCTCCTCCCCCTCCTCCACCCACACACACCGTGTAGGCCAGGCTGTGAATGGAGAGGAATGATGTCCAGGATCGTAAAGGAACAGGCCAGTTTGAAACAATTCAGACAGGAAAAACATGACTTAGTGTCTCTTATTTATTGTCATACAATTAGGGTTGAAAGTGTGATTAAGTGCCTGGGTGTGAGGCTCCGCCCCCTTCCCCTCTTTCTCTCCCTCGTACCCCCCCCCCCCCCCAAAGTACAGCATGAGACCAAAATTAGATCATATTTTATTAAGTGCAGGTATTCCCACTTCTACCACCATAGTGTCTATTCAGATAATTGCTGTGTATTATAGTGATGTCCATGGTGCTACTTTTGTAAAACAGGTTTTTTTTTAACCAGATATTGAAAATTTGTACTTTTTGGAAGGGCTGTTTCAATCTGGGATTTTTTCAGTGTGCTAAAACGTTTTTTTTTTTTGTCATTTTATTTTTTCCCTTCAATGCCCTTAACTGGTTATTTGTGTTAACCGTGTAAAGAGACTTCCTAAATTTTTCATTAAATCTGATGAATTCATTTTGCTTTGTAATTATAAGACTGTTGTTGTTTTTTAAAGCTACCTCGCGCTGGTAAAAACAGACATACAGAAATCTGAAAGTTGAACCTGAACCTTGTATAAAAAAATTAAAAATTCAAAGTAAAAAAAAAAAGAGAAAAAAAACCAACTCTGGGTGAACATGGTGCCTGATTGGTTGACTGCGTTGGGTGGGCGTGTCTTCCTATGGTTCGACAAGTTCCAGAGTGAAGTCTCGTCCAAAATTGGCCGACACCCCCACCCTGCTGACCTCACACAGAGCACACCCCCTTTTCCGGCGGGACAGGGTCAGGCAGACCGGGAAGGACAGGGGGCTCCCCCGGCTGTCCTGGCTCTGCCGCAGAACGATCAGTCACCTGACCGTTCAGAGAACCTTCCGGGTCCCGGAGCAGGGGGTCTGTCTGTGTGAGCGTGTGTATATTTTTTATTATTATTAATAATAATAATATTATTATGATCATGATCATTTTGTTTCCTTTTTTCATTTTTTTTTTGTTTTGTTATGGTTTTAATTGATTGTAAGTTGGAAATAAAAGAAAACGTAAGAAGGAAACGGCTTTTTGATTGGGTCCCAGGAGACGAATGCGAGAGCAGGGCTTTCAGGGAGACCTGATTGGTTGAGATTTCTCAGCTTTCACTCCCAGAACCCTGATGCTCATTTCCCTTGTGTCTGTTCTTCTGTTTGGTGCAATTCCCTGAAAAGAAAATTGCTTAATGTGATCAAATCTGTGTGTGTGTGTGTGCGAGAGAGAGAGAGTGTGTGTGTGTGTGTGTGTGTGTGTGGTTGTGCATCTCTGGGGAAAGATGCAGAGTTCAGCACACAGGCTCCACCTACAGGTGGGGTGATTTCTGCTTTTATTTTGTTTCGTTTTTCAGAAATAACAGACAAAGTAAGAAGTTAGGAGCTGAACTTGGAGGAGGCAGCCCTGCGTTATTTTGTAAATAGGAGGTTATTTTCTGTGAGCATGGAGCAGGATGGGCATGGCTACAGGTTATTTTCTGTGAGCGTGGGGTGGGGTTAGGGTTAGGAGCAGAAGCAGGCATGGCTATGGGACACCCACCGGAATCCTGTCACTTTACTTTGCCACGCTGTACTTTCCTTTTTTTGCGTTTCTTCCCAAAAACTTTCTCCTCAGCAATAAAATTGAGAAACTTTTCCATAAATGCCACAGGACCACGTCGTTTGATTTCCCATCCCCTCTTTTATGTTCTTACTTCTCTACTGGTTTTCAAACTAATGGTTCCTTTAGGAGTGAGGGGTGAAGTCAGGAGTGAGGGGTGGAGCCAGGGGTGAGGGGTGGAGTCAGGGCTGAGGAGTGGAGTCAGGGGTACAGTATTAATAAATAGGAGAATATGGCACATTCAGTAAAGGGGGGTTAATTCTTTAATGGTGACAGGATGACATGGAAGCGATCATCCCACCCGTGGTCTGAATCAGTAAACACATCAGCCACTCCACACATATCTGCTTCTCAGTCCGTTTTGGCCACACAGCAGAGATCTACAGAGCAGCCCGTCTGAGGGCTTGAGAAGGTGGCCTTCGGAAGGTCACCTCACAGCACATGGGGCTGCACATTTCACAGCACACCTCACACAGGTAGGTGTGTATTTGGAGTGCAGACTCTCATCATTAATTCTATCATTACCAACCAGAGGAGTGAAATCCCCCAAAGCTTCTCCCAGTACAGCAGCTGCAGCACTGACCTGACCTGACGCTGGAAACACCTCCCGTGATTGGACCTGTGTAAAGGGCCTATCACACTGGCTGTGGGCTCCTGCTTGAGAAAGCTGTTCGCAATTGGTCAGAGATCGTTACTCAGGGGGGTGTGTCCCATCGTTTCCATGGCGACATTACCAGCAAGACGCCACCAGCAGCTGATCGTGAGAGCAGACACACACGATGCAGAGGGCTAAAGCCTGTGTGGATCAGTACTGTTACGCGACCTGAACAAGCAGCGAAAGATGTAAAAACCCGAAAGCCCAAACAGCTGGCAGCGCGACCGAGAGAACGCGGTTTGTCCCAAAATTCTGGCTCGCTGAAGTTACCGCCGAAAATGAGACACGGTCACAATGACCACAGGCTCTGAGAACAGCGCCTAAAGCAGCGCTCTCAACAACTCATTTATTAGATACCCAACAGGCCCACGTTACAGCGCATATTTCAGAGTCAGAAGGGCCACCCTCCAAGCCTATACGAGTGGAACTCCTCTCTGAGTATCCCTAATCCATATCCCGACTCCATTTTCCCTATTCCACATCCCTACCCCATTATCCCCAATCCATTACCTCTATTTTACATCCCTACCCCATTATCCCCAATCCATTACCTCTATTTTACATCCCTACCCCATTATCCCCAATCCATTACCTCTATTTTACATTCCTACTTCATTATCCCTATTCCCTACTCCATTATCGCTATTCCACATCCCTACCCCATTATCCCAAATCCATTACCTCTATTTTACATTCCTACTTCATTATCCCTATTCCCTACTCCATTATCGCTATTCCACATCCCTACCCCATTATCCCCAATCCATTACCTCTATTCCACATCCCTACCCCATTATCCCCAATCCATTACCTCTATTCCACATCCCTAACCCATTATCCCTATTCCACATCCCTATTCCATATTCCTACTCCATTATCCCTGCACTGGATGGATGTGTCGGGCCCAGCAGAACCAGGCCGGAACCAAACCCAAACGCAGCAGCAGAATGAAGAGAGCCACTTTATTACAGAATTTTACACAAAAGGAGACTTTATTTCAAAGAAGAGTCTGCAGCTCGGCTGGTCTGTGAATCAGCCTGTCCGTCAGTGCGGTCTGTCTGTCAGTCTGTCCATCAGTCCAGTCTGTCCGTCAGTCTATCACAGCAGTCTGTCAGTCTGGTCTGTCTGTCAGTCTGTCAGAGCGCTCAGTGAGTCCCCAGTGGTCAGGAGCAGAGGTCAGAGAAGAGTGGCCTGTCCCCATTCTCCATGGTCCTGCACAGAGGGACAGGGAGGGGGGGGCTGCCCCCCACCCCAATGCGAGGCCCCCCCGCACTCACAAAGTAGAAGGGCGTGTGGGTGATGCGGCCGTTCGACCAGCACTGGGGAGAAACAGCAGGCAGAGACATCAGAGGTGCCCCTGAGCTGTGCTGAGCTGCAGTTCAGCTCACAGGGGTTTTACCGCAGTGCCCCTAAGGACCACAAGGGGGTGCTCACGCACCACGCAACAAAACCCAGCCCTCACGGCAAAAAAAAAAACACTGCCATATCTAATTTTATATCAAGATTTTTAAAAATCAAGCATGTGCAAACATTTAAGAACACTGTAATACGAGATCATG
>CM077294.1:1345000-1397500 GCA_039654925.1 Anguilla pacifica
AGATGGGGGGTAAGATGTTTCAAATATAAAGGAAGAGTCAATGGATCATCCATGGATCTGGGTTCGAGCTGAGCCGATACCTCTTAGAATTGTAGATCCGTATGGAGTCGTCCAGGAGAGCCACTGCAAACTTGTCAGTGTGGGGGTGCCAGGCGAACCCCCGAACCGCGCAGTCTGACCTGGGACAGGAGAGGGACTCAGGTAAATACCGCTAACACAGCTACAGCTGAGATATAGACGCCCTGTTTCAGTGATAGGCTATAACTCAGATACAGACGCCCTGTTTCAGTGATAGGCTATAACTCAGATGCAGACGCCCTGTTTCAGTGATAGGCTATAACTCAGATACAGACGCCCTGTTTCAGTGATAGGCTATAACTCAGATGCAGACGCCCTGTTTCAGTGATAGGCCATAACTCAGATACAGACGCCCTGTTTCAGTGATAGGCTATAACTCAGATATAGACGCCCTGTTTCAGTGATAGGCTATAACTCAGGACACAGACGCCCTGTTTCATCGATAGGTTACAGCTCAGATACAGACGCCCTGTTTCAGTGATAGGCTATAACTCAGATATAGACCCCCTGTTTCAGTGATAGGCTATAACTCAGATACAGACACTCACCAGTCCAGTACCTGGGAGAACTCAGCAACCATGTCCTCAGTGCTCAGCTGCACAGAAACAGGAAAACACTCGTTAGCCAATCACAATCAGGTCCCTCTGTGCAGAATGACCCTGTAAATCTGGGTTCTTGAAAGAGGTCCTGTATATCTGCCTGTTAAGGGACTCTTCCAGCACAGGTTTGGTCCAGTAAGGGATTGTGGAATAGAGAAAGGAATGGGGGGCGGGGCTTACCATGAGATTAAGGAATAGAGAAAGGTGTGGGTCAGAGCTTACTGTGAGAAGGGATTAAAGGTGTAGGGTGGAGCTTACTTTGAGATGGGGATAATTAAAAGTTTGGGGGTGGGGCTTACTGTAAAATGGGGATAATGAAAGTTGTGGGGGCGGAGCTTACTGTAAGATGGGGATAATGAACAGTGTGGGGGCAGAGCTTACTGTAAAATGGGGATAATGAACAGTGTGGGGGCAGAGCTTACTGTAAAATGGGGATAATGAACAGTGTGGGGGCGGAGCTTACTGTAAGATGGGGATAATATACGGTGTGGGGGCGGAGCTTACTGTAAGATGGGGATAATGAACGGTGTGGGGGCGGAGCTTACTGTAAGATGGGGATAATGAACGGTGTGGGGGCGGATCTTACTGTAAGATGGGGATAATATACGGTGTGGGGGCGGAGCTTACTGTAAGATGGGGATAATGAACGGTGTGGGGGCGGATCTTACTGTAAGATGGGGATAATATACGGTGTGGGGGCGGAGCTTACTGTAAGATGGGGATAATGAACAGTGTGGGGGCGGATCTTACTGTAAGATGGGGATAACGAACGGTGTGGGGGCGGAGCTTACTGTAAGATGGGGATAATATACGGTGTGGGGGCGGAGCTTACTGTAAGATGGGGATAATGAATGGTGTGGGGGCGGAGCTTACTGTAAGATGGGGATAATGAACAGTGTGGGGGCGGAGCTTACTGTAAGATGGGGATAATATACGGTGTGGGGGCGGAGCTTACTGTAAGATGGGGATAATGAACGGTGTGGGGGCGGAGCTTACTGTAAGATGGGGATAATGAACGGTGTGGGGGCGGATCTTACTGTAAGATGGGGATAATATACGGTGTGGGGGCGGAGCTTACTGTAAGATGGGGATAATGAACGGTGTGGGGGCGGAGCTTACTGTAAGATGGGGATAATGAACGGTGTGGGGGCGGAGCTTACAGTAAGATGGGGATAATGAACGGTGTGGGGGCGGAGCTTACTGTAAGATGGGGATAATGAACAGTGTGGGGGCGGAGCTTACTGTAAGATGGGGATAATATACGGTATGGGGGCGGAGCTTACTGTAAGATGGGGATAATGAACGGTGTGGGGGCGGATCTTACTGTAAGATGGGGATAATGAACAGTGTGGGGGCGGAGCTTACTGTAAGATGGGGATAATGAACGGTGTGGGGGCGGAGCTTACTGTAAGATGGGGATAATGAACAGTGTGGGGGCGAAGCTTACTGGAAGATGGGGATAATACACGGTGTGGGGGCGGAGCTTACTGTAAGATGGGGATAATGAACGGTGTGGGGGCGGATCTTACTGTAAGATGGGGATAATGAACGGTGTGGGGGCGGAGCTTACTGTAAGATGGGGATAATGAACGGTGTGGGGGCGGATCTTACTGTAAGATGGGGATAATATACGGTGTGGGGGCGGAGCTTACTGTAAGATGGGGATAATGAACGGTGTGGGGGCGGAGCTTACTGTAAGATGGGGATAATGAACGGTGTGGGGGCGGAGCTTACTGTAAGATGGGATAATGAACGGTGTGGGGGCGGAGCTTACTGTAAGATGGGGGAACAGAGAACCATGGAAAGAGGAGACCCAGCGCAGTAAAGCCAGAGCGAAGCCAGATCCTACTGTCAGCCACCTAGGAACTGAACACACACATTACACACACATTACACAGACATTACACACACATTACACACACATTACACAGACATTACACACACATTACACAGACATTACAAACACATTACACAGACATTACACACACATTACACACACTTACACACACATTACACAGACATTACACACACATTACACAGACATTACACACACATTACAAACACTTACACACACATTACAAACACATTACACACACATTACACAGACATTACAAACACATTACACACACATTACAAACACTTACACACACATTACACACCCACACAGACATTACACACACATTACACAGACATTACAAACACATTACAAACACATTACAAACACTTACACACACATTACACACACATTACACACACATTACAAACACATTACAAACACTTACACACACATTATACACCCACACAGACATTACACACACATTACACACACATTACACAGACATTACATACACATTACATACACTTACACACACATTATACACACACACAGACATTACACACACATTACACAGACATTACAAACACATTACAAACACTTACACACACATTACACACCCACACAGACATTACACACACATTACACACACATTACACAGACATTACATACACATTACAAACACTTACACACACATTATACACACACACAGACATTACACACACATTACACACACATTACACAGACATTACAAACACATTACAAACACTTACACACACATTACACACCCACACAGACATTACACACACATTACACAGACACTACATACACATTTTACACACGTACACACACTTACACACACTTACACACACACACACAGAGCCAGCACGCTCACACACACACACACACCCACACACAACACACATTTACACACATGCAAAGCGCGCACACACACGCACACACACACATTACACAAACATTACACAGACATTACAAACACATTACAAACAATTACACACACATTACACACCCACACAGACACTACATACACATTTTACACACGTACACACACTTACACACACACACAGAGCCAGCACGCTCACACACACACACACACCCACACACAACACACATTTACACACATGCAAAACACACACACACACGCACGCGCACACACACACATTACACATATGTACAGCACTCACCCTCGCTGGAGTTGGCAATTTCCTCAAACAGCCCAGAGAGGCCAGCATCTCGCCTTAAACACATCAGCACAGGGGTCAGGGGTCAGGGGTCAGTATGACTGCGTGTGCACACAAAAGCGCGTGTGTGTGTGTACCAGGGTTACAGTAAGTGAGTGTGTGTGTGTACCAGGGTTACAGTAAGTGAGTGTGTGTGTGTACCAGGGTTACAGTGTATTAGAGTAAGTGTGTGTGTTTGTGTATATATATATACACACCACGCTGCAGCGCTCCTCATCCACAGTGTGTCTTTATGATCCAGGAAGGCGGCCTTGCTGCTGCTCTCCAGGTGACTGTGTGACTTCAGAGCATCGCGCCGAAAGTGAAGGTTGTTCCATTCCTTTAGATTACAGTACGTACACACACACACGAACATTCAGTTACTGAATACAGGCGCAAAAACCAACAGACAAAACATACATCAGAACAGGTAACGCTGTTCTTCTTCGCTCCAAATGTCTCCATGAATCAGAAGGAATTTTCACCGTATCGTCTGGTCTAAGAAACCAAATGATCTGTCAACAGCTAGTCAGCAAGTTGCTGCTGTACTTACGTGTTGCCCCAGCAACGCTGATAATTCCTCACCTGCTTCGGGTAGCTGTCCACGGAGGTGCCGGCCACCAGCTCGTTATTGGACTCATACAACGTCACCTGCCCGTCGGGCAGCGGGGAAGGAAAAAGAGCCAACGAACACATCATCGGAGACTTCACACACACATTGGACCTGGGAAACAGCAGCACAAGAACACACCGAACGAGTTCGGAAAACGGTAAGATAACTGTATATTGTAATTGCCTCAGTGTTGCCACTGGTAAGATGAAATAAATGGTAGATGATCGTAATGTAGAGACAGCACTTGCTGGTTATCCCATGATATATACCAGCCCAGCTAGCAAGTTAACGTAGCAAGTCAAGTAGCTACGAAAACTTCAGTGGCTGTTACACTAGCTAGTTAGCTCTCATTGCTGACGCTAACTGGGTAACTTAACAGACGTTAGCCGGTGTGTTTCGTGCTCCAGCTAGTTAGCGAGTGAGCCAGCAGTTTGCCACGTTTTTTGTTCAGACGTCCATTGCCACAGTTGTAAGAAATCCATAATTTTACCGAATTACCTGTGACACGCTTTTACTTTGTAGTGTTGACTTCGTAGGAAGCAAATCCCGCCTGTGTTTCGCCCAGAGACTGTAAAACGGACGGAGGACGGTACACGACTGTGGACAAACAGGACCGAAAACAAAAACTGAAAACTGAAACGCGATCCACGATGAGCAGAACCCATAAAGAACCCATAAAACGCTACCTCCACCTAGTGGCAGCGCCGAGACTACGTCCAAAATGCGCATCTCGGAATCGATTCAAAACGAATTGTACATGAGATTACGCTCACTTACACGGTCTATACGCGCTACATGTATACTTTTCACGAGCCTTTATAAGGTCTGGTAGCAGTTTTAATTTTTAAAAAAAACAGGACACTAAAACATTTACGCTTTCATGTTGCATGAACCTCTCTGCAAGATATTGACAGGTGAGACAGTGTTTTTGTAGGAAGAAGCACATCACTACCACACTGGTTTAGATCACAACATGTAACAAACTAGATGAATGCTTTGTTTATGTATATATAAGGTGGACACGCCTTCTGATTAGTGGTTTCGGCTATTTCAGCCACACCCACTGCTAACAGGTGCATAAAATCAAGTATACAGCCATGCAATCTCCATTGATAAACATTGGCAGTAGAATGTGTCATACTGAAGAGCTCAGTGACTTTCAATGTGGCACTGTCATAGGATGCTACCTTTCCAACAAGTCAGTTTTGCCCTGCTGGAGCTGTCCCAGTCAACTGTAAGTGCTGTTATTGTGAAGTGGAAACGTACAGGAGCAACAACAGCTCCGCCACAAAGCGGTAGGGCACACAGCGCTCCCGTGTAGCATGTTAAAAAACATCTGTCCTCGGCTGCAACACACACTACAGAGACCCAAACCACCTCTGGAAACAACGTCAGCACAATAACTGTGTGTCGAGAGCTTCATGCAATGGGTTTCCATGGCCGAGCAGCCGCACACAAGCCTAAGATCTCCATTCGCAATGCCAAGCGTTGGCTGGAGTGGTGTAAAGCACACCACCATTGGACTCTGGAGCAGTGGAAACGTGTTCTCTGGAGTGATGGATCATGCTTCCCGATCCGGCTGTCTGACAGATGCATCTGGGTTTGGTGGAATGAATAGTGCCCACTGTAAAGTTTGGTGGAGGAGGAATAATGGTCTGGGGCTATTTTCCAGAGTTTGGGCTGGGCCCCATAGTTCCAGTGAAGGGAATCTTAATGCTACAGCATACAATGACATTCTAGACAATTGTGCTTTGTGACAAGTTTGGTGAAGGCCCTTTCCTGTTTCAGCATGACACTACTGCCCACTGAGGTCTACTGAAGACTGGCCTACACAGACCAGCTGGAATTTAGTCTCTTTGGTCTTTGGATTTGTGTTTCTGTTTTTATGTCAATTTTCATTTTATTCCCCTCTGGAGCAGGTGAATTTGCAAATTTGTTCTTGAAAGGTGCTAAATAAATTTTTACTTACAGGCAGATTCTACATATCTCTAGACAGGCCCTTTCCTGTTAAGGAGGGAATGGACAATGCCCAATGAAGAAAACCATCTTCATCACAGTTAATACTGAATTATTAATATTATACATATGATAGAACACCCAGCTGATGTCGTTAAATATTTATCTTTTAACAGCACTCACAATGCAAGCTTATGCTTACATATAATTTCCACTGAAAACCTGAAATAATTTCCAGAGTCATAGTTTTTTCAGCATTTCACATCTTTTTAATTCTGGATTTAATTTTTCAACAATTCTGTGACACCCAGGTCTACAATCTCTTTGAAAACGTGCACAAAAACAAAAAAGGGAGTTTCTTTTTCCTGCAAAG
Organism: Anguilla pacifica; assembly: GCA_039654925.1. Lineage (NCBI taxonomy): Eukaryota > Metazoa > Chordata > Actinopteri > Anguilliformes > Anguillidae > Anguilla > Anguilla pacifica. Next base: position 1,351,695 of record CM077294.1, read on the forward strand.
AATAATAAAAAATAAAATCTGACTCAAGTGAAGGAAAGAGCAGGAATTCTAGTGTTACTTCTATAGTTTCCCGTAACTTCTCATTTAAATTCTCACTTTCAGTCTTATCATATGTAAAGACATACCCGTCTTACACCCAAATCTCACCCCCCCACCCCCACCCCCACCCCCACCCCCCATTTCCAGCTCCCAGCAGCCTTGTAGTTAAAAAAAATATTTTCTCTATTTTAAAACAAATATTCCAACGTATTAACTTTGTAGTATGCGTCTGCATTTAGGAAAAAAAACACCGCCTGCAGCCAGACCCCGTCCTCCTCCTACTCCCCCCCCCCCCATATTCCAAAGCTCCTCCTCACTGCTCCCCGAAAAAACAGGGTGACATAACAGGAATGACAAGGAGAAAAGCTAAACATTAAATTAAAGGTGACACAAACACTGTTAAAATAACCCCCCTACATATATATATATTTCATACCCACTTTAAAAAAAACAAAAAAAAAACATCATTTTTTAACATGTTAGTTTGCAATTCCTGTACATCATACCAAGGGTATCTGAGAGAGAGCACTGCAGCATTATTTCCAGGTGATAAAGGGTTTGGGGATCTCCAGAGTTCAAAAAGTTTGGCTTCCACTAAAAATGCGAGATCAGCAAGTACCAGGTGCTGTAGGACTGAGTACAAACAAATATGAACGCAGCCAAATGAGAAGAACAGAGAAAACAGTCCAGAATCTATTGTTTTTTATTTTGCCTTTTCAGTTTTTAAAAAATAAAAAATAAATTTTTTCTGTAGAAAAATCTGATGCTATTTTTTTTAGGCCAATTCAGATTTTCCCACCTGCACTCTATCTGATGATGAACGGAGAAGGGAGTGGACCAATAAAATAATATTAAAAGAAAAAAAACCATAAAACCGAAATATTAAAATCCTGGAATTAAAAGGGAATTAAGACCCTGGCAGAGTAATAAATATGATGTGGGTGATGTGTGTCGATGGGGTGATAGCAGATTGTTGCCTGGCTACAGTAAATGGCCTGATGGTGAAGCGAGGGGGTGGAGCCAGCGCAGGCTCCTGCGCTAGTTGGTCGCCAGTCCAGTCGCTTCGGATGAGAGTCTGAAAGACCAGAAAAAACCAGCGTTAACAATCACAGCGCTAAAAATCACAGCGCTAACAATCACAGCGCTAAAAATCACAGCACTAACAATCACAGCGCTAACAATCACAGCGCTAACAATCACCACTGCTGATGAAAGGTGGGGCACAGGTACGGATGATGACAGAAATCTGTTCCCCCCCCCCCCCCCCCCGAGCCGGCTTACCGCGCGTTGATGAGGTACTCGGCCAGGCTGATGCTGGCGGCCGAACCCGTTATGGTGACCTGCCGGTCCGAGGACCCCTCCACCGGGTTGGCGATCTTGATCTGAGCCCCTGACATCTGCCGAATCTCGTTAATCTTGGCGCCCTGACGACCGATGATGCAGCCGATCAGCTACAGGAGGGAGGGAGGAAAGGAGGGAGAGAGGAAGGGAGGGAGGAAGAGAGAGAGGGAGAAGGGTATCAGACTGAACACCAAACCAGAGCGCTGTATCGTTGAATCCCCGGGAACACCGCTCCTCTCCTCCTGTATGACCTGCTTAAAGGCCTGAGTGAGGAGTTAGTGAACACACTTTCACACGGGAGCCCAGCCCCGAGCCAGGCGGCCTCCCAGCAGCCTGATTAAAACACCGGCTCCCGTTTTCTCTTAGGTAGCACATCGTTAAATATGGAATTAAAAGGTCTGTAATTTCATGTTTGAAAATACTAAAAAATTTTAATTCATCCTTGTACACTCCATCCGTAATTAATAGCTCAATACGAACCCAAATGGGCCCGAGGACAGAGCCAAGAGGCACTCACGTCGTTTGGAATGGTGAGCTCGTGGGACCCCGTCTGGGCGGAGGTGTCCATACCTGCTGAAAAAAACAAAACGTTCACACCTTTAGCACGGTGTCAGCCTTCTACAACCTAGAGCCAGTAATAAATGGTCATTCAAACTGTAAATGCTTAGAGCCATCACACAAGCACGCACGCACGCACGCACACACACACACACACACACACACACGCATGTACGCACGCACGCACGCGCACACACACGCATGTACGCACGCACGCACGCACACACGCACGCGCACACACACACACACGCATGTACGCACGCACGCACACACACACACACACACACACACACACACACACAGTTTCAGGTACTAACCAGTGAAGCCCTGACTGCTGGGAGCCAATGGAAAAGGGCTCTGCTGCATGGCCAGCTGGTGCAGTTTGGTGAGCTGTGGAGAGAGAGGGAGGGAGAGAGATAAAGAGAGAAAGAGAGAAAATGCATTACTGTGCGTAGTACATGATCCTTCAGACTGTGAGTAGATTCATATGCATTCATACAGACTGGTAATGTCCGTAGAGACACATGGATACACAGCACATGATGCAGTGCGAATCATTCAAAGGCTTATTTGAATCAGGATCTAGTGCTGAGTTCCACTCTCTGCCAACATCCACCCTGTAAGCCCTGGCACTGCGAGTGGCATTTACACCTGTGCCCAGCAGCACGGCAGCCACTGCCTACTGGTCTCAGCCCATCTAGTGGGTGAGGAAGAGGAGGAGGAGGAGGAAAGCTGCTTCACTTACATCAGGCTGTGGGATCGCATGCTGCCCTTGGACGGCATATGCCTGAAACGAGAACGCAGGGTTCAGGAGAGAAGCAGCGTTGGGCCTGTGGCTCTGAGCTTCATTAAACCTGCTCATACCAACAGGACTAAAACACCCACTCATTTAAACATGATTCCATTAAACTGCTCAAACTAACAGGACTAAAACACCCACTCATTTAAACATGACTCCATTAAACCTGCTCAAACCAACAGGACTAAAACACTCACTACTATAAACATGACTGAATCAAACCTGCTCATACCAACAGGACTAAAACACCCACTCATTTAAACATGATTCCATTAAACTGCTCAAACCAACAGGACTAAAACACCCACTCATTTAAACATGACTCCATTAAACCTGCTCATACCAACAGGACTAAAACACTCACTACTATAAACAAGACTCCATTAAACCTGCTCATAGACACCCCTGCCCCCCCCCTCCCCCCCAGCCCCCGGTTACCTGTCCTCCTGCAAAAATAACCGGTGAGCCTGAAGGTTTGGGTCTGTATGGGATGGTCACACCCTTTGGGGGCGACTGCAGAGAGAGGGGATAATGAAGTCAGTTACACCTCCACAAACACTCCATGGGCGTGCAGCTGATATACAGAGTGCTGAGATATTCACACGACCTCTCAGCACTTTATAATGATGAGCTAAACTAACAGAGCCCAGTAATCTGCTGTACAGCCCAGGAAACGTTAACGGTTTTCATTATGTTCCCCACCCCCACATAAAACATCTATCACTGCCTTTATTTACTCAGTCGTTTAGGTAGGCTGATGTTAGCATGTTTGTCGGCTACATGGCTAAAAAAATAATGCTTAGTCTAGTCAGCAAACTAGCAACATGAAATAAAATGAATAAAACAGAAACTTTGCTCTTTTAAGTCTTCTGGTTGTCAGTCTATATTTTATGTAAATGTGGCAACTTTATGCAAGGTGCTGTTGGGGCCAGGGCTCACTTGTAAATGAGACGGAAATATCAACAGGGCATCCCTGTTAAAATAAACTATTTTTAAAAAAGGAAAGGACAGATCTCCCTGCCGTAACGGTTGAGTGCAGTGGTGGAAAAACAAGCAGCCATGTTGATTTCTGCGATTTGTGCCCCAGTGACAGTGGCACTTTCATGGCATATTCCGTTTGGAGAAGTCACCTACATGAGCGGACAATGACATCACAATACTGGTATGACATCACAATACTTGTGCGTACTGGTGTCGTAGTGCCTCCTAGAGGTAGTTTGCTGATAGTGCGGAAATGATTTGCGCTGCCATGACGCCCTTATATAGTGCCCAAATTCTACAGCTACAAGCAGCTGTGTCTTTAAATAAACCCAAAAAAAACACCGACATCAGAGTGATATTTCACAGGCAGACAGGTTAGATGAGAGTCCATTAATTATCTTTAGTTATTAACGGCATGAAAGGTGGCCTGTCTGTCGCCCCTAGGGCTGCAGCAGCTGTTCTTCCTCTGGCTGTGCTGCAGGTAGGTACTGCAGGCGAGTACTGCCTGCCCCCAGAACAGGTCTCTCATCTTATAGCTGGCTGTGCTGCAGGTAGGTACTGCAGGTGAGTACTGCCTGCCCCCAGAACAGGTCTCTCATCTTACAGCTGGCTGTGCTGCAGGTGAGTACTGCCTGCCCCCAGAACAGGTCTCTCATCTTATAGCTGGCTGTGCTGCAGGTGAGTACTGCAGGTGAGTACTGCCTGCTCCCAGAACAGGTCTCTCATCTTACATCTGGGATTAAACCACTCATTTTACTGAGTAAATTTTAAAAAGCTATATGAACAACAAACATCACATACTATGCAATAATGTAATGACTGTGTGAAATGCCAATTTCAGCTAGATGACAGAAGGTAATTGGATGATAAGATTGGTCTCTGAAAAGTGCATCATTTAAGCAAGATTACATTGCTTCATCCATTTCTTACAGAATAAATGTAGCTCAGGTCAGTGAATTGTAAACTTGCACTGATGCAGTTAGGTATAAAAAATGTTTTGTCCACTTCAGAGATCTGGTTCTTTGCTGTTCATTAGTTTGATGTTCATTGGGGTAGTTTTGCTCTTGTTTGTTATAACTTTATGTTAATGTTAAACACGGTGGTTGCAACTTGTCAATCGAATGTGCACTTCTTGCACTTTCTGTCTGGGGAATTACTGCCCTTCGACCCTGACGCCTGCACTTGCGTTTGCACAGTAAGACGCTCTGGATAAGCGCTTCTGCTTTTAGGGCAGTACAGTAAAGCAGAGAAGCGTATGAATGACACAGTTCCACCGAATAACAGCTGAAACCCGCGGTGTCAAAACGAGGCCAAAACCCTCCTGCGGTGAGGCTGTCAGCCTGCGGGACCTCGTGATGTGTGTGAAAGCTGTTAATGCAGGGAACCGGCTGGTTCTGGCCAGTTCTGACCTGTTCTAGCCGGTTCTGACCAGTTCTGACCCACCTCCAGCATAACCACGCAGATCTGCTTCACGCACTCGATGATGGACTGGGGCGTCCCGGCGATGGTGATCGCTCGCTCCGTGGAGTTGGGCAGCATGTCCCCTGCAACCTGAACCTGAGCTCCTGTGGACTGCCGGATGGGGGGGGTCACAGTTAAAACCTGGCAACCCATTAGTTCCATCATTAAAATAGTTAATAGGAGCTACACTCATAAAAGGAGGGGCACCCGTGTGCAGTCATTCTGGCATACATGTATGAACCAGCACCCATCTCTGACCCCTTACCTGTCCAACCCCTCTCTCCTCACCTGGACTTACCCACCTCTGTGACGCCTCAGCCCACCCACGCTCAGACCCTCCCGCAGTCTAGCCCCTCCCCCGCGGTGGCCACACCCACCTCTCTGATCTCTTTGATCTTGCAGCCGCCCTTGCCGATGAGGGAGCCGCACTGGCTGGCGGGGACCACGATGCGCAGCGTCACCGGCGGCTTGCTGGTGGCCGTGCTGTTGGTCATGGCGCTGCTGATGTCCTGGAGGAGGAGGAGGAGGAGGAGGAAGATGCAGTCAGACAGGACAGCGGAAAGAACAAACACCGTCTCCTCACCTACTGTCCGCACGCACGGTCTGGGACAGAGGTCACGCGCTCCACACAGCTGCACGACCTTCTGACGTCATCAGGCGCACGTGTCACATGACTGCTGTAGCCTAAAAAAAGACGGCTCAGAGGACATCACGCCTGCCCACCACGGCTCAGGCGGCAGTTCAGCCTGGCCCCCGTCCGCAGGACCGGGGGGGCTGCCGCAGATAAACCCCTCTGAGCCGTTTCAGGCCGCCGGGCTCATCGGTACAGGTGTGCAATCGGCAGAGGGGACGGGGATAGGTGGGGGTGCGACGTACCTCCTCCAGCTTCTCGATGATCATGGAGAAGGCTTTAAAGATGGCTGTGGTGGGCCCTGCCAGAGTAATGATCCTCTCTGGACAATTCCCTTCAGAGATGTTGATGCGGGCACCACTCTGTAGAACACACACCGTTTTAAAACTTTCCCCCAGGGCTCACACCCTCTCAAATTTCACTCCTTCTGCCCATAGGACCTCCTCACCCCACCCCACCCCTTCACCCCCCACCTCTCCTGATCACAGATTCTCAGTTGTTCACATTTCCACAGAAATTCCACGTTGAGGTGGAGGTGGGGGAGGTGGGGGAGGAGGAGGAGGAGGAGGAGGAGGAGGAAAGGCACATAAACAGACCAACAAAAGCAAAGTGCTGACCTGGCTGTCTACTTATGACCTTGAGGGAAAATATCTGATTGGATGAGAGGACATCGCAAAGAGGAAGTTTGGAATGGCAGGCAGCCAATGAGCTCAGGGCTTTCAGGCTGAGGCAGCTTTTTCCTCCACTAGCCTTTTTAAAACCGTTCTGATGTTTCTCAGAGTCATTCTGAAAGAACGTCTTAGAAATTACTTTTATATCTTTGTGCGTGTCTAGCAATCACTATTATAGTTGACTATAAACAAAATCATATTTCAGGAAAAAGACGTACATATTTTCGGGAATACGTTATTATATTTATAGGCCCATCTTATCGCTGTAACCAGAGCGATAAGAGGATTTTTTGGAACAATCCCACCAACTGCACACCTCCATTGTGGCCAGTGTTAACCATCCAGTGCATTAAATACAGTGGTATGCAAACATCTGAGCTGTTCTTATCCATTTAAGAGACTGAAAGAGCTAAATAAAACATAAATATGTATTTTTAATGGCTTACCTCTTCTCTCATCTTCTTCACAGACTCACCCTTCTGCAAATAAAAAAGTAATGAATTATATATGATATTCAGCAAGGACAGGATGTCATTTGGACAACTGCAGGAAAGAAATCGGGGGAAATATCACTCACCTTACCGATGATGCTTCCAACTTCCTACAGAGAGACAAACACGAAAAACCCTGTGAATCGTACTTCACCTTTAGACATTTACACAGTCAGGTAACCAGGACAGTCAGGAATCCATTCTAGGGGACATGTATTAAAGGATATATATAAAGTCAACCTTGGCTCAAGTAACAGAAGACAACAGTATTTTTGGTTAACAACAGTCATTGTCCTGGTTCAATATTTAGGCCAAGTCTCGTTAAAACATGGCTTTAAAGAAGGACCGTTTTGGACCAGAAAAAAGGTTTGTGAGCCATATTAAGTCACCATCATTATCATCGTCGTGAACCCGACATGATTCCTCACCTTGCCGTGCATAAGCAATCTGATGGTTAGGGTTACATTGAGCCCTCCTTCAATCACACCGGAGTCCATTCCTGCAACGTCGGGACAGGGTAGCTCAGCTAAGGGGCCAAGAACAGCAGTCTTTGGTCACAGGAGCTGGAACTTAAAAGTCGGGGAGAGACAGAGATAGACATGAGAAGGACAAAATACAGATGGACGGGGTAGCCGTAAAACTGGAGATTAACCTCGCAGTGTGCGTCGTATATTTAAAGTAAAGGGGTTTTTATTTAAATTCCACCCAGAGGCAGTTCATCAGGGCAAATACGCTGTCCTCAAGGTCTTCTAATGTTATACTCTGAGGCAAGTTAGCCAAATTGATGGAGGAAAGTTGTCAACTTGCGAACTTTTTTTGAATACACAACTTGTATACCCTATACATATATAGGCAACATTTCCGTACAGAACCCAACATGGACATCATAACAGAAAACAAACAAAATCACATCACATTGCTTGCACTAACGCACAAGGTAGCTAGTCTATGGGCTAGACGACCTAACTAGCTAGCTTGCTAGCAAAACGTCATACGTGCGGCTGAATGGCCGGCTAGCTAGCGTTAGCTTGCTAAGCAGAAAACCAATAAGTTTACGAACAGTTGATGAAACCAAAGTTTGTCATCAAAAAGACCGAAAATGAACACAATATCAAATTCGTTTTGCTACAAGGCAACTAAATGGCGAGCTAAACTTAAAGATAATAAAAACGATTTGAAACGTCCTCTATCCGGTCGCTAGCAAATGTGTTTACAAGCAGCCTAAGCTCCACACGGGCAACCTTAATGCCAGGTACAGTTGGGCCTTGTGCGAGACTGTGATTCGCAGTGTTGGGAGACATTTTTGGAAATAAATAAATTACAGTAAGAAGTGCGTGTTATTGTAGCGTGAGCATGGATAAGATTGCTGCTTAGCTGTTGCATGTGGTTTACTGGCTAATTCTAGCAAGAAGGATTAAATCTAAATCTGGGAAGGCAGAAGTCATAGTTTCATTTTTCACCATCGACATGTCCTTAGAAAGTCAACCAGCCAACTCAGCTAAAAGAGCGGAACAAATAATTCAGCTCATTGAAATGTTCACTTTATTTAGTTAAGATAGTCTAGCAGCTGTCCGAGCTGCGAAGCTGTCATATTAATTGCAATCGCATGATAGTTCAGCCACACAATTAAAATCCCGGATTGAAATTAGATTAGCCCACTAGTCTATCTTTAAATGCACATTTTCGGATCGCTTGCAGTTAGCCGACTAGCTAGCAAGCATTGCACTGGCAGCTAGCTAGCTAGCTATTAGGGTAACCAGCCAGATAGCCACTGAGGGGCGTATACGTTACCTAGCGATAGCTAAGCAGCATGCTCACCAGAGCCTTGTTCACACAGTAAATCAAAATACCTACAATAACTGACATGGACTCAGCTAGCTGTGTATGCTACTTATGGGGTAAATTAACAGGTAAATCTGGGAAAAGTACACAGTTCTGTTAGCCAGCTAGCAAAGTAGCCTAGCTTTAATTCATAGGGGTTGCATCGGGTAGTAACTGCCGCTTAGTATCCCGCATTAGTGCTGCCGAGGCCTGGTAACGCAGCTCGCAGCCTGACGGTGGAAACTCATAGTGGCTGCGCGTTAACCCTCTCTTTCACTCCGAAAAATAAATGCAAAAAAAGTCTTCTTACCTGATCTGGTCCTTGAGCGGCGAGCAGGGGAGGGGAGGGTCTTAAGGGCAGAAGGGGAGAGGTTCGGGAGGGTATGAACCCAGGGGGAGAGTTTTAAAAGGATCCGGGGAAGAGGGGAGAGTGACTGTACGAGATCGTGCTCCACTCTTTGCACAAAGACAACAAAACTTGCACCTCTCAACTTTCACCTTTAACCCGACCCTCCTCCCTGGGTAAAATGGTGGGATAAAGATCTCGCAGACGCGCCCCCCTCCTGCGTGCTCATCGGATACTGTATTTTCGGAGTACATGCGCCATTGTAAAATAAATGAACACAGTTTTATTATAAGGCACTATAAAATAAGGATTACGCTATTCAATCACTGCTGATCACAAGACATAGATTTTCGATAATATAAAATATTACATTTTATTAGACGAAATCATAAATTATGACACGTCTTGTTTTAGAATAGGCTCATAAATACTTATGACAAATACTTATTTATCATAATGGCTTATTAACCACCAAAAAAGAACCTTATAATTACAGACGATGGTAACAATGTTAATTTATGTCTGTTGTCAAGACCAAAACAATCAGTTTATCATGGTAATTATTCCAACGAAATAGTGCAGTGCTCAATAATTTTGAAACTTAATATTTGATATGGGAATAATTTATGATATCAAGTATGATTTTTTCCTACAAATATTTACTGTGATATTTGACACAATGCTATAACCATGAGTTATCGGAGTGAAGGTACAGCACAGTAAACATTAAAATATTTTTTAAACTGTATTAATGACAATGTTTAAAAAAAGAGAAAGGGAACACAAATAAAACAAATGCACACACACAAAAAAAAAACTGTATGGAAAAGGATCCTAAACAGAGTTTTCAAAACTCTTCTCAGATGAAAAACAGTGAAGTGGCCAAAATTCAACAACTAAGTGAAAATTCTGTACTCAAGGAAGGCAGCCCACCCTCGTTGAGAGCTGCAGGGAAAAGGCTGGTGAGGCAAGCTGTGTATTTTTGTACTGACAGGGAATAATAACTCGGCTATCTTCCCTCGGTCGGAGCTTCCTAAACCCCCATCTCCAAATATTATGGCTAGAGTGTTGTAGCAGACCACTGAATATGTGCAAAAACATCTTGTTTGTGGTTAGATGTTCCATAAGCAATGCCAGTGGTCTGCTTTGTTCCTGACACACTTGTGCACTCTCTTCAGTAAACAGGAGGCAATCCCTTCACAGCTTCACAAATTGAAAAAGACAAGCGAATGGAAGGAACCCGCTCAACACGGAACAGATGTTCTCCTCCACTGCCAGAGCAGAGAGCGCATCTGAGTGGGAGAGACCCATATAACACTGAGATATACACAGAGCTGCTGTTGCATTAAAATAACTCCACACAGAATAAGCAGATGAGACATGATCTCCACTGGAGACACCGTAATTTAAAATGATGTTCATTGTTTGTTCTTTTCCAGTCTTGAAATCCACTCATCTTTTTATCTATACCTGCTTATCCTGGTGAAGGTCGCGGGGGGTGCTGGAGCTAGTCTGGAGCCTCCTGGAGCCTATCCCTGCATGCACTGGGCTAGAGGCAGGAATACACCCTGGACAGGTCACCAGTCTACCCAATCAGGGTCAATCAGAGCACACACACCTCACACACACACTTATACCTAGGGGCAATTTGGAGTCTCCTATTAGCCTACCTGCACGTCTTTTTACTGTGGGAGGAACCCGGAGTACCCAGAGGAAACCCACACAAACACGAGGAGAACATGCAAACTCCACACAGAAAAGGCAAGGTTGGGACTCAAACCCGTGACCTTCTTGCTGTGAGACGACAGCACTACCCATTGCACCGCCGTGCCGCGCCAGTCTCTAAATGAACCCATTAAATGTGACACCAGGGCAATCTCCACACTGCCGGAAAAGGAACACCCTGCAGCAGAGCAGAGAAACTGGACTGGCACATTTTTGGAGAATTAGCTCTGTGTGGCACTTTACTCTGCAGAGACTGACTGCGAGTCAGGACACAGAAAGCGCTTCCTGCGAGTCAGTACACAAGTAGCACTTCCTGTGAGTCAGTACACAAGCAGCACTTCCTGTGAGTCAGGACACAGAAAGCGCTTCCTGCGAGTCAGTACACAAGTAGCACTTCCTGTGAGTCAGTACACAAGCAGCACTTCCTGTGAGTCAGTACACAAGTAACACTTCCTGTGAGTCAGTACACAAGCAGCACTTCCTGTGAGTCAGTACACAAGCAGCACATCCTGCGAGTCAGTACACAAGCAGCACTTCCTGCGAGTCAGTACACAAGCAGCACTTCCTGTGAGTCAGTACACAAGTAGCACTTCCTGTGAGTCAGTACACAAGTAGCACTTCCTGTGAGGCAGTACACAAGCAGCACCTCCTGTGAGTCAGTACACAAGTAGCACTTCCTGTGAGTCAGTACACAAGTAGCACTTCCAGTGAGTCAGTACTCAAGCAGCACGTCCTGTGAGTCAGTACACAAGTAGCACTTCCTGTGAGGCAGTACACAAGTAGCACTTCCTGTGAGTCAGTACACAAGCAGCACTTCCTGTGAGTCAGTACACAAGTAGAACTTCCTGTGAGTCAGTACACAAGTAGCACTTCCTGTGAGTCAGTACACAAGCAGCACTTCCTGTGAGTCAGTACACAAGTAGAACTTCCTGTGCGTCAGTACACAAGCAGCACTTCCTGTGAGTCAGTACACAAACAGCACTTCCACCATTCCTCAGTGGATGCTTCACTGAGCACTTTGGACAGTTCATCCACAGCAAATCAGCCAACGACAGTTTTAACTACATTTTGTATTGCAAAAGGTGACAATAAATGTGTGGAGGCACAGATGTCCTTCAGCATAATTTCAATTTTCAAAAAAAAAAAAGAAAAAAAAGAAAGACATTTGCATTTGCACGTTTAGAATATCCATGTATGTAAAAATGCTAACATGTACAACAGCTTCACCCCACCTTTGACACATTAGGCCTGTGTGAAACGAACAGTGGAAGAAAAAGATGAAACATTTCACACACACACTCAGACACGCATGTCGCATATGAGGTTGCGTTGTTACTCAGAGGTAGAAAGATGGAGAGGTGGAGTGGTAGGGAGGTGGAGAAGTGGAAAAGTGGAGAGGTAGAGAGGTGGAGGGATAGAGAGGCAGAGAGAGACAGGTTCCTGCAGTGTGTAATAATTCCTAACATCCCTTTGTACTCGGTCAGTTTTTCTGTGTACATTTGTATCTGTAACCACAGTAACCAAGTAACTCGGGTTCAAGGACATCAGGAAGAAGGACCCGTGGTTACCGCTTGCTCATGGAATTTTAAGTGTGGGAAAAAAAAAGCAAATATAACAACCTGTGTGCTGTACCTGATACAATCCTACAGTTTACAGTGGGGGAGGAGGAAAGCCAGCTGCCCATTTATTCTGACCAATCACAATTCATATTTTAGATTTTCCCAACATAAAAAATTAACCAGTCATCACAAAAGCACTTTAATTGAATATGAAAAACAAAGAAAACCGAACCGTGGAACCAAAGAGTGAGAGATAGGGGGCGACATAGCTCAGGAGAGCAGTTGTCTGGCAGTCGGAGGGTTGCCGGTCCGAACCCTGCCCTGGGCGTGTCGAAGAGTGTCCCTGAGCAAGACACCTAACCCCTAACTGCTCTGGCGAATGAGAGGCATCAATTGTAAAGCGCTTTGGATAAAAGCGCTATATAAATGCAGTCCATTTACCATAGTCCATTAGAGATCTATAGACCAGATACATGTGTTTACAAGTGTGACATATGGCTGTTATAGAGAGAGATCTGTATTATAAGTGTGAGATACAGTATTGCTGTTATAGAGAGAGATCTGTATTATAAGTGTGACATATGGCTGTGTTACAGAGAGAGATCTGTATTATAAGTGTGAGATACAGTATGGCTGTTATAGAGAGAGATCTGTATTATAAGTGTGACGTATGGCTGTGTTATAGAGAGAGATCTGTATTATAAGTGTGACATATGGCTGTGTTATAGAGAGAGATCTGTATTATAAGTGTGACATATGGCTGTGTTATAGAGAGAGATCTGTATTATAAGTGTGACATATGGCTGTGTTATAGAGAGAGATCTGTATTATAAGTGTGACATATGGCTGTGTTATAGAGAGAGATCTGTAGAGCAGGTACAGGTGTGTTGTGGTGGGAACGGTCAGGTGACCAGCCTCATCGTTTCCAGAGACAGGGCTCCGACAGTTCGTCTGTCACCAAAGTGGCGCTCAGTGAAAAATGTGAAAATGAACAGGGCTTCCCTTCACGGGCACCTGCAACCCCAGCTGTAGAGGGGTCAACCACCAATCACACGCCATCAGGGCGTGAGGGTAGCCAATCGCTCGGCGGCACCCTGGGCAGTCAGTCGGGCCTCGGGGTCGTGGTCCCAGCAGTCCTCCAGGATCTCCCTGATGGTGTAAATGCCCTGCTCCTGCTCGGCACAGAAAGAAACACTGTAGCCCCACTGCCTTTCCATCACACACCAGTGTTACACCTGTTAGCGTAGCCCATTAGCATAGCCTGTATCACACACCGGTGTTACACCTGTTAGCTTAGCCTGTATCATGCACCGGTGTTACACCCGTTAGCGTAGCCCGTTAGCTTAGCCTGTATCACACACCAGTGTTACACCCGTTAGCGTAGCCCATTAGCATAGCCTGTATCACACACCGGTGTTACACCCGTTAGCTTAGCCTGTATCACACACCAGTGTTACACCCGTTAGTGTAGCCCATTAGCATAGCCTGTATCACACTAATGTTACACCCGTTAGCGTAGCCCGTTAGCTTAACCCGTTTGCTTCAGTGACTGCTGAACTAGGCAAGCTTTCTCTTAGCTCTCAGTCAAAGATAAGGAGGGATGCTGAGTGTATGCAGCGCAGCCAATCAGGCTGCAGATTTAAGACGGGGGCGTACCTGGAAGCGCTGCCCCCACTGCAGGGGGATGGGGGGGCGCTCCCTCCGCTCGGACACCCAGTGCACGAGCTCCCCGAGGGAGGGGCTGACCCCCAGCACCTCCTCGTATGGCAGCCGGTGCTCTGGCACGGCGGATCCTGGGGTGGGGGGAGGAGACGCAGGCTTGACCGTAGTTTTAGTTAATTAGTTTTATTATTTTTGCACAATTTAAAAAATACACAAAAATGACAAAGATAACAAATAATATACAGTGCAGGGAGAGGCAGAAAACCCAGTGGGCTTATTTGAAGCCTCCACCTAAATAATGTTAAAATTTCACAATGTTATAAAGAACATAAACTTCACATACAGAAAATAATATAACTCCATAGTTATACTATAATAGCGTAGGTATGCAGTGGGGCGGGGTGGGGAGGAGCAAGGCAGGGCAGGGTGGGGAAGGGTGGAGCGAGGCGAGAAAGGGCAGGGCACAGTGGGGTGGGGTGGGGCAGGACGGGATGGGTGGGGTGGGGCAGGGTGGGGCAGGGCAGGATGGGCGGGGCTCCAGGCTCCCCGGGTGCAGGCTCACCTGGGTACAGTTCGTGGCAGCGTGTCCACACCTCCCAAAGCAGGAGGCCCAGGGAGTAAAGGTCCCCCTGCAGCAGGTAGCGGCTGCTACCCAGGTTCACACACCCCTCCAGCACCTCCGGGGACATGTAGCACAGCGTCCCCACCTGGGCGCTCCCCACCTGGGCGCTCCCTACCTGAGAGAGCGGGGACTAAACCATCAGCTTCTACTGCTTTCAGTCCCAATGCCCAGTCACAGGTATGAGTGTGTGTGTGTGAGAGTGTGTGTGTGTGTGTGAGTGCATGCGTGTGTGCGTGTGTTTGTGTGTATGTGAGTGTGTGTGTGCGCATGCATGTTTGTGTGTGTGTGTGTGTGTGTGTATGTGCGTGCGTGTATGTGAGTGTGTGCCCATGCGTGCGCGCGTGTGTGTGTATATGAGTGTGTATGCGTGTGTGTGTGTGTCTATGTTTGTGTGCGCATGCGTGTGTGTGTGTGTATGAGTATGCGTGTGTGGCAGGTAACCTGGAAGATGTTTCTGTGCTGTTGCCAGCCCGGCTGATCAGGACAGGAGCACAGGATGGTGGAACAGCCGAAATCACAGAGGGCACAGGAGCCATCGGCCCGCACCACCGCGTTACTGCTGCTCAGGTCCCCATGAGCCACCGGGGGCTTGTGCATCCCTACACAGGAAGCACGAGAGGACATTACACACACACAGACACACACATTACATACACACACGCACACACACGCACACACGTACACACATTACACACACACACAGACAGGCACACGCATACACACACACATTGCACACACACACACACATTACATACACACGCACACACATGCACACACATTACACACACACACATTACATACACACACGCACACACATTACATACACACACACATACACACCCACACACACACATACACACGCATGCACAGGCACACAAGCATACACATGCATGCACAGTCACACACACACACACACACACGCGTGCGTGCACAAACATACCCACGCACACACACTTGCACTTACACGCACACACACACACACACACACACACACACACAAACCACACAGAGAGATGCACAGACCTACGCAAGACACATAGATAAGAGAAGCACATAGAAATGCAGAAACAGATAAACCCAAGACAAAGAGCTTTTTGTGTCTCAGCTGACAGCGTGCGATTTAAAACTGCACAGCCCTGCACAGTTTCACACGCTGTTTAAAGCTGCACAGCCCTGCACAGTGTCACACGCTGTTTAAAACAGAGCTGCACAGTCTCACACGCTGTTTAAAGCTGCACAGCCCTGGACAGTCTCACACGCTGTTTAAAACAGAGCTGCACAGTCTCACACGCTGTTTAAAGCTGCACAGCCCTGCACAGTCTCACACGCTGTTTAAAACAGAGCTGCACAGTCTCACATGCTGTTTAAAGCTGCACAGCCCTGCACAGTCTCCCATGCTGTTTAAAGCTGCACAGCCCTGCGCAGTCTCACCGTTTCTCTGGAGGTCCGCGTGCAGGAAGGCCAGGCCGTGGGACAGGGACTGAGCCAGTCTCAGAGAGCAGGCCCAGCTGCAGCTGCTGTGGCTCAGGAAGGACCTCAGGGAGCCCTGGAGCGAGAACATGCTGCTGCAGTTAACCTTTGACCCCAAGCTCACTACCACCGCATCACACTGCACACTGACGCTCAGCAGAGCAGCAGCACACAGGACTCCATTTCCACGTCACAGAGTCAGTTCTCCTGGCTTTAGAATAAACTGCCCTAAACACAAACACTGCTACACGTAAACCACACACAGATTCAGTTTTCCTTTACTTTTACAAGAGCAATGGATGAGGAAAATGGCAAAGATCTAAAACTCTGGTGATCAACGTACTGGGAAAGATGTGCTATGAGCTTTGTCTGAACACTGTAGAGATCATACTGTTCAATATGAATAAATTCCTTTTGTTTAGACTCCAGATGAAGGGATAAGAGTGAACAAGACTAAATGTGCAGTATGGAGAGAAGGGGAGAGTGAGAGAGTTTCAGAACTACAGCATAAATACATTCAGAAACATCAGCAGCCCGGTCGGTGCGTGCCTGTGCGGCGAGCTCCAGCACCAGGAAGCGGTCTCTGCTCTGGGGGGCTGTCCCCGCCCCCAGGAAGCGCAGCACCCCTGCGTGATCCAGCAGGGCCAGCGAGTACACCTTCCTCTCCCTCAGGTACTGCTGTATGGAGCGGGCGGGGAACACCTTCACCGCCACCGGCGCCCCCCACAGGTATCCACTCCACACTGATGCAAAGTGGCCCTGGCCAACCATCTGCAGGTAAACACATCAGACACACCTGAGACACATCAGACACACTGTAGGCACATCAGACACACCTGAGGCACATCAGACACATCTTAAGCACATCAGATACACCCAGGGGACATCAGGCACAGACTGGGCAGATGCTGACAAGCAGCACACCCTCAGCTGAGTCAGGTTTGGGAAGACTTGGGCAATGTGGTTTTTAGAGATTCTGAAGGACTGCTCAGACTGATGTCCACTGCTGCAGGAAGCAGTCACTACTTTAGCAGATAACGGCAGGTGAGGAGCAGAATTTTTAGCCTACCTGGCGAAGCTCAATGCAGCCGAGGTCAAGGTCCGAACCCTGCAAGCTGTGACACGAGCACTGTGATGTCACCCTCCCATAGGAAGGCTTCGCCACTGATGGAGAGAAGAAAGCCAGAAAGCTAAGAAGACTGGCAGTCCTGCCACTGTGCACATAGCATTCATGAGTCCTGTGTGCTGCTGATCATAACATTCATACGACAGTCATTCTCACTGATCTTCCTCAAAAAATAACAGTACTCTCATACATATGATTCATTAACCCTTTGAAGTGTCAGGTTTTAGGGACGTTTTCCCCAAATTCTAGAACTACATTGTTGTCGGTTACCAGTAGTGATGGTTGCATCAGCATTAGAACCTTCAGTTATGAACACACTTGCACTTTAAAGGGTTAAGAGTATCAAAAGCGTGGGAACATTACTCATTATAAAATGTCCGGTAGTTACAAACCATCCAAAAAAAGTCTGTGCTTTTACGCCAAAGGAGCCTGTGCTTTTACACCAAAGGAGGCTGTGCTTTTACACGAAAGGAGCCTGTGCTTTTACGCCAAAGGAGCCTGTGCTTTTACACCAAAGGAGCCTGTGCTTTTACACCAAAGGAGGCTGTGCTTTTACACGAAAGGAGCCTGTGCTTTTACACGAAAGGAGCTTGTGCTTTTACACCAAAGGAGGCTGTGCTATTGCTGATATAACTGGTGTGCTTCTGCACAGAGCTCCACAGCCCGCAGCATTGCGCAGCTGTGTATGAGATTAGGGCTGGCAGCGGACCTGTGTTTGCGCTGACAGCAGCACTTTGGGTCAGACGCTGCGGCTGAGGTTCGGGGGAATTAATTCCTGATGACCTACGATGCCCTGAACAGCACCCTGGCGTTCCCGAGTCCATTTAAACAGACAGCAGCGAGAACTGGATCCCCCGAGACACAGCCCCACTCAGTCGGCCATTGTCTGTGTGTGGCGGCTGAGAGTGTGAGCTGTGCCCCGCGATAAGATTTCACTGCTCAGAGTGAGAATGCTTCACTGCTCAGAGTGAGAATGTTTCACTGCTCAGAGTGAGAATGTTTCACTGCTCAGAGTGAGAATGCTTCACTGCTCAGAGTGAGAATGCTTCACTGCTCAGAGTGAGAATGCTTCACTGCTCAGAGTGAGAATGTTTCACTGCTCAGAGTGAGAATGTTTCACTGCTCAGAGTGAGAATGCTTCACTGCTCAGAGTGAGAATGTTTCACTGCTCAGAGTGAGAATGTTTCACTGCTCAGAGTGAGAATGCTTCACTGCTCAGAGTGAGAATGCTTCACTGCTCAGAGTGAGAATGCTTCACTGCTCAGAGTGAGAATGTTTCACTGCTCAGAGTGAGAATGTTTCACTGCTCAGAGTGAGAATGCTTTGCGGCTCAGCCCAGCGTAAACGGATTCTGCTGTCAGCTCGGACTACAGGTTTCCTGGCAGAGCTCAAGGCCAACAGGAGAGAGAAAACGCAGGCAAGGTCACAGCAGAGCGGGAGAGCTGGAGGAGGGGATGGACACAGAGAGCTGGAGGAGGGGATGGACACAGAGAGCTGGAGGAGGGGACAGACACAGAGGAGAGGACATAGAGCCAGGGAGGGGGAGAACGTGAGAGAAGAGAGCCAGCTGCTCAGTCTGGGAACCCAACTTTACACATATTCTCACTTGAAAGAAAAAGCCTCAAAAAATAAAATAAAAATAGCTAGTCGGGTCCATAATGTTTTGGTATTTCTTTTTACATTTTGGTTTCACCATGTAGAAATTACAGCACTTTTTATGATACAGCCCCCCCCCCCCCCCAATTTCACTGTGATTGTGAGGTTGTGTTGTGTTACTCAGAGACAGAAAGACAGAGAGATGAAGAGAGAGAGCGGTAGAGAGACAGAGAGATAGTGTGACAGAGAGGTATAGAGATAGAGGTGGAGAGACAGAGAGATAGAGAGATAGTGTGGCAGAGAGGTATAGAGATAGATAGGTAGAGGTGGAGAGACAGAGAGATAGAGAGACAGAGCAGTGTGAATCTCAGGGTCTTACCGCCCTTCCTGATGGATCTGTGGCACATGAAGATGCAGAGAATCAGCAACAGAGCCAGAGGAACCACCACCATGCAGATACTGCTAACCCCTAAACACACACACACACACACACACACACACGCATGCATACACACACACACACACACACACGCACATGCATACACACACACACACACACACACGCATGCATGCATACACACACACACACACACGCATGCATGCATACACACACACACACACACACACGCGCACACACGCATGCATACACACACACAAACACATGCATACATACATACATACATACACACACACACACACACGCACGTGCGTGCGTGCGTGCATACACACACACACGCGCATGCATGTATACACGCACACAAACACATGCATACATACATACATACACACAAGTACACACACAAAGTGATGTAAGCAAATACACTTTCCAAATATTTTCACATCATATGGGTTCAAGTGCAATACAGGTAAAGGTGAGCTGTGATTTGACTGAGGATAAAAAAACACCCAATATTCTCACGCCCCACAGTGCCACAGCTTTCTCACCCCAGGGGGAGGGGCTCGGGGTGGACGGGGCCAGCCAGGTGAGATTGGCGTTGCAGAAGTCAGTGTTGCATACGCAGCTGGTGAAGTTTTCCATGTGATGGGAGGAGAAGCAGGAGGACTCTGGGCACTCCATCTGGACCACGTTGCACCCTGATAGGTCAGACAGGCCCAGTGAGGTCCAGTACAGCACACCCATCACAGGTCAAAGGCCATACAGGCCCAGTGAGGTCCAGTACAGCACACCCATCACAGGTCAAAGGCCATACAGGCCCAGTGAGGTCCAGTACAGCACACCCATCACAGGTCAAAGGTCATACAGGTCCAGCACACCCATCACAGGTCAAAGGTCATACAGGCCCAGTGAGGTCCAGTACAGCACACTCATCACAGGTCAAAGGTCATACAGGCCCAGCACACCCATCACAGGTCAAAGGTCATACAGGCCCAGTGAGGTCCAGTACAGCACACTCATCACAGGTCAAAGGTCATACAGGCCCAGTGAGGCTCAGTATGCCACACCCCTCACCAGTCTCAGAGGTCAGAGGTCAGACAGTGCCGGTCTCCGTACCTAGCAGGTCCGGGATGGGGGGCCCGTAGCCCAGTTTAAAGTAGCCCATGCAGCAAGGGGTGTGGCCACACAGCTGCTCCGCCCCACTCACGTTTCCCGCCTCCTTCAAATGCAGTGCGTTGCTGGGACTGGCCAGGTAAGCACACCTCCTCTTCTGAGCCCCGACGGGCAGGAGAGCACTGCCTGGGACGGGAGGAGGGAGGGAGGGAGAGGGGGGGACAGAGAGACGGAGTGAGGGACAGAGAGAGAGATCTGATGTTTCACATGCTCCTTGCCATGCTTTGGCCAATAAAGCACTTTGAATTTAAGAGAGACTTTTTGACTTTTGCCTTCACTAAAACATGTCACCAACAAAGACGCAAATATGCCCCAAACACATACAAATAATTAAATAAATTAATCCCCCACCTTCCCAACCCCCACACTCATAGCCAACACACACCTGCACCTCACATACACCCAACCACATAGCATCACGGCATGCGAAACTCATACAGCCATTACATATAAAGGACAGTCCACTAAAAAATACAGACACTGCTGACAACCGTTCATTCTGATCCCCTGAGGCAACCCATGCTACTCTACTTAAATACAAATAAACAGCCCCTCTCCCTGAGCACGCAAACAGTCCCAACTACACACTAAAAATTCTGAGAGGGAAGGACAGAGAGAGAGAGAGAGAGAGAGAGAGAGAGAGGGAGGAGAGAGATAGAGGGACAAAGAGAGATAGAGGGGGAGGGACAGAGAGAAAGAGAGGGACAAAGAGATAGTTTTTTGTTTTTTTTGCCAAAGCACAAACATATCTAGTCATGCCAATACACCATTTTTGAATGTGAATTTTAATTCGAGAGAGGAAGGGACAGAGAGAGAGAGAGGGAGGGAGAGAGAGAAAAAGAGGCAACCAGTCATAATCACAGCCAATCATTTTTTACATACATATATTGTTCATCATATTGCATTCGTATGACAGCATGTGTAAGTTGTTCTTGTTTATGTTGTATGTGCATAAAATGTGGCACATATAGGACAATGCATTGTTATTAGACAACAGGCTGTAGAGTTTCTTTTGGTTGTTCTTTGTAACGAGAGAGAGAGAGAGAGAGTGTGAGAGAAAACTAATATTAACAAGGAAACTTCTTGACATGTCAAAACTTTCATTATTAGATCACAGACACAGCAGTGTTGACAAAGAAATGACTCAAGTTGTTGCACTTTTATACTGACCTGTTTAATACACACTCATATTGGGGGGGGGACAGTCCAAAATACAATTTATACTCCCAACTACAAATGCACTGTTACGCTGACAAAGCTTAAGGTGGTGTTACTTCAAATCTGAGAGACGAACAGAGGGAGAGAGAGAGAGAGAGAGAGAGAGTGTGAAAGAAAAAGAAGAAGAAAGAATGAAACGGCAGAAGGTATAAGGACAATGAGTGAGAGAACAGGGGCAGGGCACAAAGAAAACTGTGAGAGTTCCTGCAAAAAATCAGAAAGCACAATCTCAAAAAAACCTACAGAAGCATTATGAACCAAAACATCAACGCTTCCAAAAGCTGTGTGTGTGTGAGAAACACCACGGGAAAGAGTCCCATAGAAACTGGCCCACAGTGGACGTCGCTACGAAGCAGCCAGTCCACGGTCCACACACCGCCTGAGATAAAGGTAAGAAGAGCCGTTTTGGAAAGAAATCGCACAGGAGCAAAATGCTGAGGGCGAGACGGGACTCACCAAGCAGGGCGAAGACGTTCAGCCATGACGGCATCGTGGGAAATAATGTGCTGCCCGCGGTCAGCGACTCCAACGCACTGCTCTCCCCCACACACTGCACCTGCACACACACACACACACACACACACACACACTGCCCGCGGTCTGGCCCCTGTGACTCCAACGCACTGCTCTCCCCCACACACTGCTCTCCCCCACACACTGCACCTGCACACACACACACACACACACACACACACTGCCCGCGGTCTGGCCCCTGTGACTCCAACGCACTGCTCTCCCCCACACACTGCTCTCCCCCACACACTGCACACACACACACACACACACACACACTTCCCGCGGTCTGGCCCCTGTGACTCCAACGCACTGCTCTCCCCCACACACTGCTCTCCCCCACACACACACACACACACACACACACACACTGCACCTGCACACACACACACTGCCCATGGTCTGGCCCCTGTGACTCCAACGCACTGCTCTCCCCCACACACTGCACCTGCACACACACACACACACACACACACACTGCCCGCGGTCTGGCCCCTGTGACTCCAACGCACTGCTCTCCCCCACACACTGCTCTCCCCCACACACTGCACCTGCACACACACACACACACACTGCCCGTGGTCTGGCCCCTGTGACTCCAACGCACTGCTCTCCCCCACACACTGCTCTCCCCCACACACTGCTCTCCCCCACACACTGCACCTGTACACACACATTACATTACATTACATTACATTACTGGCATTTAGCAGACGCTCTTATCCAGAGCGACTTACACAACTTTTTACATAGCATTTTTACATTGTATCCATTTATACAGCTGGATATATACTGAAGCAATGCAGGTTAAGTACCTTGCTCAAGGGTACAACGGCAGTGTCCTTACCCGGGATTCGAACCTGCAACCTTTCGGTTACAAGCCCAGTTCCTTACCCACTGTGCTACACACACACACACACTGCCCGCGGTCTGGCCCCTGTGACTCCAACGCACTGCTCTCCCCCACACACTGCTCTCCCCCACACACTGCACACACACACACACACACACACACACACTGCACCTGCACACACACACACACACTCACACACACACACACTGCACCTGCACACACACACACACACACTGCCCGCGGTCTGGCCCCTGTGACTCCAACGCACTGCTCTCCCCCACACACTGCTCTCCCCCACACACACACACACACACACACTGCTCTCCCCCACACACCGCTCTCCCCCACACACTGCTCTCCCCCACACACACACACACACACACACACACACACTGCTCTCCCCCACACACACACACACACACACACACTGCTCTCCCCCACACACTGCACCTGCACACACACACACACACACACTGCCCGCGGTCTGGCCCCTGTGACTCCAACGCACTGCTCTCCCGCACGCACTGCACCTGCACACACACACACACACACACACACACACACACACACACTGCCCGCGGTCTGGCCCCTGTGACTCCAACGCACTGCTCTCCCCCACACACTGCACCTGCACACACACACACACACACACACACACACACTGCCCGCGGTCTGGCCCCTGTGACTCCAACGCACTGCTCTCCCCCACACACTGCTCTCCCCCACACACTGCACCTGCACACGCGCACACACATATACACTCACACAGGGTGGGCATGGTGGCATAGCGGTTAGCACTGTTGCCTCACAAGCAGGAGGTTCCGGGTTCGAATCCGGGTTCGACCGGATCCTCTCTGCATAAAGTTTGCATGTTCTCCCCGTGTTCGCGTGGGTTTACTCCGGGTACTCTAGTTTCCTCCCACACTCAAAGACATGCATGTTAGGTGCGCTCCTGCAGTTGCCCTTAACCAGGGCACTGGCCTAGGTAACTAGGATGGGTCAAATGCAGAGGACAAATTACCCCATGGGGTTCAATAAAAGTATATCTATATCTATCTACACCCACACACACTCCACCTGCACACTCACACCCAAACACTGTACCTGTACATGCGGGCACACACAAACATATACACACACTCTCATACACATGGACACATATACACACATATACTCTCTCTAGCTGCTTTAACAGCTGAACACATACTGCACCTGTGCACATGCGCACACACACTGCACCTGTACACACACACACACACACACACACACACTCATATTTCAATGCTGGACTAATGCAGACTCAGGCCTATATTTCACAGCCTTCCTGATGAGCATGTGGTGTAGGGAGTCCCAGCTCCCAAATACAAAAGACCTGACCTGACCTGACAACGGTGCTCGTGAAACAGGTGAAACATCCCTCTAATAAACACACACACACTTAAGGAAAACTAGCAGGTTCAGGTCAGGGTCAGTCATAACTGGTCAGTTTATGAGCATAACTACATTGTGCTCATTGGTGTGTGATTTAATTAATGCATCAAATTCAAAATAAAAAAATAAAAAACAACCAACACAGTCAAATTCTATGAATATATTTTAATGCGGCTGATGTTTTTCTGTCGTACTTGTATTTGTTTGCACCAATCCCTCCATGTATAAAATGAAGACCGGTTCGGAGGACCAACGGGAGGTGCCGAGGAGGCCACAGACAGTTCCCCACACCGTCGCCACTTCCGAAATTCCAAGTGCTTTATATACCGAAAAATATATATATTTAACAGATGTATAAAAATCCCTGTGCACTGTACATAACAGCAGCTGGACTCCCATAGTGCTGTATAAAAAAAGTTCATCTCAAATTTTTACATTTAAAACAAAAAAAAAAACAAACAAAAAAACAAAGAGAAACCACCATGTATAAATTCCATTTCACGGTTTCTATAGTAACGGCGCACCAGCTCGGAGCAGTGATACGCACCGAACAGAGGGAAGGGGGGGCTGGGAAGGGAGGGCGGGTCCGGAGCAAAGAGCCGCTCCACAGCGGGACAGGGCAGATTAAGCGCCGAAATGCCCCGGAAGCACGGCCTTCCTCCCGGCCCATCGCCAAGGAGGCGGAGCTCTGACACCACACACTGCTGCCCCCTACAGGCCAGGCAGGAGAGAGCGGCTTAACCATGCCCACAGAGGGCGGAGCAACGACCAGCCCTCGATCACTAATCTTCTTCTGAGCCAATTAAAGTTTATC
Source organism: Anguilla pacifica (assembly GCA_039654925.1). Taxonomy (NCBI): domain Eukaryota; kingdom Metazoa; phylum Chordata; class Actinopteri; order Anguilliformes; family Anguillidae; genus Anguilla; species Anguilla pacifica. The sequence continues at coordinate 1,376,993 of CM077294.1, forward strand.
GTGTGCTACAGAAAAGCACAGCGATTGGTTCACACGAGTGACTGACAGCACATGGTAGCTCAGCCCCAGTTTTGGTTTCATAAACCCTCTGGAAGCTTAAAGCTGAAAACTTAAACAATGGAAGCTCTTCCCACTATTAAATTACAGAAAAAAGAAGGTGCCTAACTAAAGCTTTTAATGAAAAAATAAGCCAAACATCCAAGTAAGACAGACCTGGGGCTCAGGAGAGGACATAGAACACAGCTGAACTAGGACTGAACTCCAGCACAGTCTAACACAGGGCTCTCTCAGACTGTGATGAACTCCAGCACAGTCTAACACATGGCTCTTTCTGACTGTGCTTCACTCTAGCACAGTCTAACACGGGGCTCTCTCAGACTGTGCTACACTCCAGCACAGTCTAACACATGGCTCTCTCAGACTGTGATGAACTCCAGCACAGTCAAACACATGGCTCTCTCAGACTGTGATGAACTCCATCACAGTCAAACACATGGCTCTCTCAGACTGTGATGAACTCCAGCACAGTCTAACACATGGCTCTCTCTGACTGTGCTTCACTCTAGCACAGTCTAACACGGGGCTCTCTCAGACTGTGCTACACTCCAGCACAGCCCAACACAGGGCTCTCTCAGACTGTGCTGAACTCCAGCACAGCCCAACACAGGGCTCTCTCAGACTGTGCTGAACTCCAGCACAGCCCAACACAGGGCTCTCTCAGACTGTGCTGAACTCCAGCACAGCCCAACACAGGATTATCTTGGAAAATAATTGGTCTCATGTCATATAAAAAGTTGCCAGAATGAATGCTTAAGGTTTGTGCTTGAGGCGTTCATACAGCAATGCTACTGTGTCCACCCCTCCTGTTTTTCATAGCCCCACCCCCAAAGAAAAGACAGGGTGGGGGGAGCTTTTTATGTTTATCAAAGCATGATAGCTTTAAACATACCTATATTTTCAATCATATTCAAAACATTTTGTAAAAATTAAAGGAAAATAAAAATCTCTATGCAAGTACAAGAAGAAGAAAATAAGTAGTTAGACTTGGCAGTAATAACTGATCCAGGATCAGCCAAAGATGCTGGTCCGCCCAGGAGAAAAGCACACAGCTGATCCAGGACCAGCCACAGACACTGTTCCGCCCAGGAGAAAAGCACACAGCTGATCCAGGAGCAGCCAAAGACACTGTTCCACCCAGGAGAACAGCAAACAGCTGATCCAGGATCAGCCACAGGTGCTGTTCCGCCGCAGGAGGAAAGCACACAGCTGATCCAGGAGCAGCCACAGATGCTGTTCCGCCGCAGGAGAAAAGCACACAGCTGATCCAGGATCAGCACAGACGCTGTTCCACCACAGGAGAAAAGCACACAGCTGATCCAGGATCAGCCACAGACGCTGTTCCACCGCAGGTAAAACGCAGTCTCAGTCTCTGAGAAGAGCAGACTTTAGCCGTGTCCGCTGCGCGTGGGGAGGTCCTGATGATGGCAGAGGGGTACGGAGGAACCAAAGTCACCCCCCCATAACCCTGCCTCTCTGGCCCAGTGTGCCCCCCCCACCTCAGTAGCCGTTGCTGTTCATGTTCACAGAGTGGAGGTCTGCCACATGCATGACGTTAATCCCACTGTTGGCCAATCGGGCGATTCCCTCAGGCGACAGCGTTTCCATGGTGATGAGACCGTGCTGGTCTGGGGTGGGGCCCCCCGTGGTGCAGGCATCTGCGCTGGTGGAAGTGGCCGCTGTGGTGTCCGCGGCGACCGAGGAGGGGGCGGAGCTGGCGGCAGCTTTGGTTGCCGTGGCGCCCTTCTTGTTGGTGTGGGTCTTTATGTGCTTGGACAGGTGGTCACTGCGCATGAAACGCTTCGGACACACAGAGCACGAGAACTTCTTCTCTCCTGTAGAGAGAGAGGAAGGGAGGGAGAGGGGGCAGAAAGAGAGAGAGAGAGAGAGAGAGAGAGAGGGAGAGAGATAGAGAGAGATCTCATTAACTAAAGCTGACAAGCCTGAAATAATTTCAAGTAACCATTTTTGACAACCCTCTTTCTAAACCCCTGTAGATCATTTCTATTCCCAGATATCATTCAAACACACACACACACACACACACACACACACACACAAACATAGATACACACAAACACAGACACAGACACACACAGGCAATCACTCATACACACAGGCACACACTCCCCCATACACACACCTCGAGTCATACCCAACGCAATACCCTCCAAGACATTGTATCCTCTAAACGTAATGAGTCTGTGCTCTTATAACCTCCCACAGCCTCACGTCCTTAATGTCCCGTTAACGTCTGCGTTCCCTCAATCATTCCCCAAACGCATTTTCCTCTTCAGAACGCTCAAAACCGCAGCTCACTACACAGTAGGGGTCTCTGGAGAAACCACACGAGAACAGAACCAGTGTCAAGACTGAGTGAGGCTGTGCACTGCTGCCACCTACTGGCCATGTCCTGCATATGACCGGATCTTACTCAAACATCTGAGGAGGAAGAGGATCGAACATGAGCTGCAAGCCTCAGCTGCAGTGTCACACTGCCCGTGTTAATCTCTAACTGCAGTGTCACACTGCCCGTGTTAATCTCTAACTGCAGTGTCACACTGCCCGTGTTAACCTCACCTGCAGTGTCACACTGCCCGTGTTAATCTCTAACTGCAGTGTCACACTTTCCGTGTTAATCTCTAACTGCAGTGTCACACTTTCCGTGTTAATCTCTAACTGCAGTGTCACACTGCCCGTGTTAATCTCTAACTGCAGTGTCACACTGCCCGTGTTAATCTCTAACTGCAGTGTCACACTTTCCGTGTTAATCTCACCTGCAGTGTCACACTTTCCGTGTTAATCTCTAACTGCAGTGTCACACTGCCCGTGTTAATCTCTAACTGCAGTGTCACACTGCCCGTGGTAATCTCACCTGCAGTGTCACACTTTCCGTGTTAATCTCACCTGCAGTGTCACACTTTCCGTGTTAATCTCTAACTGCAGTGTCACACTGCCCGTGTTAATCTCTAACTGCAGTGTCACACTGCCCGTGGTAATCTCTAACTGCAGTGTCACACTGCCCGTGTTAATCTCACTGAAGGGTCTCTGAGGATAACGCTGGGAAACGCGACTCTCACTCAACACCTGCGTTTAGCGGGTGGGGGAACGTTAGAGCTGAACGAGGCATCTGATCCAGACTGAAACAGGGATCTGGCTCCTTCTTTAATGAACTGGAGAGACGGAAAGGAGTCTGGTTATTGGAGGGTCATTGTGAGCCTCAGGGGAGTGTCACCATCCTGACTCCGGGGGAGCAGACGCGTGGTGAACGGGTACGATGCAGGGAGTCCCAGCAACACCCCAAACCTGAACAGCGCCCCAAAGACCTGCGTGTGCAGCCTGATGAATGAGCAGGGTTCGAGAGGAGCAGAAGTACACAAAGCCTAACGGGCAGAACTAAGCACAGCCCTGGCGGCGGGCAGCGCGGATCTCACCCGTGTGCGTCCTCCTGTGCCTCTGCAGCTCATCGGAGCGGGTGAAGCGCTTGGCGCAGAAGGACCAGGAGCAGACAAAGGGCCGCTCGCCCGTGTGCCAGCGCAGGTGCGCCCGCAGGTGGGACGTCTTGCCGTACACCTTGCCGCAGCCGGGGACGTGGCAGATGTGCTGCTTCTTTCGGCTGGGGTCATTCCTGCAGGAGAGATACAAGTCAGAGCCACACCCACTGCATCAGAGCCACGCCCACCACATCAGAGCCACACCCATCGCATCAGAGCCACGCCCACCACATCAGAGCCACACCCACTGCATCAGAGCCACACCCACTGCATCCGAGCCACACCCATCGCATCAGAGCCACGCCCACCACATCAGAGCCACACCCACTGCATCACAGCCACACACACACACACACGCGCACACGCACACACACACATGCACACACGCACACACAGACACACACACACGCACACTCACACTCACCGGCCCTCTCCCTCCTTGCAGTAGGGGCAGGTACAGGCCTCTCTGCGAGAGCGGCGCATGGGCTGCTGGGGGCTGGTGTCTCCGCCCTCCTCCATAAAGCTGTCATCCACACTGTCCCCGCCTCCGCCCCCGGCCCCACCTCCGGCTCCGCCCCCTAGCCCTTGGTCTCCTGCGGGACACAGGAACAGAGCTCAGCAATATCCCTCAACACTGGAAGAGCTGCACGCATCGGTCCAGCAGCACAGCTCTGTCACAGCCTTCCCCCTCATGTGGGTACCGCACCGCGCAAACCCCACTGTCACTCAGCTCCAGGGCTGCCAGCTTTCAGACCTGACCAGATGCCCACCCCCCCCGTACGGACCTGCAGGGTGTGTCATGCCCCCCTGTACGGACCTGCAGGGTGTGTCATGCCCCCCCGTACGGACCTGCAGGGTGTGTCATGCCCCCCTCCCCGGTACACACCTGTGGGGTACGCGATGGTGATGCCCCCCCCGCCCCCAGTACACACCTGTGGGGTGTGTGATGGTGATGGGCATGCCCTGCAGGGTGTTGAGGTTGATGGTCTGCAGGCCGGGCAGCTGCACGGTGGTGGGGGCCTGCGCCAGCTGAGGGAGGCCGGGCATTGATGCCAGGGTGATGGGCGTGCCCGGTGCCGCCTGCAGCTGCAGCGCCTGCCAGCTGACCTGCCCGTTGGGCCCCACGGTGCGCAGCATGATGGGGGCGGAGCTCGGCAGCGTCTGGATCTGCAGGGCATCCTGGGAGAGTGTGGGCGTGGCCTGCAGCGGCTGGACCCCGCCCTTGGTCCGCCCCCCCGAGGACTGGGCCCCGCCCACCACGGTCGTGTGTGCGGTGCTGGTGACCGCGCTGCTGCAGTACCCCGTCCCGCCAGCGGAGGACACGGTGGCGCTGCTCACGGGCAGCAGGGTGATGTTTCCGTTGAGCGACACGGGCATGTTGGCCAGGAACGGGGCCTGGTTCTGCAGGACGGTCCCGCCCAGGTTCTGCAGCGGGACGGCCTGCTGGATGAGGCCCGGCACCGTCAGGACGTTGCCCCCGCCCCCCGCCCGGTTCGCCGTGGCGATCAGCTGCTGGCCGCCGCCCACGGCGGAGGAGAGGAGCTGGATCTGTCCCGTTCCCACGGCGGACGGGTCCGACTGGGTCAGCTGCACCTGGGACCCGTCCAGGGTCTGAAACTGGGGGATGACCTGGTACTGGACCCCGGGCATCATCCCGGAGAGCGCCGTCAGGACCTGCTGTCCCGCCAGCGCCGGGGCCGACGCCACCACGTACTGCTGGGCCTGCGCAGGCCCCGCCCCCGGCCCCGCCCCCTTCCCCGCCTCCTCCCCGGACCCCGCGCTGGGGGCTGTGGATGACGGGGCGCTGACGGGGATGATCTGCCAGCCGCTGGGGGTGTGAGCCAGCTGGGCCTGCCCCAGCTCCAGCGCCTGGTGGGGGGGCTGCTGCTCTGACGAGCTCTCCCCCTCCCCGGGGGGGTCCATCTGGCTGCAGGTGGCCGCAAGCAGCGCCAGAGAGGACGTCTGCTGGGAGTCCTGCAAGGGCAAAAACAACATCTCACCAAGCTGTCTAGTCAGCCATTACACCCCCTCTAGTCAGCCATTACACCCTCTCTACTCAACCATTACACCCCCTCTACTCAGCCATTACACCCTCTCTACTCAGCCATTACACTCTCGAACCATTACACCCTCTCTATTCAACCATTACACCCACTAACCATTACACTCTATACTCAAACATTACACTCTCCACTCAACCTATACACTCGCTCTACTCAACCTTTACAGTGACACTATCTATATTTTCACGCTGTATAATCACGCTGCTTCTAATGCTCTGTACACACTCCCTCGACATACCATGTACTGTGCACCCAATGGGCGCTCCATAAGAGCATTATGAGTAATCTTTTATTTATTTATCCTTTATTTATTCAGGCTGGTCCCACCAAGATAAAATCCTCTTTTCCAAAGGGAGCCCAGGCCAAAAGGTTACAGTGCGCTGCAATAGGACACACAGAACAGGCACAGGGCAGAGAGGCTGTGTCTGGACTCCCTACACAGCCACCCACTCACTCCCTCTTTAAGAGAGGTCCTGTGTGAGGTTGTGGTACAGCACATAGAGCAGCTCACTCCCAAACCCAAGTGGCGCTGCGGGTTTGACTCCTGGCTGTGACATTTGTGCTTCTGTCAGTAACTGCTCTGAATAGCAAAAGCACCCAAATTAGAGGAACCAATTACATTTGCAATACGCCCTTATTATAGACTATGATCAGTATACGGTTCACCAATACAAGCGGGCCTAAACTGTTTAAGGCAGAGCAACAAACTCCTTCCCCAGCCAGAGTACTTGTAGCCCCAGAACAGCACAGCCCTGGTCCTGGAGAGCCTCACTATCGGCTATCTTTTCTTTCCACCTTAAAATCAGCAACCGATTTGCATGCAAGAATCAAGCAGGGGTTAGTTAGCAGCGTAATCAGATCCCAGTTAATAAGAGGTGCTTAGCAACAACAACCAAACCCAACAGGCCCTGAGGCTGCCGAGGACCTGGACTGCTAATCCAGCCCTAGCACATCTTCAGATGAGGGAAAGGGGGTGACTGGCAGAGACGCTTACACCAAAAACCAAAGTTAAACCTCTGGAAGGGGGCCTTTCGGTCCGCTGTGTGACAGTTTTTCCACATTTTACCCCAGCCTCGTTGAAGCTTTAGAACTGAAACGGGAGGTGAAGACACACTGGCACACCCAGTATACGTGCGCAGGGGACATGATGCCGTTTTTTTCCATCGGAGGCTGGACGTCCACCCCTTCTACGTCCCCTCCCACCTTTTCTACCCTATGAACTCACTCTCCCCGACAGCCACAACACCCCCTGGGAGGCGAGTCAAACGGGATAACTGCAGAAGCGCGGGACTGCAGACGCCGGCTACACGCCGAAATTTCACCTGCGTACGAACTCACAGCTCCAGTTAGCATGCTACACGTGAGACACAGAAACCAACAACAAAGCAGACGGTTTACAGCGAGTGAAAATGTATATATATTTTTAAAAACTGACCGACGTTTCTCACGTGGGTTGTGTACGCGACGGGCTAACAGACACGACGACAAAACAAACTTTGACAGCTATCGTTAACCCAACGCTGGTCATATAACACACCTCGCTAGCCTCAGCACTTACCTGACCGGTACTGGGGTTACGCTTCTGAAGGAATTCCCCACCGCCATCCACAAAAGCGGCCATTTCATCGTCTTGTTGCTGCTCTGTAATGTTGAGACAAGAACATTACCATGCGCTAACTTAACATTGCGTGCTTAAAACGTGCAAGCTAGCTAACGTAAGTTACTTAGCCCTAGCGTTAAATAACTTACATAATTATTAAACAGTGTAGCTAATATTTGCTTACTATTGAACGCATCGAAATAAGTTAGCCAGCTGGGTAACGTTACTTCAACCAGTAAGCAAACTTTCCAACGCTAAAATACAACCAACGTCGGACAGCCTCAGAAGTCAGATAACTAACGTTCGCGAAGCAAACTTCAGCTAAAATCAACGTTAGCTAACGAGCGGATTGTATGAGGCCCAACCTCAGTCATACAGACAGTTAGCTAGCCCGCTAACGAGTTAGTTAAGAAGGCAGACACGACTTATATCCAGTTCTCAGGTGAGTGTTTGGCAGGTAACCTTAGATGGGTACCTGGCATGCTGCACAGCTAGCGAATGCCCAATATCATCTTAGCCAGCTAGCCTCACAGTTGGGAAAGTATACGAGTGCCTGGGGTTTAGCGAACCAACTTTGTTGGTAACTTGAAATAGCAAACCTTTGCCATTTAACTGACGAGTAATTAAATTTGAACAAAATAGTAAGTCTGTTTACCTCACTCGCTGAAACAAATGCCATTTAATCAATGTAAGTCTTATTTGAGATAGCTATCGTTTGCCAAGTTAGGTAACTAAGTTACGGCTTGCGGAAATTGATTGATTTAGCATAGCAGGCTAGGTAAGTTAGCCAATGCATAGTTCCTCTACGTGGAAGCTAGCCGAGCAATTCAGAGTTTAGCCAACTTGTCAGCTTCACTACCGTGTACCTACTTACTCGCAAGCAAACTGTTATAATGTAAGCATGTTTATCTCCTGGCAAAATTATTTAATTTTGCTCAGAATTCAATTCTCTAAGCATTAAACTTTTTAAATAGCTCTCTTACCACTCATATTTTTTACACGAATAGTTTCTCAAGCTGCTTTTTGGGCTGACACCAACTTCGCGAAGAGCAACCGAACTAGGGTGTAACGAGTGCTTTCTGATGGAAAGCTCTCTCGTCCAATCAGAATATCTTGTGACATAAGCTCAGCCCCAGTTGGGTCAGAGCCGTAGATAGAGTTGTGTGTAATTATGTTCGTTCGCTCTTCCAATCAGAATCCCTTATAACATAAGCTCTTCCTCTTTTGGGACCTGGGACCAATAACAATCCTTCTGGAGTACGAATTGGGTTGTGTCAGATTTTGCTGCAGTTTGCTCGCTGCTTTTCTGGGTCAGGACCCGACACATCAACATTATGGAGGGTATGGTAGTTTGAGGGTTTGTACCCCAGGAATGGCTGTTGGGGTATGGGACTGAGAGAAAGTTTGTTTATTTATTTATTTATTTATTTATTTATTTATTTATTTATTTAAACGATCAGGTGAATGTTCAATAGACACGCGTGGTAATAAAGAGTACTGAATTAACCAATGGTTTCGCGTTTTGGGGCAAGCTATGTGGGTGGGGTTAAGTTCGGTTGTGGCACCCTGGGCGTTCCCCTCTCATTGACTGACGTCAATGTGAAAGTTTTATCGGGCAAGGCGGGCGTAGTTTTAGACAAGTCAGGACTTCCACTGTTAACGATTTGTAATGATGTACAGTATTACTTAGTTCGTTTCGATCATACTTTGTGAACAACAATGAGTCTGAACATATAACAGTAACTGAAACAGAAAATGGACTAAATATCATACTCAATTTCATGTCACAAAATATGACATTATGTGGCGCCAAATTGAACTTAGTATCATAAAATAGCATTGTATAGCACAAAATAGCCTCATGAGACATAAAATTACATTTAGCAGTGTAAAAAAAGTCATAAAATGTAAATTCAATGGTTGCTTTTGGGTGTACACCTGGGTTGCTCTTACACAGACTCGTTTTTAAAATGATACAGCTACTCACAAGTCTAAACTTCAGTAAACACTGGTTAAGTGACATAGGCAGAAGTGTACATTTTTCTTCATGGCTAGAGGTGATCAAAATGTATTAGATTTTAGTCAACTTGACAGTGTTTCACATACAGTAACGTAGACAGTTACTGTAGCATTATGTAGCATAGCAGCGCAGATCTGGTCTTGTAACCTGAAGGTCACAGGTTTGATTCCCAAGTAAGACACTGCCGCTGTACCCTTGAGCAAGGTACTTAACCTGCATTGCTTCAGTATATATCCAGCTGTATAAATGGACACAATGTAAATGCTATGTAGAATGTTGTGTAAGTCGCTCTGGATAAGAGCGTCTGCTAAATGCCGGTAATGCAATGTGTATGTGCTACATTATAACACAACATGAGACATTCAGAATATAAACAGGATATTCGATTTATGAAAATAATACTACTTCTATATGTTATGTGTAATACACAGCATAGAAATTGACCTTATATTACATTTAACAAAAAAATCAGACCATGTGGTAACAAAACTAATTATGTGTTATATTTCCAAAAAAAAAAAAACCAAGAAAACACCTTAGTATCACTACCATAACAGGTATGGCACAAAATAAAACCAGAGATAATTCCTAATAAGACTTTTTTGACAATGCTATGAAAACACATTTTCAAAAACTGAATACTTGCTATCCTAGTGTTGCATGTTTCTAATGATTAACACTAAATGGCAAATTATGAACTCTTCTTCCTGTAGGTTAATGAATGGTATTTTAAAAACAGCCACCACAAAATGCACACCAAACTTATTTAAAAACCTACTTCCTCCCAAACTGAACTCATTGATTGTGGGAAGTGTTGATTTTAAGGGGAAAGAGGGCAACAACAACGTTCTCGGGTCCAGTCTGACTTAGACTTACCCAGATGTGTGTAAAGGAGATTTTATCTTAAAAGAATGTGATTTAAAAAATATTACAGGTAAAATTCAGATGAGATCCCCAATTCCCCTAAAACATTAATTATGCACTTCAAAGTGCTTAATGATATATACCCTTCAAATGAATTTTTAACTTTAAGTTTAACTCAGATGCCAATAATAATCACAACTGTAATGATGAAACATAAACCACAGAACACCAATTTTTTAATCGCAAATGTAGCAGAAGCATTTAGGATCTTGCCAGCCTTCCTTCCGAAAAAAAAAAGGAATAGAAAAAAGGGCAGTTCCTGTTCTGTTGCATCTTGGGAGATTTGAGAGCAATGCCGTGTAGTCCACAAGCCAATCGCTATCAAGCGAAGGGCAGGCTTGAGCCAATGAGAAGCTGGGGCACGTTTAAAGGTATTTATAACAGGGAGATTTGAATTCAAACAATGGTGTACTCGCTGTGAGGAACCGAGTCTCTGTGCACAGTAAGCGTGTTAGTATAAAATAAAATAAAACAAAACTTGGAGCTTGCTAAACAAAAAATCCGGGTAAGAGGTAAGCACTTTGGCCAATTTATCAATAGTTCAGTGTGTTGTTTCCCTGAGGAAAGCTGAGCTTGCCCGTTAGATTGCTGAGCCAGCAGGCCAGCCAGTTAGCTAGCCAGCTAGCTATCGAATACAATCAGCGAGAATTTTTTAGCGCATAAAGGATGTTTGTTCCCTGAGAAGTCATTACTTGTCCGTGTAGCAGATGCTATCTCGATCTAGGTTACCCGAATATGTACTGTTGACTTGGATAAAGTAGTCCGATACAACACAAAATTCGTCAAACTGTTCCAGTGAATTCATCGAACATGCTAGTTTTATTTAAAGTTGGCCTGTTGGCTAACGAGGTTAGCTAGTTTGCTAGTGTGTCCCGTCTTCCAAATATTAGCTAACTCGCTAACTTACCAATTTATTCATCAAGCTAGAGGTAAGCGTTGAAGGCTAACTTGGTTCAAGTAATGGGTTCGACTGCTAACATCTTCCAGGTGGCTGATTTAGTAACGTTAACTAACTGAAGAAGACTTGGCAGTTTCATTAGCCCTCAGCTAACGTCCTCTCAGTCGTCTATTCTCGCAAACTAGCCCTGCTCAACCATTTTTTATTTTTTTTAGAATGTCAAATATTTTGTCGTGTTTGTAGGATTTGAAGTTGTTTCGTATTGACCTGTGCATTCTTTCGCCAGGGGTAGTTAACGATGCATGCTGTGACCACCAAAGCACGCCATCTAACTGAAAATGTCAAGGTGAGTTCTGCTTGAGTGCTTGTAATCGAGTTGTCATTGGTTACCCAATCTATTTTCAGTCCGCTGATCGCGGTTCACACTGGATGAACTGTTGGTCACTGGCTAGATCTGTATGGTTTTTGTTACCACACTAGCTAACTTGCCAATTAGTTTAACCGCATTATCTACGGCAATATCTAGGGTAACCAGGCTATGTCTGCACGGGAAGGTAAAAGGCAGTTAAATGTGATTAATCTCTTTTCCCAACACAGCCGAACGCAGAGGGGCCCAAGCGGGTCCCCGTGTCTCAGGTCGGTCAGGGCGCCACGGTGACCCAGCCTCCTCGGGTCCTAGGCTTGAGCAATGGCCCCCAGCGCGTCCACAAGCTGGGGAGCCCTCCGAAACCGCCGACCCAAGGCCAGACCGCCAAGCCCAAGCAGTCTGGCGGCCAGAATGCTCCGCTGCACAGTCAGAGCCAACGAAGTCAGTCCGCGAAGAGCTCTGCCACTGGTGCTCCGCTCACGCCTGCCCAGACCAGTGTCGCGGCCCAACAGACCGCTGGTAAGCTAAGGAACCGGCAGTTGAATGATCTCGCTGGCTACTTGCATACAGATCATTACGGCTTTTTTTTCTAAATTACACACCGTTCAGTGTCCGTATCTTAAAACAAAATTGACCATGATTTTTTCTTCAGATAAACCCAGAGCCACAGAATCCTCGGGAACAAAGTAAGTTGCTGCCAAACCCTGAAATATTAATGCGTAAACACGGTCTAATGTTCCTGAATGCTTAAACAGCCGGGGGTTTCTGAATAACGTTGGAAAAAAATGTGAATGGCCACAGTTTGTATTGGGAGCAGACATTTGTGGACATGATTCCAATAGTAAAGTGGTTCTTATGTTTTTCAGTTTTTGCTTTTTAAAGCCTGAGAATGTGGTGATTAAGTGTCTGTTTTTGGTTAATCACCTTGTGTACAAAAGTTAAATATGATGCAGTGGGTAGCACTGTCGTCTCACAGAAAGAAGCTCCAGTCCTAGCAGAGGGTATTTCTGTGTGGAGTTTGCATGCACATGTATGCGTGAGTTTCCCCTGGGTACTCCAGTTTCCTCCCACAGTCCAAAGACATACAAATTAGGCTAACTGGAGACTCTAAAATGCCCATAGGTGTGAGTGTGAGTGAATGATGTCCAGGGTATATTCCTGTCTCTAGCTCAATGCATGCTGGGATAGGCTCCAGGCCCCCTGAAACCCTGAGTTGGAATAAGTGACCTAGATGATGGATGGGCTAACTCTTGCGACCCCAATGTCTCCCCCCCCCCCCCCCCCCCAGGGAGTGCTGGAGTCTGGATAACTTCGACATCGGGCGCCCCCTTGGGAAGGGGAAGTTCGGGAACGTGTACCTGGCCCGGGAGCGGCAGACCAAGTTCATCCTGGCGCTCAAGGTTCTGTTCAAAAAGCAGCTGGAGAAGGCCGGGGTGGAGCACCAGCTCAGGAGGGAGGTGGAGATCCAGTCCCACCTCAGGTACCCCCCCGTTCACCTTTACACTGGCTTTGCTCAGCTGGCCCAGTTCACCTTTACACTGGCTTTGCTCAGCTGGCCCAGTTCACCTTTACACTGGCTTTGCTCAGCTGGCCCAGTTCACCTTTACACTGGCTTTGCTCAGCTGGCCCAGTTCACCTTTACACTGGCTTTGCTCAGCTGGCCCAGTTCACCTTTACACTGGCTTTGCTCAGCTGGCCCAGTTCACCTTTACACTGGCTTTGCTCGCTCAATGGAACAGTCTAAATGTTTATGGTTATAAATGAACTGAATGGAGTTGGTTCAGTGTTTCATTTATACTAATTAATTCAGAGAACCAGCATGCTGCCTGCTGACCATTTTACTATTTTCCGTCCTGCCATCTTAACAGCTCGTCGCTGTTTGCCTGAGGACCAAGTGTTCCTTACGGCTAGTTTTAAGTGTAGAGTTGTTTCTGTGCACGTGCTCTGCGTGTTACCCGTGTTCTGGCTCTGCACACGCTAAGGCTCAGGTGTCCCCCCTCAGGCACCCCAACATCCTGCGGCTGTACGGCTACTTCCACGACTCGGCGCGCGTGTACCTCATTCTGGAGTTCGCCCCCCGGGGGGAGCTGTACAGCGAGCTGCAGCGATGCGGCCGATTCGACGAGAGGAGGAGCGCCACGGTGAGGCCCCGCCTCCTGCCGCATGTGTGCGGGCGGTTGGGAGTGTGTGTGTAAGGCTGTGTGAGGTTGGGGGTGTGTGTGTGTGTGTGTGTGTGTGTGTAAGGCCTGAGGTTGGGAGTGTGTGTGTAAATCAGTGTGTGTGAAGCCAGGTTGTGTGTGTGTGTGTGTGTGTGTGTGTGTGTGTGTGTGTGTGTGTGTGTGTGTGTGTGTGTGTGTGTGTGTGTGTGTGTGTGTGTAAGGCCTGAGGTTGGGAGTGTGTGTGTAAATCAGTGTGTGTGAAGCCAGGTTGTGTGTGTGTGTGTGTGTGTGTGTGTGTGTGTGTGTGTGTGTGTGTGTGTGTGTGTGTGTGTGTGTGTGTGTGTGTGTGTGTGTGTGTGTGTGTGTGTGTAAGGCCTGAGGTTGGGAGTGTGTGTGTAAATCAGTGTGTGTGAAGCCAGGTTGTTTGTGTGTGTGTGTGTGTGTGTGTGTGTGTGTAAGGGAGTGAGTGTGTAAGGCCGTGCGTTTCCTGTTCCCAGTACATCGCGGAGCTGGCAGACGCTCTGCACTACTGCCACACTAAGAAGGTGATCCACAGAGACATCAAACCCGAAAACCTGCTGCTGGGCTCCGGGGGGGAGCTCAAAATCGCAGATTTCGGCTGGTCTGTCCACACCCCCTCCTCCAGGTACCGCCACCCTATCCCAGCACGGTCGCTGTTCTAACGTCTCCAGTTCACTGTGCCTCCTGAGGCACGAGTGCAGTCCAGCGAAACATCACTGCAGGCCTGAGCTCCAAACCCTGCTGCTGCTTACCTGATTAAGTGCAGCAGCCAAAGCTGTTCTGGGGCTCTTTCTCCTGTAACAGACAGGAACCCAGTGCCCTAGCGCAGTGATGGGGGACACTGTGCTGTAGGAGGTGCCACCCTACGGATGAGATGTTAAGCACAGTTCAGACCAAAGATTTGTGATGCCGCGAGGTGCAACTGATGACACTTGGCAACATTTTAGAGTCGTCTGCAACGCAAAGCGCCAACACCAGATGTCCTGGGACGGGTAATTCACACTGCTGCAACTCCTCTGAAGCATTCTAAAAAGCTTTCATTGCGTCGCAAATCTTTGGTCTGGACTGGGCTGTCAGCCCAGAGCCTGATGCACTGGGGTCATTAAAGATCCCAGAGCTCACTGTGAAAGAGCTGGGGTCCTATCCCAGTGTGATGGAGAAACTGTGTGTACAGTGCCATGGAAAAGCATTCGACTTCCTGCTCTTTTAACCCCCATCAGCCCTCTGTGTGCGTGCTGGAGCGCACAGCCGTACTGAGCGTGTGCGGTTATGACGGACAGCTGCCTGCTCTGAGGCTGTGGTGTGTGTTTCTGCAGGAGGTCCACCCTGTGCGGGACGCTGGACTACCTGCCCCCCGAAATGATCGAGGGGCGCACCCACGACGAGAAGGTGGACCTGTGGAGCCTGGGCGTGCTGGCGTACGAGTTCCTGGTGGGAAAGCCGCCGTTCGAGACCAAGAGTCACGAGGAGACGTACCGCAAGATCTCCAGGGTAAGGGCCTGACGCAGCCTGGCGCAGCCTGGCACAGCCTGGCGCAGCCTGGCACAGCCTGACGCAGCCTGGCGCAGCCTGGCGCAGCCTGGCGCAGCCTGGCACAGCCTGACGCAGCCTGGCACAGCCTGGCACAGCCTGACGCAGCCTGGCACAGCCTGGCACAAGCAGCCCGATCCCTGGCAGCCTCAGCCCAAACCCGAGCCTCTGCCCAGGCTCTCCACTCCTGTGGTCCTGAGCTCACGCCGGTGTGGATCAGACTGCTTCCCTGGGTGCTGACTCGCGTTTGAGCGCTAAACGGGCCTGTGTGATGATGGTTAAGAGTTTACAAGCCAAACTATTGTACGTTTAGTTTATTTACCCCCCTCCCCCACAGATGGATGCAGCATATTTGGGGGGGCCAGGCAGGGCTGTGTGAAACTGCCTGTGCACTGGGGGGATAATCTGAGTGTGTGTGCATTTCCCCTCCTGCACAGGTGGAGTTCAGTTACCCCGCCCACATGAGCGCAGAGAGCCGTGACCTGATTGGCCAGCTGCTGAAGCACAACCCCCTGCACCGGCTCCCGATCCTGGGGGTCCTGCAGCACCCCTGGGTCCTGCAGCACTCTTCCAAACGTCCCGCCTCCGTGCCCAGCCCCGCCCCGGTGCCCCGCGCTGCCCCGGCAACTGGCCCCGCCTCCGCGCCTGGCCCCGCCCCGGCGACCCCAGCAACCGGCCCTGCCCTGGCAACTGGCCCCGCCTCCGTGCCTGGCCCCGCCCCTGCGACTGGCCCTGCACCCGGCCCCTGAGGGGGGGGCTGCCCGTTTGAGACGTTTTAATTCATGTGACTGTTCCTTTACCTGCCGCTAGGACCTGTGCAATGTCAGCGGTCCCGTGTCTTAAGGGCTGTCTTAAGGGCTGTCTTAAGGGCGGTCTTAAGGGCGGTCTTAAGGGCTGTCTTAAGGGCGGTCTTCAGGGCAGTGGCTGCTAGCCACTTTGTAAATACTTGAAAATTAAAATTAAAATTATGAAGTGCTATTTTTTAAAGATATCTAATTGAAGCCCGTAATAACGTGAACAAGGAATTAAGTTTTGAATTTTTTTTTTGTTTTATTACTTTTTAAGTTTTGAAGTTTATTTTAGGTTAATATTGCCTGGTGTAAATTAGTTTGTAAAAATTTCAGTGTAGCCCGTATACATATACTGAATTCCAGTGCATGTCATGATAACATTGTCATTGTCAGATTTCTTTGCAATTAATCAAAAAATAAAGTTATGAAAAACAAACTTGTCTGTTAAAGGATTAGTCTAAGGCAGAAGTGGTAAAAGGTGTGTGAATTGTCAGTTGTGGCTGAGTGCAGTTATTTTTTAAAAAAGCATTTTCTGGGAACTTCCTGAAGCCTGGTCCCTCTTCAGAGCTGTCCTTCCTCCCGCGATGAGACTGCGGCGTCCGTAGCCACGGCCACAAACCCCTGTTGGCAGGGAAAATGACAGTTACGCCGGGCACCCACCGCACGCGTCGCGTAAGCGTCGCGTAAGCAGCACGGCGAAGCAGCACGGCGCGGCGCGTAGCGTGTCTCCACTGGTTCCGTTTGTGTCGCGCAAAGGCTTGCTTAAAGCTCTATATTCCTAGTAGCTCTCGCAGTCTGCAGTGGGATTGCATCGTGTATTTCACGTTTGTTCAGGACTGTTGATTATGGGTAAGTGAATACTTGGTGAGACCTTTTTCAGTCTGTTAATTTGGTAATATTTTTTAACACGTAAATACGTGAGAAAGTAAAACGCTTTAAAGAATTACCATAAGCTTAAATCGCAACGTAGCCTGCATAATAATTAATCTCAAATCGTATTAATTTATTTGCTTGGTTAACAAGCGTGCCAATTTCACGAAGAATATGTAATGATCATAATAATAATAAATAATCCGTAATCAACCATTGGGAATTCCCGTGTCGTCTTGTCATTCACGTCAAAACATTTATAGGATCAGATTTAGTAAAATCAGCTAATCACGGCGAACGAAGACATCGGAGAAGTCAAATAGGCTGAGCAATGGTTGGTTAAAAACTACCTTCCAACACTCGAGCTAACAATCCGCTGCTCGGTGCATTCACTTCTACATCATTCAATAGGCTACGTCTTTCTGTGGTGTATTTTCAAATTTACCCCACCCCCTCCGCAAAATAAGATAGCAAAACGAAGTTTGACTTTTCCCCAGGTTCCAGTTTTTTTTTTTTTCCTGCAAGGACAATACAAAAACGAAAAGGCTTGTTTTTTTTTTAGCTGCTTATAAAATATCTGGGAGGTAACTAGGGACACCCCCCCCAGTCATATAAGGATGAAATATAAATCAGAGCATGTATACCTAGCATTTTAGAGCATATTTCTGTGTATAAACAGGCCATCATGACGCGCGACAAGCCGAAAAAATAGAACAGAAGCGAAAAACTACGCTTCAGTTCGCTTGTGTCGCGCGAGCTTCGCAGCCGGTTCGCGACGCGTTCGCATCTGGTGGAGACGACGTCGCCCGCTGCCGTTGTAATAACAGTACTTCAGCTACGCTTCAGTTACGCGCGTAATACGCGCGTAGTGCGCTCGCGGTCGATACGCGTGCGGTGGGTGCCCGGCTTTACTCTGTTGCCATATTTGTCCAGTCCCTCAGTCAGGTTTGTGAGTGTTAGCTCAGATTATTTAATGGTTCTTTAGTGTCTGGGCCCTGTGTGCCCCAAACTGTGCAGTACTGTATTTGTATTTACAACTCCTGAATTGTAACGCATTGGTAATTGCCTTGGTATAAGCACTCGCCTACCACCGCAGAGACCCGGGTTCAATCCCCGGCAGCGGTACTTCCGGCTTGGTCAGACGTTCCAACGAACACAATTGGCAGTGTTTGCGGGAAGCCGGTAAGGGTATGAGTCCTGATCGTTGCATTAGCGACTCCTACTGGTTGGCCTGTTCAGCAGGGAGGGGATCTGGGGGAGATAGCGTGAACCTTCGCACGTGTTGCGCTCTCCCAGTGAAACTCCTCGCTGTCAGGTGAAAAGAAGTGGCTGGCGACTCCACATGTATCGGAGGAGGCATGTGGTAGTCGACACCCTCCCCAGACCGACAGAGGATAGCGCATCGACCAGGACTGTGTGATACACACAGAGAATTGTTATAATGACTAAATTAAGGAGAAAATGGCAAAAAAGCCAAATGAAAGGATATACCCTCTTAAGGCTACATTAGCAGAAACCGCTACGAACGCTACGAGGGACGAGAGCAGCTCTGTTCTTGGGCGAGTGCTTTGGGCTTCAGTAACGCGCAAAATGGCTGGTTGCTTTTTGACAGGGAGTTCTGATTCCTGGAGTCCAAGGCCAGTGGGGGATGAGCCAAACCTGCCTTGTGTTACAGGACATTTAAGCACAGAGAGCTTGGACTGAATGCTCTCAACAGCAATTGATCAGAAGCCAGCATATAGGGTACAGCTGGACAGAGACCCACCCCCCCCCCCAAATCAAAATGACAGCTCCTGTGTTCCCTCTGTTCCCTCCTGCCTACCTGCAGGATGCTCTGATTGGCCTACATAAATGGTCAATATTGATAGTAAAAATTTTATTTTTGTTAAGAAGTAACTGCATTTATGGAAGGTTTAATGACACTGCTGATATTTCTGGTTTACATAATCTGATAAAATGAGGCCTTCATGAGGTGCTTTGTTTTTCATGCAGACGCTGCATATCGACACGTTTCATTAGCGTCTCCGTTTACACAGGTATGCGCTTACCGAACCCCCCAGGGACGCACACCTGCGCATACACACACTCACACCTGCACACACACTCACACCTGCTCCCACATGTGTACACACACACACACACACACTCACACCTGCTCCAACATGCGTACACACACTCACACCTGCTCCAACATGCGTACACACACACACTCCTGCACCCACGTGCATACACACACTCACACCTGCACACACACTCACACCTACTCCCACATGCGTACACACACTCACACCTGCACACACACTCACACCTGCTCCCACATGCGTACACACACACATACCTGCTCCCACATGCGTAGGCGCACACACACACTCACACCTGCGCATACACACACACCTGCACCCACGTGCATACACACACTCACACCTGCACACACACTCACACCTGCTCCAACATGCGTACATACACACACTCCTGCACCCACACACGTAGGCGCACACACACACACACACACTCATACCTGCTCCAACATGCGTACACACACTCACACCTGCTCCCACATGCATACACTCACACCTGCTCCAACATGCGTACACACACACACACCTGCACCCACACACGTAGGCGCACACACACACACACACACACACTCATACCTGCTCCAACATGCGTACACACACTCACACCTGCTCCCACATGCATACACTCACACCTGCTCCCACATGCGTACACACACACACACACCTACTCCCACATGCATACACTCACACCTGCTCCCACATGCATACACACTCACACCTACTCCCACATGCATACACTCACACCTGCTCCCAAATTCGTACACACACTCACAACTGCTCCCACGTGCATACACTCACACCTGCTCCCACATGCGTACACACACACAAACCTGCTCCCACATGCGTACACGCACTCACACCTGCTCCCACATGCATACACTCACACCTGCTCCCACATGCTTACACACCTGAGCCCTACTCACCTTGTTCACTTTCAGGACAGTATTGCTCAAATTGACGTCTTTAATGGCAGGGATAGGAAGGCCTTGCTTCAGCTTTGCTGCAAGAGAGGGTGAACAGAGTGTTCGCAGGGTACCATGGGAGTTACTGCCAGCTGAAAAATGCAGAGCTGTACACATTGTAGTCAATATTGCATGTTGGATGTTCATGGCGTGTTCTGCCAATTCACACACAACAGATACCATCTGAAGCCAGAGGTCGGAACGATAGCCCTGTTTCCTTAGCGGACGTGCTAAAGGTCCAAACTCAAAGGGAAAGTAAAAGCACGTCCTGCATTCTGTGGAACGTTTGAGCAGTCCTGGCAGACAGGACCTTATTTCAATCTCGTTGAGCAGCTGTGGGCAGTGCTTAACTCCTGCGTGTAAGACGTGCCTGTGCTTTCACAGGGTCAGAGGAGGACTGGTTCAGAGGGAAGACACCGTTCTGGCCGCGGTCAGTCAGTGGGGGTCTCAGTGTGTGGATGTGAAACAGGCTCCTGAGTTTCCCCTGAGAGGACAGAGACATGGAGGGGGCTGCTTACCATTGAGCCAAGGCAAAGCCATCTCCAGCACCTTCTGCAGAGGCAGGGTCTGAAAACGGAAAGTCATTTATGAGCCGCTGTTGTGGAGAAGACCTGTACTTTCACACAGTATCCATTTACACAGCTGATTATTCGCTGAACGATTCAGGCTAATTA
>CM077294.1:1405000-1430000 GCA_039654925.1 Anguilla pacifica
CCTTTACCTGTACCTGTATCTGTACCTCTACCTGTATCTGGGACCAATATCCTCCCCAATACTGATCTAACACCCCCATCACTACTTTAATACCCCCAATGCTAATCTAATACCCCCAACACTGATCTAATACCCCCATCACTACTTTAATACCCCAACACCAATCTAATACCCCCAACACTGCTCTAATACCCCCAACACTAATCTAATACCCCCATCACTACTTTCATTCCCCCTAACGCTAATCTAATACCCCCAACACTGCTCTAATACCCCTATCACTAATCTAATACCCCCAACACTAATCTAATACCCCCAACATTGCTCTAATATCCCCAGAACTGATCTAATACCCCAAACACTACTTTAATACCCCCAACGCTAATCTAATACCCCCAACAATGCTCTAATACCCCCATTACTAATCTAATACCCCCAACACTGCTCTAATACCCCTATCACTAATCTAATACCCCCAACACTAATCTAATACCACCAACACTGCTCTAATACCCCCAACACTAATCTAATACCCCCATCACTACTTTAATACCCCCAACGCTAATCTAATATCCCCAACACTGCTCTAATACCCCCATTACTAATCTAATACCCCCAACACTGCTCTAATACCCCCAACACTAATCTAATACCCCCATCACTACTTTAATACCCCCAACACTAATCTAATATCCCCAACACTGCTCTAATACCCCCATTACTAATCTAATACCCCCAACACTGCTCTAATACCCCCATCACTAATCTAATACCCCAACCAACGTTTCCGCTGGTAAGGTTGGCTAAAATCCTTGCCGCCACACCATAATAATAAATAAAAAAATAAAATAAAAAAAAAATAATATATATATATATACTGTATATAGCCTATATGTTGCATTCATAAATTAAAAATATTAAACTTTCTAAATATTTCTGCCTAAATGCGCTTTCAAATCCATACTGTCGCGTCCACATATTTATTTTCAAATAGAGCCTAGGCCGCGCGCTCCGTGCTTGCTCCTTTCTGAGGCGGTCGGAAGACTTGCAGCGCGCGAATGTCGCACGGTCTGTCAAAGCGTCACTTTTTTTTCTTCAGCCAAGACAAGGAAAAGGTAGGTAGCGACGCTTCAAATATTACAAAAATACCATAGTGTTAACCAGTGTTTTAATTGGACCAAATACGTGCCGGTACCTACTCCTCAAAATACATACTGTTTAAAATAAATTAATGTTGGTAATCAAAAGAAGAGTCGGTACTCATATACAAGTCCCGACAGCTCCTGCCCATCTGAAGCACTGGCGTTAACTATCATTCGGTGATGACAACTGGCGGATCCTAACTCTGTTCGGGCAAGTGGAATGCTTCATGCAGTTGTCTGATCGGACAAGTAAAAAATAAATATGATAAATATGTAACGTTATCTGAAAATAAACAGTGTTTGTTTGAGCCGAAGCGGAACCTGTTCCAGTTGAGCTACGTAGGCTACGTGCCTACCATTTTTAAAAAATCTAGAGCTACTGTTATAATGGTACAATACATCTGATTAAAATGGTGACCTGGAGAAGCCAGTCAGATGTCGCGGCCGTAAATTGTTGGCAAATCGCCAAAACAGCGCGAATTAAAAAAAAAAAAAAAAAAAAAAAAAAAAAAAATATATATATATATATATATATATATATATATATATATATATATATATATATATTATGGCATTTAAAATGTTTGAGTGATTCAACTACTTCCATTTCCATACTACAACATGGTGATTTTTTCCCATGAAAACGAAAGGGAAAGTGTTTATTTTAAGGTTTTGTGAATGTAGTGAGCTAGCAAAACTGAGAGTTAGGCTACAGTTGCTACAGCTGACAAAGAGGGCTGCATTCTAATGACGATTATGATTATAACGAGAGGAGCAGTCTCACAAGCTGTTGCAGTGTCCAGAAATGAATACAGATAAAACTAGCTAATAAAAAAGACATTAATCGAGCATCTAAGTTAGTTAGGAAATTTTGTATCGTGCTTCTCAGTAGAATTAGAATGTAACAGAACAGAATCTTTAAAGCCATTTCACTTTTCTCACTTTTTCCTTTTTTTTTGCATGGACAACGCATGTAAACTCTGTCATTGAGTGTGAGAGAGACAGAGAGAGAGGGCTTTGAATGTGGACCCAGCTCAAATTATATTGTTAAATAAAAAGATAGAACATTCTAAGTACTATTTTGTCATGGTAATTGAGTTAATTTAGCAGAAGTACCCCTTTAAAGTGCAATATGTAACTTTTCTTGAGTATCAATTTTGGTTATATAGTGCTCTATTCTTGAAGATAGAACTTCTAGATGGACAACGTGCTCTTCTAATTGTTCTCACGCCGCCATAACTCAAAATAGAGGCCTATTTTGCTTCAATATTTACTAACAATACAAAGGTTAACAAACCTTTTATGGTTTTAAAGTACATCTAAAACTACCTTTTAGCTCTTGCAAACTGTTATTCCTTGTATCAAGAGCTCGTCAGAGCTATAAGATAGATTTAGATATTAAAAAAAGAAAAACCTTTAAGAAGTCTCAAGAGGTTATGTTTTCACAGTCTTAAACTTTTTTGCCTTTGCTACACCCCCCCCCCCCCCCCCCTTCGGACACCTACCACCACACCAAGAGATCAATTCCACAGGAAACACTGACCCCAACACTGCTCTAATACCCCCAACACTGCTCTAATACCCCCATCACTAATCTAATACCCCCAACACTGCTCTAATACCCCATCACTAATCTAATACCCCCATCACTGCTCTAATACCCCAACACCAATCTAATACCCCAGCACTGCTCTAATACCCCCATCACTAATCTAATACCCCCAACACTGCTCTAATACCCCCATCACTAATCTAATACCCCCAACACTGATCTAATACCCCCATCACTTCTTTAATACCCCCAACGCTAATCTAATACCCCCAACACTGATCTAATACCCCCATCACTACTTTAATACCCCAACACTGCTCTAATACCCCCATCACTAATCTAATAACCCCATCACTAATCTAATACCCCCAACATTGCTCTACCTCATTACATTACATTTTGTTTGGCTGACTGTCCAAAGCGGCGTATGTGGCTCACATAAATAAGTAGTGTGTGTTCCACTGCCCCTTCACTGCCATGTTGAAGCCGGTCAGGTCCACCTGCACCCCCGTCCCCTCAGAGAACACCACGGAGGGGAGGGGCATGTTCAGCCTAGCCACGCCCATCCTGGGAACAGCCACAGAATACACATTTTACAGGAGACAGGATACCATCTGTCTGTCTGTCTGTCTGTCTGTCTGTCTACTTATCTGTCTGTCTGTCTTTCTGTCTCAACAGGATACTGTCTGTCTGTCTGTCAGCCCATCCATCCATCCATCCATCCATTCATCCATCCATCCATCCATCTAGCTACCTATACTGATTTGGGTGAGTTTCAGAGGAAAGTTCTATAAGGCAATGATGGATTGGGAGGTGTGAGGGTTAGTAAATGAAAAAATCTTAGAATATTCTTGCAGGAGCCAACTGAAGATGTGAGATTTTGATGAATGTTTTTAGGTAGGGGCGGGGGGGGCAGGGTCAGGGGGGTACCTGCTCAGAGTGTAATGTAGTGGGGGGGGGGAGCAGGGTCAGGGGGGTACCTGCTCAGAGTGTAATGCAGTGGGGGGGGGGGGCAGTGTCAGGGGGGGTACCTGCTCAGAGTGTAATGCAGTGGGGGGGGGGGGGGGGGCAGGGTCAGGGGGGGTACCTGCTCAGAGTGTAATGCAGTGGGGGGGGGCAGGGTCAGGGGGGGTACCTGCTCAGAGTGTAATGCAGTGGGGGGGGGGGGCAGGGTCGGGGGGGTACCTGCTCAGAGTGTAATGCAGTGGGGGGGGGGGGTGGAGCAGGGTCAGGGGGGTACCTGCTCAGAGTGTAATGCAGTGGGGGGGGGGGCAGGGTCGGGGGGGTACCTGCTCAGAGTGTAATGCAGTGGGGGGGGGGGGGGGGATCAGGGTCGGGGGGGTACCTGCTCAGAGTGTAATGCAGTGGGGGGGGGCAGGGTCAGGGGGGGTACCTGCTCAGAGTGTAATGCACGGAGCCCAGTATGCTGAGACTGACATCCCCGCTCATGTCTGGGATTTGAGCTTGCAGAATCTGGGCCTGGAGCCACTCTGTCCCCACCTTCGTACCTGGTGGGGGGGGGGGGGGGTCATATGCCTTCATTAACAGTGCGTGACACAGCCTACATTTCAACATCATCCTCCGTTAAACAGCTCTGTCTTCCCTGAGGGGATTCAGGCTCTGTTGCTACGGGACACACTGCTGGTGCCCTTGTCTGCGCTGTGATTGGCCGTGATCAGGACTCCGCCTTACCGAACTTAAGTCCCTTGTCCGTGAGGATGGCCTTTATGGCGGGGTTGTCCGCCATGGCGCAAACGGCCAGGGAGAGGAGGAGCAGCAGGGACCGGCACATCTTAACAGGCTGCCGGCGGCGACACCGTCTTCACATCCACAGCGACCACGGTGCGTCAGATCCAACAGAGGAGAGGGAAACAACGGCAGTTATTTTTTTTTAAAAACACCGACAAACCACAGCTCTCAGTGTGAAATATGTCATGTTTAGAGTTTACACCCTGCAGGCATTGTTAAGTTCTTTCCACTTAGAGATTCAACAAAACCTGCAGTTAACCCAGGCGTACCCAAACCATCCCACTGTGTATTGCCCTTTGAATGAAGTCACTGATAAATCGCACAGACACACAACGCTTTTATACTTCACAGCTGTGACTCAGTGGTGAACGCAGGGTGTGAGAAAGCTCACAGGAAGCTGATGAACACCTAGCATGTGACACTTCAGCAGCCGCTAGCCAAAGTCTCGCTGTTCATGAAAGAGGACGAGCGCATGCAGGCAGACCCACTGCCGCGATGGTCTGCCGTGGTTCTGCACATGTAAAACGTTAGCGTGCGTTTCCCTGTGAAGCTTTGGGGAGTTTGCTTTACCATGCGGATCTGCTGTCATAAAAACGAACACCTGGAACAGATCCTGCAGTCCTGACAGGTTCCATTCCTGACTGACTTCTCAAGGGATTAGGCACCCACAACAGTTCAAGTATTTATTTAATGATGGACCTATTGTTTATATAATACTATTGCTACTACTACTACTACTGCTGCTGCTGCTATTACTACTACTATTGCTGCTGCTGCTGCTGCTATTACTACTACTATTACTGCTTCTAGTGCTACTACTGCTATTACTACTACTACTACTACTGCTGCTGCTGCTCCTATTACAACTACTATTGCTGCTGCTGCTGCTACTACTACTACTACTGCTACTACTACTACTATTACTGCTTCTACTACTACTGCTATTACTACTACTACTACTACTACTGCTGCTGCTACTGCTGCTGCTGCTGCTATTACTACTACTACTACTGCTGCTGCTGCTGCTGCTACTACTACTACTGCTACTACTACTACTATTACTGCTACTACTACTACTGTTACTGCTACTACTACTACTACTACTGCTGCTGCGGCTGCTGCTACTACTGCGATTACTGCTACTACTACTACTATTACTGCTACTACTACTACTGTTACTGCTACTACTACTACTGCTGCTGCGGCTGCTGCTACTACTGCGATTACTGCTACTACTACTACTACTACTACTACTAATAATAATAATAATAATAATAATAATAATAATAATAATAATAATAATAATAATAATAGAAGAATTGAATGAGTTGTTTATACAAGTGGGAGAAATCCCTCAACTTTTCAGGCAACTTTTACTTTTGCTTTAGAAGCACTTAGCTGTTGATTCAGAAGCACTGCACCGAACTTTCGCATGTCTGCCAGAATGGCAGGTGTTTGTTTTGGCAGCATCTCGATGCACGGGTGCAATGGCTTCAGAAAGCGAGGGCAGAGGCTGCAGAGACCCGTAAAAGCTGACGGACGAGAACGCAGCGGGAGGGAAGGACGTCGCAGCGGGAGGGAAGGACGTCGCAGCGGGAGGGAAGGACGTCGCAGCGGGAGGGAAAGACATCGCTTACCTTACAGGCGTCTTGCTGGGTTCTGAGTGTGTGGCTGGAATGAACCCCAGCAGCTTCTCAACGCTTCTGCCGTCTCTGAAAACTCACTTCCTGCTCTTCTGTCAATCATTACTGGACCAACCTGCTTTTTTTGTCTCCAGTGAATTAATAAATCTAGAGTAACCATTCAAGTTTATAAAGTGGATGCCTCTTCATAAGCATGACAAAAATCTGAAAATTACTTTAAAAGGAGTGTATGAAAAATGGAACCCAAGGAAATATATATAAATATATTTATAAATATATCAAATGTAATATTTCCCCTCAAATTCACTTTCCTGCTGCTTTGTGTGGGTGTAGACAGAGACCTGCATTCTTTGGTGATGAACAGTTTGAGCTGGTGGGGTGAATAGTTTGAGTTGCTGGGGATGAACAGTTTGAGTTGGTGGGGTGAACAGTTTGAGCTGGTGGGGTGGATAGTTTGAGCTGGTGGGGTGAATAGTGTGAGCTGGTGGGGTGAACAGTTTGAGCTGGTGGGGTGAATACTTTCAGCTGGTGGGGATGAACAGTTTCAGCTGGTGGGGTGAACGGGTTGAATTGTTAGGGTGAATAGTTTGAGTTGGTGGGGTGAACAGTTTGACCTGGTGGGTGAACAGTTTGAGCTGGTGGAGTGAACAGTTTGAGTTGGTGGGGTGAACAGTTTGAGCTGGTGGGTGAATAGTTTGAGCTGGTGGGGTAAACAATTTGAGTTGGTGAGGTGAATAGTTTGAGCTGGTGGGGTGAATAGTGTGAGCTGGTGGGGTGAATAGTGTGAGCTGGTGGGATGAATACTTTCAGCTGGTGGGGATGAACGGTTTCAGCTGGTGGGGTGAACGGTTTGAATTGGTAGGGTGAATGGTTTGAGTTGGTGGGGTGAACAGTTTGACCTGGTGGGTCAATAGTTTGAGTTGGTGTGGTGAATAGTTTGAGCTGGTGGGTGAATAGTTTAAGCTGGTGGGGTAAACAATTTGAGTTGGTGAGGTGAACAGTTTGAGCTGGTGGGCTGAATAGTGTGAGCTGGTGGGGTGAATAGTGTGAGCTGGTGGGATGAATAGTTTAAGTTGGTGGTGATGAACAGTTTGAGCTGGTGGGGTGAATACTTTCAGCTGGTGGGGATGAACAGTTTCAGCTGGTGGGGTGAACGGTTTGAATTGGTAGGGTGAATAGTTTGAGTTGGTGGGGTGAACAGTTTGACCTGGTGGGTCAATAGTTTGAGTTGGTGTGGTGAATAGTTTGAGCTGGTGGGTGAATAGTTTGAGCTGGTGGGGTAAACAATTTGAGTTGGTGAGGTGAACAGTTTGAGCTGGTGGGCTGAATAGTTTGAGCTGGTGGGGTGAATAGTGTGAGCTGGTGGGATGAATAGTTTAAGTTGGTGGTGATGAACAGTTTGAGCTGGTGGGGTGAATACTTTCAGCTGGTGGGGATGAACAGTTTCAGCTGGTGGGGTGAACGGTTTGAATTGGTAGGGTGAATAGTTTGAGTTGGTGGGGTGAACAGTTTGACCTGGTGGGTCAATAGTTTGAGTTGGTGTGGTGAATAGTTTGAGCTGGTGGGTGAATAGTTTGAGCTGGTGGGGTAAACAATTTGAGTTGGTGAGGTGAACAGTTTGAGCTGGTTGGCTGAATAGTTTGAGCTGGTGGGGTGAATAGTGTGAGCTGGTGGGGTGAATAGTGTGAGCTGGTGGGATGAATAGTTTAAGTTGGTGGTGATGAACGGTTTGAGCTGGTGGGGTGAACAGTTTGAGCTGGTGGGGTGAATAGTTTGAGCTGGTGGGTGATCAGTTTGAGCTGGTGGGGTGAACAGTTTGAGTTGGTGGGGTAAATAGTTTGATCTGGTGGGTGAACAGTTTGAGCTGGTGGGGTGAACAGCTTGAGTGAGCTGGTGGGTGAATAGTTTGAGCTGGTGGGTGAACAGTTTGAGCTGGTGGGCTGTACTGTGTTTATACGTGGTGAGCAGAACAGAGAGGTTTGGTCTGTTTGCGATGAGAACATGACAAACCTCTACTTTAAGCCTTTGCTTGTACATCCGGACACTGCTGCTGTTTCTGTTCTGAGGAGAACGGTTTTATTATTTGGCTGGCAGTGACTGCTGGGGGAAGTGAAACTTCTGTGTGAGTCTGCGTTGCGCTTTTTGCGTTGGTTTACAAGAAGAGCTCACTTCCTCCTGCTCAGAGTCTCCTTTGTGTTTCTCCATTTCGGCTGAGACCACAGTGCCCCCCCCCCCACACCCACATGATCAGAGTGCGTGGGACTAACACACGCCTGCCAGTCATCCCCCCAGTGTGCCCACACACATGGCAGCACACACACACACACACACACACACACACGCCTGCACGCACATCAACCCCATTTTTATATATACATTTAAATAGGGGTCCTGTCGTCCATTTATATATATACATTTATATACCGTTTATGTCTATGGATTATGTCCATATCGTCTGATCTTTCAGTCCCCGCCTCTCCTCACTCTCAGCCTCTCCTACTTCATGCATTCATTCAGCTTATTTTGGTGTTTTACGGTTTTGCAGAGTTGGTCATGTATCCAGTCTGTATGTGCTTCTGGTTTTATACGGCTGTTCATGGGCACAGTCTGTATCTAGTTCCGGTGTTTAGGGTTGATTATGGGTGTAGTCTTTATGTATTCACGTTTTTTAAACGGTTGTTTATAGGTGTGGTCTGTCTGAGTGTGTGTGTGTGTGTGTGTGTGGCATGTTGAAACTGGTTAATCAAACCTCTTTCATGCCTTTGCTGCCAAAGAAGCTTTTCTCACAGACAGGAGAGGCTTATTTTAAGAAGGAAAAGGTGGTTTGAATTTAAAGATTTGAAAGATGAGAACAAAACAAATACCTTTGATATGACAACTTAATGTCCAAGAACAGAGAGACAAATTTGTGAAAATGCCAAAATCTGAAAAAATGTAGAGTCCACTGTGGATGTAAAGCACAGTTATTTGGATGGTCTTAATTGCTTTTTCTGTAATTTGTTGAAAATGATGGTCTGCAGAAAGTGTAAACTGTGGTCATTGGACCATTATTTGCCGGATTTTCTACCCCATTCAGAAAGTCATCTGATGTGTTTTCTCTTTCTTACAATAACGTGTTTTTTATGCTTCAACAAGCTCATTCTGAACTGAGAAGTGAAACTGAACTTTCAAAGTTCTTTATTTTGCAGCCCCTTCATGATTTCTAGAACGGGAAGTTTCAACTTGTAAGAAACTGTTTCAGCCTGCATTCTGTTTATAGCTAGTTTTAGCCCACATTATTCTACTATAGGTCAACGGTGGAGATGGTGTTAATCACTGCTTCCTGTTGCAGGCCCTCCTACAGGAGATCAGAACTAACTGGCTAGATTATTACTAAAGAACATCTTTGGCTGTGGGGAGGGTATCTCACATCAGAGAAGATGAAGTGAAGCAGTTCTAATCTAAACCGATTTAAACTGATTGTCCGTTACTGGGGCATCTGGTGACTTAGCATCAAGTGAATCGGCGGGAAAGCATCTCGTGTTTCTCACGCCACGACCATACGGAGCTGTCACATGGCGTTATCTTCCTCTTATCAAATGCTGTTTATTAAGAAGTACAGCTGTTAGCACAGAATGCAAAATATGTGTCACGTGATCAGTGTACAGGTGCCGATTTATAGCCTACAGCCAGGCACCCGGAAATGTAGTCTGCTGTGTCCACCGTAATGGAAGGATCCGTTTCTGCTGTTGCACGATTGAAAAAGAAAGAGGATTATTCTAATTAAACAGCAACTATGTTCTGTTAAACAAATGTTATCGTCCGCATGCTTAAAATTAAATTTGCACTGCATGGTGCAAATTATCCTAATTGTACTCTCATCTGTATTAAAAATAATTAAACTAAAGAACACAATAGAGGCATATTCTTTCTCTCTTTAAAAAAAAAAAAAATCTCTCTCTAGATGTTATTTCACCAGTACACCACAGGGTGTCGCTCTGTCTCTACTTCTTCTTGTCAAGTCGGCCGAGTGAAGCTTGTGGGTCCCGCGCGCACATTCCAATTGAAAAATTCTTTCTCATAGTGTGCAATGTGCAAGATTATCTTAAATTATACAGCAAGATGGTTTCACCCTAAGAATTATTTATTTTTATTCGAAACTTTAGATGATGTGAACAATTCACTCGGAACTCTGCAACAGTGCCTAAACGCTTTTGACTCATCTATTTTTCAAACAGCCTGATCAACATTACTTTTCTAGATCATCCGCGTGCTCGTAGGCCTGTATTTTCGCGCCGCACATGACCGAGAATAGAATCAAATCCCAAATGTCTTTCCATATATGTACATCAGACAACAACAACAACAACAATAATAATAATAATAATAATAATAATAATACTTTTGAATAAATGGTAAACTGTTGTTTTTGCCCATGAAAGAAAGACAATGCCCAACCTTTCAGTGCACATTGTGATCGGTAAATACTGGGCGAACGAGTTGCCACGGAACGCGAATGCGCGCATGCGTAACTCGAACCAGCCATTTGCGCTTTCGCCCGTTGAACAGTTTATCTCATCTGAATCGGCCCTCTTGTACTTAATGCACTTCATTTACTAAATGAATTAACGGACGAACGCGGCGAAGACTACAGCCAGGAGAGCACTTAATTGCCATTAAACAAACAGGAATAAATAGAAACACCATTACTAGTCTTGGAATTGTACGCTTGAGCAGGGTAAGATAATAAAACGCGCACAGGCAATTTTAACATGGCCTCAGTGTGCTTTTCAATTTAAAAAAATGTTAAGAACACGCGCCTGCGTGCCCTGCAAACGATATGAGCCAGAATGCCCCAATGTCCACATTAGCCTAGATCAACGAATGCGAATTCTATTATTGACAAACGTCTGCCCCCACTTCATTTATTAAATTTTCCCTAAAATTGATTATTTTCAAATTTCGGGAAATATATTAAATAATCTCCATCGTCATATATTTCAACAGTTATGTTTTGTTGAGGAAATAATGTAATTTACCGTCTATATTCATTACACAAAACCAAACACGCTCAGCACTGTATTATTTTTACGTATTTCTTTATTCTTCAATATATTTATTTTCACGAGAGATCATTTGTTATACACATTCCATCTTTTGAAACCACAATAACACTACACATACGGTTTTATAACATTTCAACAGCACCCGTTGGATTGCACAGAATGAAATGGATGCACGTTTCTTTATTCTTTTCTTTTTAAAATAAATATAAAAAACACTCTTTAGAACGTAAAAGTCGGACATTAGGATGCCAAACCACAAAGGACTCTTGTTGTTTTCCTCGCTGAGCGCGAGGGGTTGATTTTGAAAAAACAGAAAAAGAAACGATGTGAGTAAGCGAGTAACCGGAGAGGAGAGTCCGTTTTCATGTCACCGTAACAGTTTTTGTCACATATGCAGTTGGGGCTGTGTCTTTAGTTCTCGGTGGGGCTGGATGGGATTCTGTGCTTACTTGGCGCGTGCAGTGTTTGGCATACCGAATGTCAGCTGTATGGACCCATTTTTAGGGCTAATTTGGTCTCAGCAGCGTTTCCTCAGAATGAAATAAACTTCACGGTTGGGTTCATCTGGTCTGTGTTCGTCGTTTCAATATTAGATTCGATTTTGAGCCGCTTCGATGTTCTTTTTGGATTTCAAATGCTGGAAATACATGACACGCGTCCGTACTATTTTTTTTAAATCGAGCAATTATGCCCCGTTCTGTACGCAACCCTTTCATAATTATTCTTTACATAACCGGGTGTTTGCGCAGAGAATCGCTCGCTTATTTTGCTTTGCGATATTTTATGTCCGAAGCAGATAATTCAGCAATGCACATAACTAGATAAATATACGTTTTTCCTTACCTTTATTCCTATTTACAAACAGTGCGGCCGTCTAAAATATGTATTTATTTAAAATAAATTATATTGTTGCTTTTCTATAAACAACAGCCTTGAATTTGCGGCAGTATCTTTTTGAACGCTGAAGATACCGGCCATTATTGTGCCCTGGAATTCATTGTGCCTTTGATATGCTTTTGAAAATATTGCAAGTTTCGGAGAATAACTGAAATATAGGCTATTTCACAATAAAGTGTCCAGTGTTAATTCAGCTCTAATAGAGTAAATTTCAGTCCAATTGGGACCACATGTACTCTGTAAGAGTTTATTTAACACTGAACATTTTTCCGTGTTATGTACACAAATGTTCTCTTTTATTCCCAACCACCGCCACAACGGCATATATTCAAATGATATGTAAAAAAAAGAAATTATTTCAGATATTCAGTCACATATAGACTAATTATTCGGTTGCCTTTTTGTTTTGTTCGGTTGATTGGACTGGTAAACTTTCATTCCACGATAAAATATGCACGTGAACCCTTGTTCATATGTATATTCGTTTGCATTGTGCAGGTCCCTCCTGGTTTGGGTATGGATGTGTTTTTTTTTTTCTCTCTCTTTTTTTATTTTTTATTTTTACATTTGTTTTTTAGCGTGCCCGTGAAGTGCGCGTGTGTGTTTGTATGCGGGCAGTTCTAGAACATGTGAGCAGCGCGCGCCTACAGCAGTGACGTCAGCGAAGAATGAGACCGGGCAGGTGGGCCAACACTTCCGTATCCACCGAGTCCTCAGTCGTGAATGTTGTATTTGAACGCCTCTATGAGCCCCTCCGTGGAGTGGATGAAGCCGGAGATGCTGCAGATGCCTCCTATTACGAATATGGACACGTCGAAGAACACCTGGTGCCACATCAGCTTCCTCCACAGCAGCTTGAGATGAAAGAGGCTGGGCAGCAGGAAGCAGAGCCCGGCGCCGGTCAGGCTGCCAGTCAGCCCCATCAGCAGGGCGAAGTGCGGGACGTAGACGGCCATGAGCAGGGTGAACACCACCAGGGCACACCGGAGGCCCAGCCCCCACGACTTCAGCCGCCCATCGCCCCCGTAGCAGTCCGGGAACGTCATGCGCCCGCCGCCCTGAAAGAGCGACTTCTCCAGCACCTCCACCGCGGCGAAGAAGGGCAGCGGGTACGAGAGCAGTGCCTTGGCCACCAGGAACAGGTTGACCACGGCCCGGATGGTGGACGGCAGGTTGTCCGTGATCACCTCCTTGGTGGCGTCGGCCCAGGTCAGGTAGGCCACCAGCGCGAAGAGGCCCTTGAGGATGCAGGCGGCGATGTGGGTCCAGTTCATCATGCAGTGGAACTCGCTGGGCTTCTGCATGTTCCCCTCCAGCGAGGGCAGGAAGATCTGCGACGTGTAGCTGAACACGATGATGCCGATGGAGATGGGGAACTTCTTGACGTCGATGTAGAACTTGACCTTGTCCCAGGCCCAGTCGCGCGCGCGGGACAGGCAGTAGGCGATCACCAGGATGTTGATGACGAAGTGGGCGAGCGTGCAGAGCAGGCTGAACTTGGACACGGCCTTCAGGTTCTTGAGGAAGGCGCAGGGCAGCAGGGCGGCGGTGGCGATGATGGACCAGGCCTTCTGGGACACGGGCAGGCTGGGAAAGCTGTTGTACATCAGGTTTCCGCTCACCACCACGTACAGGATGCAGGTCATCACCAGCTCAATGATCTGCGCCACGTTGACCACGTGGCCCCCCAGCGCCGGGAAGCGCGGGGCGCAGCAGGCGTTGGCGATGTCCACGTAGGTGTCCCGGACGCGCACCAGCTCGCCATCCTCGTTCTCCTCGTACAGGCACGCGATGAGGATCTTCCCCGTGTAGCAGCACACCACCGCCGCGAAGATGATGAGGAAGAGCCCCAGGTACCCGCCGTGCAGGATAGCGTACGGCAACCCGAGGACAAACATGCCCTGCGGAGACACAAGCGCCACCCAGTGGAGATAATCATAATAACAAGAACAACAACAATAATAATCATAATCATAATAATAGCTTTATTTATATAGCACCTTTCATACAACAAAATGAAATGCAGCTCATTGCGCTTTGCAAGCACAATAAAATAAAATAAAATATTTTAACATTTAAAACATAATAAATGTTAATAAAAAGCATACAAATAATAAAAGCATACAAATAAAAGCACATATCGTTAAAACAATAAAACCAGATAAAAAATAAATGATACATTCTATTAAATAATATCAATAAAATAAAACAAATCATAATAAAAAAGAAAGCTAGTTGAACGCAATAGAGAACTGAGTCTTGAGCTGGTGCTTTAAGACGTGTGCAGTAGTTGTCTGCTGGATAGTAACTGGTATTGCATTGCAAGCCTCTGGAGCACAAAAACGCTGCTTCACCCGGTTTCGAATGTTTCACTCTTGGAACTGGTTAAGTAAACCAGCAGCTGATGATCCAAGCGTTCGGCTTGGAACCAATGCAGACGGGGAATCAGAAATGTACATCGCTAC
The DNA here is from genome assembly GCA_039654925.1 of Anguilla pacifica. Classification (NCBI taxonomy): domain Eukaryota; kingdom Metazoa; phylum Chordata; class Actinopteri; order Anguilliformes; family Anguillidae; genus Anguilla; species Anguilla pacifica. The sequence continues at coordinate 1,419,494 of CM077294.1, forward strand.
CACGGAAAGTCGCATGACACAGCGAAGAAACGACTAAATCAACCGCACGAAACCAGGGCTTATAATAGTGAAAGTGCACTGTTGTCTAAGAGAAATTGATGCAATATGAATTGTGCTATCAATGTAATGAGGAAGGAGAACAATAATTCAAATGCATTTTGCACAAGCTGCACGCTCATATACAAGTTTCACACTGACTTGTTTTAAGGGACACATAATAAAAAAATTAATGAAAAGACGTTCGTCATAAATTCAGAATGTCCCATTATGTGCTATTACACTGGCATAAACTGACATTGCAGTCCATTTACCATTTACCATTTTTAAAAATCTGTGCGGATTGGTTAGAGATACAGTGACGTCAAAGTGCCTGCAGGCGATCACGAAGTGCTTTTAATTACGCACGACGACAAATGGGGTTCGTGAAGCAGAACTCGGAGTGTGGTTCTGGTGTCGAATAAATCCTGACCTGTCACGAGTCACCTTTTTGCTCTCCAAGCAGGAAAGAACATAGTCAACGAACTGTAATAGCCCGGCTTCGAATAGCAAAAATAGCCTACAAGGACGTCCAATGCCCTTCGGTCTTGCCCAATTGGCCACAAATTTGGATACAGCATCCCTATGAATTTCCCTATGAATTGTTCATGTTTCTTTTAAACCAATTATTAAACACATGCTTATTAAGGTGTCCTTTTGGTCGGTTGTAAGATTTCCGCGGATGAATTAGATTTTTTTTCTCACTTTAATTCTTAAATAGAAATTTAGTTTTAAAAAAAACAAAAAACATTTTCGTTAATAATTAAAACAACGCTCTTTTAATCTCCCTCTCAATTCAACGACTGACTAAAATTCTCCTGAAATTGATTTGCGCAGAGGGCGGGGCATGAGCTTGAACACCTTAGCGAGTCTCTCCCTCAAGATCGATCTCTGCATGGGAGTGTTGGGCGATAAGACCCGCCTCAAAGCATTTAAAAGGACTTTATATGTTTTGTAAATGAAACATAGGCTGTCGTGACATGGGCGTATGTAATACGTTTTAAATTGATTCAGATGTAATATGTTATCCTGTGATTTTCACATCAAATATACACTCATAACTTTTTTATTACGTTATATTGTAAATATATAGCATTTCATATTGAAGAGAAAATTAGGTTGATTCATGTAGTCCCTGGCTAAAAACAAGGCAACGAATTATTCTTATTAAAATAGGAACTGTATTGATTGCAATGGGACATGTCCTTTATTGTACTGTAATATGATCACATGCACTGGCCATTAAACTAATATTTGAAGGCTAAACCGGGCGGCACTGGGGCATCATTTTCTCTGATGCGCGTGCAGTGGTGCGGCGACCCGACCACATTGAATTAGCCACGGTCGCGCAAATAGCGCTGCGGACAGATCGCCTAATAAAACCAAACCAGCCAGGCTCATTTTAGCGCGTGCCTCCATTCGCCGAAAGCCGCGCAGCCCGCGCGCCGTTACCTGAATGGCATTGGTGACGTTCCAGCCCGCTTCCCAGGCAGTAATTTTTGGCCTGTCTTGCCCTCCCAACTCGGCGCACACTCCGCCGTCTTTGGAAGAGGAGGGCGGAGGACCCGTCCCGTCTCTCTGATAATGGCTGTCACCTTCGGCCAGGCCGTCGACCCCGCCTTCCCCGCCGCCGTCTCCACCGGCCCCTTCTGTACTGAGAATGTCCATCTGCATCCCCTGTCTGTACTCATAATCCAGATCATCACAGGCAGCGAACCCCAAACCCTCCTCGTCAGTCGCGGCCTGGAACCCCATTTTAGCGAACACCCCGCTGACCTTCGCCTGTGATTTGTTGGACACAGAAGTTGCCGCGTTGGAAATCTTATTTCGGATTAAAGTGGCCATGGTTGCTTTACAATATAAAGGTTCTGTGGGAACTTAAAGTGGGGTGTGCGGTTACTTCAAACAGGGGGGCGTGCGAACGCAAGACTAAGCCGAATAAAAGCACGCGGAGGGGAATGATCTTTTAGACTCGGTCTTCGGTTGTTATCTGCAGTCGGTCTGTAAAGTGCGCCTGCTGGTCCAGATTATCCTGTGGTTCATGTCACCTTCAGATATCGCCTCTTGATTCCTGCATCTTGTTTGCGTCGTCGTCTGTTTCAGGAAAGAGACAGAAAGATGACTTCATTTAAATTTGCAATAGTTAATCTCTGAACAGCGACGGTACGAGAAAAACGCGCATTTTGCAAGCCTCAGTCGGATTTGTTCTTTCTTGTTGTTGATTGTTTTTTGTTTTTCTAATTTTTAAAAATGGTTGTCCGCGATTGTCGAATAGTGGAGGCAGCCCTTCCACCGCTTGGGTTCAGTTGATTCTGATGCCAATGCGGTACAAGGGAGCCCGCGGGTGGGGGCAGGGGAGGCACGTGTCACCATCAGCCCGCCAATGCGAGGATTCATCAGGCTCGCGCAGCAAGTGTCCAGCCCCTATTGAGCCCAGCCCCCATCATGCCGGGGAAAAAAGGGTACAGCTTTGGCGCATTTATGGAGGTGGCGCTTGCAATACCCCAAACCCCACCCCACCCCACCCACCCCATTGAAGTGCATACGAATGTATTTCCCCCACTAACAGCCAATTGCATTCTGATGCTGCAGGTCTTGCATAACTTCACGCATATAAAACGAAAGGGGGAGACGTGGTCAGTCCTTGCTCTTCAGCGGATTGGGTCATAAACTTTTTTGTTGTTGCCAAGACTAAGGCACCTGTCTCTGCTTTTTTCAGGTTTCCTGCCTTTTGTAATTATTTTGTGTTTATTTCATAAAAAACGTTTTTTATTTTTTTATTTTTATATAGATTTTTTATTTCGCCTTTAAATTCTTCTTTCCCCGCCTAATTTGAAAATGGACAGTGTGGGATTTGATTCGTTTTGATTTACTCGCGATGCTGAATATAGAAAGACCGTTTAAGAAAAACCTTCAAATACAGCTTCATGGATGGGTATCTGAAATGCGTCTGCTCTAGATGTTCGCGTGCGCTGGCTTATTAACCTGATCTTTCTTTAATCCTGTTCGATTAATTTATGCAGGACACATTTGAACATTGTTTAAATAAAAAGCAAAAGGTAGCGGTAAAGAGACACCATTTAGACACAGCAGACGAATCGAGGACAATAATCTGGTATCGGCATTTGCAATTGGACAGTGTTATGTTATCTCCTAAACCAAAAAAAAATTTAAAAAAACTACCATTTATTCCTTTCTCGTGAAATGCAGAAATTCGGTAACCGCGATATAGCCTATAGCTTAAATTCGTCCGCACACAAGCTCCGTCGACTTTTCTCTGTGGGTCCTGATATGGAAAATCTTAAGGTCCCTGTTAAAGTAAACATGGTAGGCCTAATGTTATCAATTTTTCTTCTGTTGTTATTTAATAACGCGCATCTATAACCGAATTGCTCTTTTCACAAATCAACATAAACAATGCATCGCTTTGCGCATAAGAATGGTAGCCTAATAATAATATTATTCTTAGTGTCACACTTCTTCTTCTCATGATTATTCTGTGACTAAAATACAATGAACGACATAACCTCAGTAAATCCATTCAGCCAGTGTTGTAGATTCATACTGTACAGCCGTGCTTTTCATGTGTCAAGCCTGTTTTTCCAGTTTTATGCCGTTCCATTATGCAAATCTGGCACGTGAAACGTGTGTATCAATGGATCACTGTTGCGCAGGAATTGTGTTCCGATAATATCCAATCCGCGTCCAAAAGCACGAGCGCGGCTCGCGCGCACAGCCTTTATTTCCTCTAAAGGGCATAAAGTAGATACTGGATACCTGAAACCGCTACAAAGCCGCCATTTCGTGTAGAAATAAACGCGATAAAATGAATGACATTGAACAGTTCTTAATTCAGTGCAGCCTTCCAATAACTTTATTTATTTAATTATAGTGAATACTCTGAGACCAGTAGTCTCCAGGCTTAAGTGTTAGGGTATAAAAAAGGTCATTCACAGGTGCCGGTCAATTCTGGTTAATTTCCGTTTTCCTATTTTGACTTTTTATATTTTGCTATATATGGTAATTTTATTAAGTCACACATTCACATTAATTTCTGTAAAATTATTATTATGTCACGCAAATGTAAGGTATAACCTAGCAGCTGTGAACATGCACTCGAGTAGGCACGTGCTTCCCGGTCAGAATGATAGAGTCACTCAGAAGCTTTGAGAATTCCGCGTCTGTACATCTCTGGGGAAACATACCGCCTTCATTTTAGTTTGCGCAGCATTACATTGCAACGAACAATTCAGTCTTTCATTGCATTCATTCTTTCATTGACTACCTTAGTTCGTGGTGTAGTGCAGGTCTATGAAATATGTATTCATTAAGGAAAATATTAGCGATAGCCCTATATTTATAACACATCCACACCCATTTCCTCTACTACTAACAACACGACTTAACCATACCACAACAACAACAATAACAACAACATTACGGTATGAAATCCAATAATGCGCAGTCGCTAAATGCAGACGGTGTTGAAGCAGTGAAAATGCACGGGTCTCTAGGCCCATGCTGAGTGAGGTTTCGTGAATAACTCGAACATTAAAATAGTACTGTTCAATGTTCCTGTATTTAAGATATTATTTTATTGTTTTATGTGCCAAGCATTTCTCGTGCAATAGGAACGTGTCTTAATTGAATTTCGTTATATATAAGCAGAACAATCTATGTTACAGTATAGGCTACTTATAGGCTGAAAACATAAAGATGTTATAATTTTCACAAATATACGAGTAAACTAAATATTTGTCTCCAATAATCCATTGTGCTTGTATGTGTGACAACTAAACAAATTTACTTTAATTTCGAGGAGAAGAAAACGACAGAAGAAGAGGGCAATCACTGAATGGGGGTTGCCTCAAATAGCTGCACTTACTCTCTCATCTTTTGAATTTTAGAACCACGGAAAGGACAGCGACCGACCGAGAGCGGTTTTAAAGGGTAGTGTAATGATTTGAGCATGCGTAGCTTACTGGAAAATCGTTTGAAATCAAAGCAAACATTACGTTATCGTATTTTAGGCTATATAAAACATAATTTCTAATAAATTCTCAATCGTACATTTTATGAGGAAATGCATTTTATTTTTTATTGTAGGTTAACTATTGCATCGAACAAAAGCCATTATCGGGGATTTGCTGTGGTGTAATGGCGATGCTTTTTATTTTTTTCGCATTTTCATGTCAAAGCAAATGCTGCCTCTGCAAAGAGAGTATGACTAAACAGAAATACATCATCACTCGTCTGTTTTATTCACTAAAAGCAGAAAAGCCTGTCTCCTCGAAGGTCAGAAAGAGATGAGATCCCATGAGAGCGTGCAAGGGTTAATCTCGAGCCGCGTTATCAGCCGCGTGCAGACCCCCTGTGATATCTATTTACGGCTGTCCGGTTTAATGTGCTGTGAAATCTTGTCATGAAAAGACCAGCCGCAGCAGAAACACTATGGTATCGGCAGTTTTGCATTTGTACATTTGTACCACGACACCTGCCGTGTAAACTAAATATTATTATTATTATTATTATTATTATTATTATTATTATTATTATTATTATTCAGTCATATATAATTAATAATAATAATAATAATAATAATAATAATAATAATAATAATAATAATAATAATAATAATAATAGTATGCTATAAGTATAAATATAGCATACATCTGAAGAAAAGGGAAATATATCTACATCTGTTTTATAAAGATAAGGAGAACCAAGTTTTTGTTTCTGGACGTTGTCCTGTATAATACCCCCCTGCGGACATTGACGTTTTCCCGTCTCAGTTTTGCACGATCGGGGGCAGTGTATATATTTTGTCTGATGAAGACGATGCACATTTACATAACTGTTACAATTATGGGTCTGCAATTTGATGAACTGTGCGGTAGATGCAGAGCGGTATGGTACGCGCTACTATGTTTGTGTGCTTTTTGACTCATATTCCTCGCGGAAATATGCAGTGCGTTTTCACTGAAAAGGTTTGTGTGCGTGTGTCTGCGTTATGTGAGTGAATGTGTGCAGTGTTATATTACATTCAATTAGTGAACGCTGTTGAAAGAACGTAAGTGCATCCACCTGAATACGAGGTGTGTGTAAGTTATATAACATGACACTGCATTCATTTAACAAATGCTCTTAAACAGATCGACTTACAATGCAAGAGAACATACGCGCATCCACCTGAGCACTAGGTATGTGTGCGCGCGGGTGAGAGAGAGAGTGGGAGACAGCGAGAGAGAGAGAGAGAGAGACCTTTGATTCCACTTTATTTTGACAATTAGATACATACAATTCCTGTTACCCAAATACACAAACCAAGAAAACAAAAACACAATCAAAACCCCACATACTAGAGAGGGGGGGGGGAGAGAGAGAGAGAGAGATTCTGAAACTGAAGGTTAGATTCATTTGCTGAAGTCACCGAGGTGGAACTAATGCACGCGCACTGAAAAAAGTTTATTGGACTACCTGTCATAAAGGGCAGTTCGGGGTCACGTGGCTAGATTCTCTTTGCATTCGACTTCTCCGTGGAGACCGACCGCGACGACAAATCGGGCCTTTTTTTGGTTTGTCCTCTCCTGGACATTTCTAAAATCGCATACCGCATGTACACAGCCACAGAGGCGCGTGCTCTTCAGACTCGGTAAAAGTAAAATTATTATTCCACTGCGGCGCGTTCCGTTACTGAACCACAGATAAAACACATCTCCCTTCCCCTCCCGGTTCACACAATCTGGTTCTGTTCTTTTTCCCATTACACGCTTGGAGGAGCCGGCTGTGGAGAGCCAGACGGGCCGTCACGCCTTCTCGGAGCTGCAGATGTGGGTAATTAGCTGGCTTAATAACAGAGGATCCTACTCCAGGCTGCATTCTCCTTACTCGTAACAACAACCTACTGACTCCGTTTCTTCTGAGTAGAAGACACATTGATACGTGATTTTCAAGAGCACAGGGTGAGTGACCTCCCACAACCCGAGTTAAACACTCACGTGGGCAGCGAGAATGTCCGCAGTACATTTTCAAGCAACGGTCTCCAGAGAGCTGCAGATTCCAGCCTTTCTACGGCACTTATTTACATGGGTTCACTGATATTTTAGTAGTCATGTTTTCGTGCTACTTTAAGAATCCATTGCTACACGTTCTGAAAAACGTTTCTGTTAGTATATTACCTCACGATTTAAGAAAATACTTTATCCTACTGTTATGGATTCGTATTCATGTGAGCTATTTTAAATATAACCTCGACCACCATTTTTTTTTTTGTTCGAACTTTCGAACCGGGCGATCACCCCCCCCCCCATCCTCCGGATCTTTCGGCTACGGCTGCCTCCTCTGACCGCGGCTCTGACAGCCCGCTCAAGGGGAAAATAACACATAACACCCCAATTAATAAGGGAACCCGAAAAGACACGCGCCGTCTCTGGGGGGCTGGGCGAGATATAAATGAACCAATCACGCGCCCCGAGCACCTTGGCCTAACTCCGAGTCCATTACCATTAGCATTACAATCGTAGGTATATTATCGCGCTGATTAGCCTTGTGCTGCGGACAAATAGCCAATTTGGCTGGAATTACATTTCGCCTACATGCGGTGGCCGCTTTCTATTACGGTGATTACAGTTTTTGTAACTATTAGTCGTCTTTCGGTCCTTGTTTGTGATTTCAGATGCTGTTTCTTGTCATAAGTTGATGCATGGGGTCAATTTTCAAAATAAGGACTGCGTATTTCCTTCCACACCGTCATAGACCTGCTAGTTGAAATTAGTGCATTCTTCAGTATTATATTCTTCTTCTTCTTGTTCTTCTTCTTGTTCTTCTTCTTCTTCTTCTTCTTCTTCTTCTTCTTCTTCTTCTTCTTCTTCTAATAATAATAATAATAATAATAATAATAATAATAATAATAATAATAATAAAAACGAATATAGGTCTAATATAATATTATCATTCATTTTTATTATTACACCTAGGGTATCATAATTAGCTCAATGTGCATTTATAGGCTACTTTTTAAAATTTGTATTTCCAGACAAGACAAAGCAATTCCATTTTTAGGCAGCCTATTGCTTTTACACAAACACAGAAACGCACTTGAGCACGAGCCTGTTTTATGTAGGCCCAATCATGCACGCGCGATTATATTGCATTCCCTTGCCACTGTATCATTTCGAGAACTCCGATCTTTGAAAATTGCTGCCGTAGACTTTTGGATTATCTACAGATGGTTTGCTTTGAAAATAATGCCAGCTCCGTAGTCCACAGTGGCTATACAGAACACTTCAAACTGACCGCCACCTGTTCCATTTCGACCTTGGGCAAAAGGGTAGCATAAATGTATTACATTTGTTGTCACGTCAGAACATCCACGGATTCAAACCAATTCCTAATTGTTTCTTATCTCTGGAAGCCTGTTTCCATTTCTGGCTATTTCTTCCCATGAATCGTTGTCAATTGAGTTCCAGATTATATCAATAGACCCAGGAAACTGAACTAGCAAATTGGAGTCGTGCAGAACCTTGGACAGCACCAAATCCACAAGAAATGAATGCGGTGTATAGTGCAGCCAATGCGAATTATTTAATTGAAATTGAGATTCTGCGTGGGGTTTTTCTCCCTGAGATGGTAAAGTGTTACTGGGCACGTCAAACAATCTGATTCAATCTGATACTCATTTGTTGTTACCGAATGACCGAATCTTACATAAGACAAATTTATACAAAATTTACACAGTTAAAAAAAAACTCTGAATTGAATTGCTCTGCCGAGTCATATTCAATGGCAGGTGCTCAAGAATGTGAATCCAAAGCAAGCCGTTTCATAACTCCGAACCTAGGATCGCGTTAACTCCATATAACTTCAATAAATAAGTAAGTAGGTAGCCTATTTCCAAACATATTTTAAAACAATCTATGGTCTATTTTTATTATTAAAGCCTAATCAGATGGATTCAATGAAACGACCTCTCTTTGTTAGCCTAGAACAATGAACATATTTGATTTTAAATGTACAAAGAGAGTGTATTGACACAGCAGTGGTCACAATTGTTAGAACTCCGTTGGTAAATATAGTCTTAATTTGCAAGTTTGTTAATTCAGAAAAAAATTAATAAATAAAGAGAATACGTTTAGATTAGAAGCTTAAAGGTAAGTAGGCTCTCCTCCCAACATAATCTTACTCAGGAGCCCCCAACTCTGAATTTTGAGATACATGCAGATATCGCGGGGCTCTTATCTGAGCTGTAGGGGACATTCATTCGGCGCGAGCCTGGATTGCTCCCGCCAGTCAAACATGCCCTCCGCCGGGGAGGCGGCCAGGTGGCTTTGTGGTGAATGCTTGAGTGCCTTTTCATTTGTTCTAATGGGACCGTTTAATGGCGCATTACGAGGCCCCGCGAGGGGAGCAACAAAAAAAGAGAGAAAAAAAAGGCTTAATATTAGCCCAGCTAAAACACGCGCGGCGCGCGCGGTGGCTTCGACAAACAGTCAATTCGCAGCCGGACAAAAGGACTCGCGGGCGTGTATTCCTGAATTTGTGTTTCCACCCATCTTATTTTCATAGGCTCTACCTGCACGTGTGTGCGCCTATATACTGGTGTTTTTGGGACTCCTCACTGTACTGTAGCCATGTAAACTACGTCTGAGGGCTTTATATTTTATTATTGAAAGAAAGGGGGGTGAGGGTTAGGGCGGGGGGGGGGGGGGGGGGGCGGCGGCGCTCGAGATCATATCGTGATATTTTCCCAGCCGATAAGAGGCAAGCTGTTGTTGCCGGGTTTCTCAGAGCTCCCTAGACGCCGCTTGCTGTTAACCTGCCGCGACTCCCCGCTCTTCATCATCTCCGCCGAATTCTGCGTGTTCGCTGATGCCCCCCCCCCCCCCCCGCCTGCCCCCCGCTGTGATACATTAACATTGTAATTGCCTTTCTCCCCTTCTTTGTGTCACGCGCAGCCCCGTCTCCCCGAGGGCTCCCGATACCGACAACACAGCACTGAATATGAAATTGAAAAAAGCAATACACTTCGAGTTCATTTTTATTTATTTTGGCCTTGCCACAATTGAAGATATATACCGACAGCTTTAACGAAGCGGCTTTTCTTACCTTTTTCAATTAAAAAGAAAATTTGTGGCACAAAAAAAAAATTATTTCACACAATAACCCTCAAAATTCATGTTCTTGTACATTTTTTGTTCTAAAATTTGTTCTGAAAATTGGCAAATTTCTTTTACCCCTGTATTTAAAGTAATTCAAATAATAGCTTGACCCAGGTCTTTAATCTCACTGGAGCTCTCTCAGGCTGGCCTTTCAGATCAAAATACTCTGGACTCTCTACTGTAATAAACACACACACACATGCTCACACACACACACACACACACACACATGCTCACACACACACACACACACACACATGCTCACACATCCACACACACACACACGCACACACACACACACATGCTCACACACA
>CM077294.1:1437500-1455000 GCA_039654925.1 Anguilla pacifica
CCGGGGGGTAGCAGTAAGAGCCCCCATGTGGGGGTTCGTGGCGTGGGGTGATTGTAAGGCCTTTTGTCTGAGCACGGCGCAGGGCTGGCGATACAGCGGCACTCAGAGTCACTGCTGGGGGGGGGGGTGTTTTAAGATGACCCAGTTTATAGCGCCAGAGGTGTCAGCAGGGCTGAGGCTTCCCTGCTTTGTGTGCGGGCAGTGACCTGAGCTGAGTACCCGACGACAGACCGCCAATGCATTACATTACATTACATTACAGGCATTTAGCAGACGCTCTTATCCAGAGCGACTTACACAACTTTTACATAGCATTTTACATTGTATCCATTTATACAGCTGGATATATACTGAAGCAATTTCGGTTAAGTACCTTGCTCAAGGGTACAACGGCAGTGCCCTACCCGGGAATCGAACCTGCGACCTTTCGGTTACAAGCCCAGTTCCTTACCCACTGTGCCACACTCCGTCCTACATGCAATGCAGAGCGCTAACCCTGCTAACGCACACTGCTAACCGTGCTAAACACACACTGCCAACCCTGCTAACGCACACTGCTAACCCCGCTAACCGTGCTAAACACATATCGCTAACCCTGCTAACGCACACCGCTAACCGTGCTAAACACACACTGCCAACCCTGCTAACGCACACCGCTAACCCCGCTAACCGTGCTAAACACACACTGCCAACCCCGCTAACGCACACCGATAACCCCGCTAACCGTGCTAAACACATACCGCTAACCCCGCTAACGCACACCGCTAACCCTGCTAAACACATATATGTGAACCTGAAATACAAAGCTGGGTCCCATAGCAGGAGCAAAGAGACAGTGAGAATGCAGTGCTTTAAGCAGCAGTACCACTGGGACAGAAAGTGGGCTGAAATCCACAGTGGCAAAACCCACAGTCTATATTTAACTGTAAAATTAAAGATATTGAGTGCTGTTTCAACCCTTCTCACAAGACTGAAATAAGGAAGGAAGCTCCGGTCAATACTGAGGATGTTGATAACAGTTCTCAGATCCAAAAAAGCCCCACAGGACATCACAACCCAAAGCCTTCTGTCACCTCTGTTTTATCAGAAAGCTAGCGTGATGGAACAAAATATTCATTTGCATGTACGATTCTGTGTGTTTGCATGTGTGCGTGCATGTGTGAATATGCGTCTGCAGACATGTGTGATCACATATATATGTTTGTGTGTGTGTGTGTGCGTGTGTGTGCATACGTGTGTGTGTGTGTGTGCGTGCGTGTGTGTGTGTGAGGTATACTCCACAGACATGAATGCTGTGTGAAAAAAATTAGCATGTTCCTGAGGCTGTTCTTCCCTGTATGACACACATTTTTTGGGGGGGCCGGGGGGGGTGGAGGGAGACCAAGGGTGACCTACATACCCAGTTGGGTCTTCTCTGAGCACGCTCCATTCCCTGAGGCCGCTACTGATTGGGCAAACAGGCTCGGCCCCGCCCCTAAGCTTCAGCAGTCAGCGGTCATGGCAGACGTGCAGTGACAGACCCTGCAGGGAGGAGAACAGGAGGGAATCACAACGCTGTTCACTGCTACTCCCAGCACACAGCGCCCCCTGCTGGCTCACACTCTACTCCGAGCACACAGCGCCCCCTGCTGGCTCACACTCTACTCCGAGCACACAGCGCCCCCTGCTGGCTCACACTCTACTCCGAGCACACAGCGCCCCCTGCTGGCTCACACTCTACTCCCAGCACACAGCGCCCCCCTGCTGGCTCACACTCTACTCTCAGCGCACAGCGCCCCCTGCTGGCTCACACTCTACTCTCAGCACACAGCGCCCCCTGCTGGCTCACACTCTACTCCGAGCACACAGCGCCCCCTGCCGGCTCACACTCTACTCCCAGCGCACAGCGCCCCCTGCTGGCTCACAACTGCAGGCACAACTGCCCACAGAAATTCACAGATGTGTGAGATAGAGGATGCTGACATCTCACCAGTCCTCAGCCTTTCCACTGATTTTCATGGTTTCATGTGTCAGTTAAATACTGATCCTACAGGTGAGCAGACTGGAATGCATGCGGACAAAATGAGATACTTTTGAGCCTGGGAGACTTGGACTGACTGGGTCTGTGGACACTAAGGGTGTGTGAGGGGCTGTGGACAGGCTGACCCTTCAGCTGTTACCACAAGCAGCACCTTTGATTTGGGCTGAGATGCATATGGACTCATATGGATGGAATAACAAACATCAAAATAAAATTTCTTCCTTTTTAATATGTATTATTTTACAGCCGTGTCTGAAGGACAGAGCCTACAACAGTGTTCCCGGTTAAATCGCTGAGATTATCAGATGAACACGACAGCGATCTTCATGACAAAGCGGCCAAGCTGCCAAGGGCAGCATCTGACCTTTAAGCAGAAAGAGTTTCTTTGTGACACGCGTGTTCTCCACAGCCCTAGTGACCAGCATCCAGTCACGGATGGGCGAACATCTCTACAGACCGAACGAGCCAAGCTGACACAGTGACCGTGCCACAATACTGTCAAGACCTCCAACGTCCCAACTACTTTGTGAGACAGCAGTGATCTCCGACTTGTATGTCATACAGTTTTAGAACTGACCTTAAAATGTGTTTAATATCATTGAAATAAATAGCTAGCGAAAATGTAAGTGCCTTCCACACTTCTGTAGACATGCTGCCCATTTTCACTTTTGTCATACCATGACCTGCCTTGCTATGCCTACTTAAAGGGGGCCTATATAAAGATCAAGTTTTTATATGTTCTGAGTGAATGCTTTTGAGGTTGAATAAACAACTGGATGCAGAGTTCCAGAAGAAACCCAATGTTTTCTAAATTGTGCCTTGAAACAATTTAGAAAACATTGGGTAGCATTGATTTGGAATACAGCCTCTTTAATTTCAGTTAGGCAAGATAGCCTATATTGTTTGTAGTACAGTAACTTGGCGTCATTTTGATATCAATACTTTTAATGGCAGGCCGACATTTTGGCAGTTTGAATGAATTAGTTATAAAGAGTGCTTTGTATGTGTGAGTAACTTGATATTTTTGTACTTTGAAAACGTGTTTTTTATGAGATGCACATGTATGCATCTCTGACGTCGGAACGATTGGTTCGGTTGAAGAGCCTCCTCTGCTAGTCGGACATATTTTTAAGTTACACCTTTCAAAATGACGGCAAAATCAGCGCCAACATGTAAAATATTTTCATTTCAGGATTACAGAGCAACACCGGACCCGATTTTCGAAGTTAATCCTGCTTGTTTACAGCCATGTGCAGTACCTATAGTCATAGACAACGGCTCTTTCCAAACGCGAGCCGGATGGGCATGCACAGCCGACGAGCTCTCCGCACCGCTGCTCCAGTTTAAAACTGTGACGGCGAGAAGCCGAGGTGCAGCCCGCAGCGAGACGCAGATTGGCAACGACATCTCCAACCTCGAGCCTTTACGGTGGCTTCTGAAGAGCCAGTTCGACCGAAATGTGGTGGTCAACTTCGAAATCCAAGAGCTTATGTTCGACTACATCTTCATGCACTTGGGAATTGGCTCAGAGGTAACTTAACTAGGCGAGATCAGCGGCTCATCCACTGGTATTAACTTCTAAGCAAGAACTTTTGCTACACTTACTTAGCAGCCGTTATGATCAAACTGTTTTGGCGAACGTCAGTCGGTAAGACATGCCAGGTATGTAGCTATGCAGTGTATAACTGGACAAATAGATAGTGCCAAGCTAAGCTGGGTAGCAATAACAGCCGGGAAATGTTTGCAGTTGACATCAGGATGCTGTTGTCCTCCTAACGTTAGTCCAGCCGTCGAATCTAATTTTATTTTCTTTGCATGTACCCTTGTTCTTACTGTCAGACGTTTTATCCAGATTTATGTTAATATATTTTAAATTTGCGCTGCTGCTTCAAGTGTAAAATTTCTTCAGAAATGTCTTTAGTAATTTTACACTTAAAGCAGCAAAAAAAATTACAATTTCTTTCGTCGGAGTCTCATAACATGCTAACTCGGCCCTTGGGAGTTGTGTTAGCGGAAGACTGTGTTAGCGGGTAACGGTGTGATGCGTCTGCTTTGCGCAGGGCAGTGTGGACCACCCCGTGGTGCTCACGGAGGCGCCATGCAACCCCCTGCACTGCCGGCAGATGATGTCGGAGCTCCTGTTTGAGTGTTACAGAGTGCCGCAGGTGTCCTACGGGGTGGACGCCCTGTACAGCCTCTACCACAACCGCATAAAACAGGGCGTGGAGCCCCCCCACACCGGGATGGTCATCTCCTCGGGGTACCACTGCTCACACATCCTGCCCGTGATCAACGGGAGGTACGGCACGGGACCGGGCAGGGCACGCCTGTACACCCTCACACCTGCCCCAACATGTTCACACACCCTCACACCTGCCCCAACACATTCACACACCCTCACACCTGCCCCAACACATTCACACACCCTCACACCTGCCCCAGCTCATTCACCCACCCTCACACCTGTCCCAACACGTTCACACACCCTCACACCTGTCCCCAACACATTCACACACCCTCACACCTGTCCCAACACATTCACACACCCTCACACCTGCCCCAACACATTCACACACCCTCACACCTGTCCCCAGCTCATTCACACACCCTCACACCTGCCCCAACACGTTCACACACCCTCACACCTGCCCCAACACGTTCACACACCCTCACACCTGTCCCAACACATTCACACACCCTCACACCTGCCCCAACACGTTCACACACCCTCACACCTGTCCCAACACATTCACACACCCTCACACCTGCCCCAACACATTCACACACCCTCACACCTGCCCCAACACATTCACACACCTCACACCTGTCCCAACACATTCACACACCCTCACACCTGTCCCAACACATTCACACACCTCACACATGTCCCCAACACGTTCACACACCCTCACACCTGTCCCAACACATTCACACACCCTCACACCTGTCCCCAGCTCATTCACACACCCTCACACCTGTCCTAACACATTCACACACCCTCACACCTGTCCCCAACACGTTCACACACTCTCACACCTGTCCCACCATATTCAGACATCAAGCTGTGTTAACCTGGAGTGTAGCCTTTGAAACAGTAATGCTTTTTACCCTTATTGATCACTTTGTCAAAATTATTGATGTTTGGAATTATTTGTGAGCAGAAAACTGCAGAATTGAGTGATGTGTGTGGGGCACCAGCTGGCCGTGTTTGTTAACAGATGCAGTGTCCCTGTGCCTTCATGCTGCTGTGTAAGGGACGGTCAGACAGGTCCCAGGCTGTTGTTTGATTGGCCGGCTGCGCTGCCCTTGCAGGCTGGACGCGGAGAACTGTAAGAGGGTGAACGTTGGCGGGAGCCAGGCGGCCTCGTACCTGCAGCGCCTCCTGCAGCTGAAGTACCCCGGGCACCTGGCCGCCGTCACGCTCACGCGCATGGAGGAGCTCCTGCACGAGCACAGCTACACCGCGCTGGACTACCAGGAAGGTCCGTGCGTCACCCTCCACTTCCTGCTGCCCTAAGGGACCGTGTGCAAACTACCCAACTCAGTCACTGCTGAATCTCTCTCTCTCCATTGCCTGCTGCCCTAAGGGACCGTGTGCAAACTACCCAACTCAGTCACTGCTGAATCTCTCTCAACTGCCTAATGCGCTAAGGGACTGTCTGCAAACTACCCAACTCAGTCACTGCTGAGTCTCTCTCTCCATTGCCTG
The DNA here is from genome assembly GCA_039654925.1 of Anguilla pacifica. Taxonomy (NCBI): domain Eukaryota; kingdom Metazoa; phylum Chordata; class Actinopteri; order Anguilliformes; family Anguillidae; genus Anguilla; species Anguilla pacifica. The sequence continues at coordinate 1,443,230 of CM077294.1, forward strand.
CTGCGCTAAGGGGCCGTCTGCAAACTACCCGACTCAGTCACTGCTGAATCTCTCTCTCTCTCTCTCTCTCTCTCTCTCTCTCTCTCTCTCTCTCACTCACTCACTCACTCACTCACGCACTCTCTCTCTCTCTCTCTCTCTCTCTCTCTCTCTCTTTCTTTCTTTCTCTCACACACACTTGCTGCTAATGTGTTACTACAGTAACTGTTTTGGCAATAATTGTACAGCTGCTCTGTTATTGGACATTATTGTGTTTGCACACATGAGCTTTGTGGTCTGCTGTTCTAATGCACGTTCCTGTGCAGTTAAGCAGTTTTACAGATGAAGAGGGAGAGGGTGTGAATGCCCTGTTTTTTGCTGGAGGGTTGTGTTTTCTGTTGTGTGGTGAGCGTGGCGTTGTGCTCCGCTCCCTCAGAGCTGGAGAAGTGGCGCAGCGCGGAGTTCTACGAGCAGCAGGTGCACCGGCTGCAGCTGCCGTACTCGGCCAAGCTGCTGGGCGGCTCGCTGAGCGTGGAGGAGCGGCAGGAGCGGCGTGCGCAGCAGCTGCGCCGGCTGCAGGAGGTCAACGCGCGCCGCCGCGAGGAGAAGCTGCAGCAGGACCAGGAGAGGCTGGACACACTGCTGTCTGTGCAGGCAAGGACCGCCGTCTGCGCAGCCGTCTGCGCAGTCTGAACATACACACGCTGCTGTCTGTGCAGGCAAGGGCTGTGTCCACTGCACGCACACACACACAGAAGGCACACTGCTTCACCACATGCTATTAATGTTTGCTCTTAAACCCCAAAACAGCCATGTTCCATTGAGAAAAATATGGAAACTGAAATTTTAATCTGCAAGATAAAAAAGAGAATGCACATGGATTGGCAATTGTGGTAGTAACTGGTGTGTGTGTCTGTGTGTGTGTGTGTGCGCGCGTGCATACTTGTGTCTGTGTGTGTGTGCGCGCGCGTGCGTACTTGCGTGTGTGTCTGTGTGTGTGGGCGTGCGCGTGCGTACTTGCGTGTGTGTATTATCTGTCTGCAGGAGCTCTGGGAGGACGGGCAGCTGGAGCAGTTCCACCGCAGGCTGGTGGAGCTGAACATGGACTCTGCAGAGGAGCTGCAGTCTTACATCAGCAAGCTGAGCCTGGCTGTGGAGCAGGGACGCCAACACACACTGCACAGCGACACGGCCGACAGCAAGACTGAGGTGTGTGTGTGAGTGTGTGTGTGTGTGTGTGTGTGAGAGTGTGTGCGTGTGTGTGTGTGTGTGTGTGTGTGTGTGAGTGAGAGAGAGAGAGAGAGAGAGAGAGAAAGAAAGAAAGATAGATAGATAATGTAAGGGGCATCCCTCACCAGTACATCTGACAGTAGTTAATTATGTAGTTATAGTAGTTTCACTCTGGAAGTGAACAGATTGGCAAAAGTAGCCACTACCTCAGTCGACCACTAGGTTGTGCTGTTTATCCACATAACAGTATGGTTACAACCAGGTACAATATGTGAAAGTGTAATTTACAGAATCAAACCCAGAATAGTATAAATAAGAATAAATTAATAAATAACACACCCAAAAGGGAAGTATAGGAGAAATGAAAATATATACTCACAGGCCATAGCCTGAGAATGTGTTTGTCTACCAAATTAAGGTGTTATTTGACTTTGATTTACGGAAGTAGGTACATGGTGTTCACACACCTGTTTTGAGAACCTCTACTCTGTTGATGTTTTGAAAGAAATAACAAATGAAAAGACTCACACTGGAATCCCCTCTTAAGAGTGGGAACTGGACATTGTTTTAGCAGATAGCTGGTCAGCTATCATGTTTTTTCTGTTGTGTCCTCTCCCTAAATACAGGATGTTCCGATACTTCGTTGCTGTTTGTGAGCATGTGTGAAGATGTGCACTCAAGGACAGAGAGTCCATCTCCACCCGTACTGAGCTTGGTCGAGTCCTGTGAACTTAAGTTGTCCGACGGGACGGTGTGTTTAACAGCCTTCCCCCGCCCCCACCCCCACCCCCCGACCCCCACCCCCACCCCCGACCCCCGACCCCCACCCCCACCCTCTCTCTGACCCTCAGATGTCAGAGCTGGAGGAGGGCGATGGCGTGACGGAGATCGAACCCGAGCTCACCGAGGACAGCGCAGAGGGGGAGAAACCCTTAAACACCGTGCAGGTAACACCTATGACTGTGCAGGTAACGCCTACGACTGTGGAGGTAATGCCTACGACTGTGCAGGTAACACCTATGACTGTGCAGGTAACAGCTGTTACTGAATAATAATTTATAGTTATACCTGTCTGTCATATCTGTCTTCCTGTTGACTTTACATTTTCATTTTAGGCATGAAGCAGACTCTCCTTTCCACAGTGAATTTCACTCCCTTAATTTGCATACTGACTGCTGATTGGCTGTTCCCCCAGCCCGTGTTTAACATGGCGGAGTGCTGACTGCTGATTGGCTGTTCCCCCAGCCCGTGTTTAACATGGCGGAGTACCACCAGCTGTTCGTGGGGACGGAGCGGCTGCGGGTTCCGGAGGTCCTGTTCCAGCCCTCGCTCATCGGGGAGGAGCAGATGGGCCTGATGGAGACCCTGCAGTACGTGCTCGACAGGTCAGAGGTCATCGCCGTGGAGATGGAGGGGTCATCCAGGGGTTAGGAATCATCATGAGGGGTTGTCATTTGGGACACAGGCTCGCGGGGTGCTAATGAGCTTGCTTTGGCCGCAGGTACACTCCAGAGCAGCAGGAGGCGCTGGTGAGCGGCGTGTTCCTGACGGGGGGGAACATGCAGTACCCTGGCATGAAGGAGCGCGTGGAGAGAGAGCTGCTGGCCATGAGGCCCTTTCAGTCTCACTTCCAGGTACTGCACCCCACTGGCCGCTCGCTCGCTCGCACGCACGGGTGCTCTGAGGTCACATGCTCTCTAAGCTCCTCCCACATATTTAACCTGTAAACTCACTGCCGTCTCAGACTGACGACGTCCAGGTCGGGACCTGTGGGAGGCAGTGGTTATGGAATTGAGATTTGGCGGTTCTGTGTGTCCCCTCCAGGTGTCCGCAGCGTCGCGGCCGGCCCTGGACGCGTGGTACGGGGCGCGGGACTGGGCCCTGCGGAACGAGCCAGGGGGCGAGGGCTGGGTGTCCCGGCAGGACTATGAGGAGAAGGGGGGGGAGTACCTGAGCGAGCACTGGGCCTCCAACACGTCCGTCTCCGTTAGGATAGCCAGACCCCTTGGCCGGGCGCCCGAGCTCCTGCCCGCGGGCCCTCCCCTCGCCCCCGCCCCCGCCGTGGCCGGAGCTGCCACCGACGTAACCATGGTTACTGTCCCGCCGCAGCCTCGGGACCCCTCTGTGACAGGGCAGTGATGTCATCGCAGTGATGTCATCGCAGGTGGATCGCACGCTTTCCTCTGGCTTTTCTTATTGGTGAAATGAAACGGCTCATTCGATGACTGCATGTGCACCGTACACCGCAGTGCATCGTGGGAAATGTGTCCACCAGTTGTGGTTTGTGATTGGTCGATGCAGAAACCCAAGTCTGCAGATGGGCCCTTCAGGCTGAGTGGCACCTGGGTGTGACAGGAGAACAGACGCTGTGTTGCTATGCAACCATGGCTCTCATCGGACTGCTACAGCATTTAAACGAAGAGGTGTAATGTAACGAAATCTAATGTGGACTTTGGACTGTGTAAAATCCGAGTGATTATTTTTATGTGTGTTTTTTTTACTGTTAATATTAAAAAGAAACACTGTGTGTGACTTCGTGTGTGTGACTTACAGTCCGGACTGTTCTGCCGTTCCTTACTGCTAGAGCAAGAATTTGTGTGCAGGATTTTCTCAGATGATTATCAGTCGTTAATGAAGTCCACCACAATCTCGACTGTTGTTTATTATTGTCTAGTTAATACAGCGATCCGTTTCTTTTAAAAGAAAAGAAACGGATCGTTTTTAAAGACCCAGTTCGGATATTATCTCCTCCCAGCTGCGTCCGCGCCATCCCCGCCCGCGAGAAGTGATTTTTTTGGTAGGGGGCGTTCCGCATCCAACATGCGCTAATGATGTGCTTCTGATGCCGCGGCTCAACACTGCTGTCTGCGGGGAGAGAGCTGGACCACTACGCGCCGCAAAAGGGCTCCCGTATGCGCCGCCCGGACAGTCCCGACCGGACAGGTCTGTGAACTTCGAAAGCCATCAGCGAACTGCTGTACGGTGAGGGAGAAATAATGCGCAACGTGCCGTCGCCTTTCTGAAATATACCCTGTGCATCTGCTCTCTCTGACGGGTGTGTTTAGAGTAAAGCGACGAAGATTAGACGGGTTTAGCGCAGTTGATGGACGGTGTGGACGCTTTCCGATGGTTAGTGTAGGTACAGGCGATGGGCGGACAGTTCATCTTAAGACTATTTTATGATTTTTAAAAAAATCATTTTAAATGATCAAATTTACCTGTGTTTTTTGAGTGTTATTGTAATGTCATAAATGTACTGTCATTTTTTACGAGGCAAACAGCCAGTCAGGCTTGAGGGAAAACAAAATTATCAGCCGTCACTCAATTATAACCAGCTGGAATTTAAGCGCAGCACGTGCGCACAATGCAGTTATTATACGCGAACCCGCCGCCTTGCAGTCCGTCCGTGTCTAATAATGCTGTTGCACATAACCGTATTTGACATGCGGCGGATTTGACATTCGTTATGCTGTCTGCTTGCAAGTGTTTAAATCGACGCACTCAAAACATTTCCCTTCCCACTTCCTGTTTCTCCACGAGCAGCCTCAAGCGCGCGTGTCTTCGGTAAACGCGAATAAAATATGTTTGTTAACGGGGAAGATTTAATTATTAGATTTTAAAATAGCTAGCTGCATATCTTAAAATAAAACAACTATGGAAAAAGAACTTAACAATGACCGTAAGTACTATTCAAATGTTCAGTTTTTATCCTATTTTAAAACTTTCAACTGAATTAACACAAGTAGACTTTGTTTCTATTAATATTATGTCATCTTTGTGTAGAACTGTTTTATACGGAATAAATTATTTTACGGTGTACTGCTTTCTGAAATGTTTTTCTCAAGACTAGCTTATATGTCCATTACTTGTTTAAGATTTTTCCTTAAATCATGCATTTTCCACAAATTCGTCAGAATATCCTCCTCCCTGTTGGCTGGGCGGTTGGGGGGTGGCCATGTTCTTTCCACTCACATGAAAGAGGGTATGAAGGACACGGCACACCCTTTATTTTCACAGAATTGCACTAAAATGGACCTAAAATCGAATGTTTGTCTGCCAGTGCCAGGACTGTCCTGGCGTGTGTGTGTGTGTGTGTGTGTGTGTGTGTGTGCGTGTATGTGAATGTGCGTGGGCGTGTGTGCGTGTGCGCGCGCTTATGTGAGTGTGTCTGTGATTGGACATACAGAATTATCCCTGGCACAGTGCCCATAGGAAAGATAATACTGTAGTATAAATATTATGCAATATTATTATTTTTTCCAGCTGCCTGTTTTATCTGTTTTAGGGAGTCGCCTCCATCCCCTGCGGTGTGTAGATCTGAGGCCTGAAATATTGATGAGGCAGCAGCTCCGTGAAACTGTGCATCAGATGAGCAACTTTGTAAAACTGTGCATCAGATCAGCAGCTCCGTGAAACTGTGCATCAGATGAGCAACTCTGTAAAACTGTGCATCAGATGAGCATCTCTGTAAAACTGTGCATCAGATGAGCAGCTCTGTGAAACTGTGCATCAGATGAGCAGATCCGTGAAACTGTGCATCAGATGAGCAACTTTGTAAAACTGTGCATCAGATCAGCAGCTCCGTGAAACTGTGCATCAGATGAGCAACTCTGTAAAACTGTGCATCAGATGAGCATCTCTGTAAAACTGTGCATCAGATGAGCAGCTCTGTGAAACTGTGCATCAGATGAGCAGCTCCGTGAAACTGCCTCAGATGAGCAGCTCTGTGAAACTGTGCATCAGATCAGCAGCTCTGTAAAACTGTGCATCAAATGAGCAGCTCCGTGAAACTGCATCAGATGAGCAGCTCTGTGAAACTGTGCATCAGATGAGCAGCTCTGTAAAACTGTGCATCAGATGAGCAGCTCTGTGGAACTGTGCATCAGATGAGCAGCTCCGTGAAACTGCCTCAGATGAGCAGCTCTGTGAAACTGTGCATCAGATCAGCAGCTCTGTAAAACTGTGCATCAGATGAGCAGCTCCGTGAAACTGTGCATCAGATGAGCAGCTCTGTGAAACTGTGCATCAGATGAGCAACTTTGTAAAACTGTGCATCAGATCAGCAGCTCCATGAAACTGTGCATCAGATGAGCAACTCTGTAAAACTGTGCATCAGATGAGCAGCTCTGTAAAACTGTGCATCAGATGAGCAGCTCTGTGAAACTGTGCATCAGATGAGCAGCTCCGTGAAACTGCCTCAGATGAGCAGCTCTGTGAAACTGTGCATCAGATCAGCAGCTCTGTAAAACTGTGCATCAGATGAGCAGCTCTGTGAAACTGCATCAGATGAGCAGCTCTGTGAAACTGTGCATCAGATGAGCAGCTCTGTGAAACTGTGCATCAGATGAGCAGCTGTGTAAAACTGTGCATCAGATGAGCAGCTCTGTGAAACTGTGCATCAGATGAGCAGCTGCGTAAAACTGTGCATCAGATGAGCAGCTCTGTGAAACTGTGCATCAGATCAGCAGCTCTGTGAAACTGCATCAGATCAGCAGCTCTGTTTAAAATGAGGGAGCAGCACTGTGAAAGATACAAACACTATCATCTCTGTTGGGGAGCTCCCTAATGCACACTTCTATGGGGTTTACACTTTAAAATAAACCCCTGGTGGGGATCACAAGGCCCACAGCCCTGACCCATGACCCTTGACCCAGACGCAGCAGAACAGCCGGCCCTCGTGTGTGAGGCCCTGTCTCAGGCACACAGAGTTACTGACCGTTAATCTGCCCTGCTCAAATCTGCGCTAATGTGATTGGTCACTCCTGACACCAGCCCTGTGGGAGTGGCGCAGTGAACAGCGCTGCTCGTTGTGTGACAGCATTGACACACTGGCGCTGTAAAATCTGGTTTTGAAAAAGGAATGGGTGGAGAAATCAGGAAGGAGAACATGTCTCGAGGAGCAGACCCTATGATGTGGAGAGTTTGTGGAGTTTGTGGAAAAGTGGCAGAGGAAGTTTAATCATAACCACGCTATTACCATAGATCTCAGGCCATTACACTGATGTGTGCTGGGAAGCTAAATCTGCTCAGTAGAGTAAGTGCTGTGGAAGTGAGTGAGACTGATGATACAGGTACTTGTGTGATTGGCTGAGTCTGACTAAAATTGTGACATCTGTTAGGTGTAAATGTGACAGCTTACACACAGTCAGAAAGGTTCCCGCCCCCGCCCCCCCCCAGGGTGCATTCAAGCCTGGCTGTCATTTATCAGCTTGTCTGTTCGGTGTGATAAAGCTGCCATCTGTCTGCATGAGAAAAAGCTCTCTTACCTGCACACACATCGCAGGGTGTACCAATAGTTTCAGAGTGAAGGAGAATTCTGATGGTTTCAGGGTGTTAGACAGTTCTGGCGGTCAGTGCCTATTATGCTGTTCCTATGCTAGCATGCTAGCAGTTGTGCAGCAAAGCAAGACAAAGCAGAGCTGGGGTCGCACACAAGGGATCTCATTCAGAGAGCTGGTGGGGGGGGGGGGGCGAGGGGGGGGTTCACTAACTGTAATGGAATAAATGTTCAGATTCAATTGAGGTTAAAAAAAGTTAATTAAATATGTATTGTGGTTTTGGGCTTCAAGCACCTGTCAAAACACAAGCACATTTTATTATTTGTAGAATGAGCTATATTGGAATGGAGTGGTTTATTAAAACTCCAGTGGAAATTACAGCCCTCTGGTGCTGAGTTATGGAAAGGGAAAATGTGTTATGGTTGTTTTTCCTTTCTGGATTAATATTTAGGTATAATTGGATTTAGATTTGTCTGTAAGCCAAGGGAAATTATTTCTGTTTTTCACACGTGGTTTTGCGGTAAAAGAGTGGCTGAGTCATGGGGAACAAGTGCAGATTTACTCCTGTTCTGTTTTTAATGTCCTGAAACAGCTGAATTTATCAGTGATTTCACTTAGCACTCTCACCGAGTTTGCTGAATCTGAAATGTGAAGAATGAGCATGTTTTCCCCTGACTATTTTTTTGTTTCTGATTCTTTGATTTTACAAACGAGTGTCTGGAGGAGTGAACTTGGCGGTTTGAGGGGACATCCCAGCTCTCTTCTGCATAAAATAAATGGATGAGAAATACATGTGTTAGTTTTAAATGAGGATTGAGAGTCTGTATATGTAATTTTAATCCTTGTAATGAGTTTGGGCCATAGCCATACATTCATAATATAATAAAGAAACCTTCTCCTAAGTGAAAAATACTGGCTTCTTGCCTGAGTTTAAGAAATAACAGCACATACAGGGCTGTCTCTCTTATGCTCATAATGCTGTAATCAGACAGCAGGATGGATGTATTCAGGGTGAGTGAGCAGCTGCAATTTAAGGAGGTTTAAATGGTGCAGCCAGGCTTCATCCTCGCAAATGTGACAGCAGCAAAACAAGACCAGGTCAAAACCTAGTATATGACTGGACCTCTCCGGCCGACCAATGGTGTAACTTCATAACTCGGCCGACCAATGGTGTAACTTCATCTCTAAGTCAGTCACAGACATTCGCGTTTGTAGGGCTGGCCCCGCTGTTGTGGGCCAGCCAAAAAAAAAAGCATGATTGAATCGTAAAATCGAACCCTGATTTACAGCCGGCCGTGGTGCTGGACAGCCAGTTGCTCTGACTCGGCGGCAGATTTGCTTTATATATGTGTAGCAGCCCCCCCCCCCCCCCCCCCCCCCCCCAGGCTGCAGGTTCCCTCTGTGAGCCCAGATTCCGCCATGCAGCCCTGAGCTGTGTTTCTCCCTCTCACCAGCAGGTGGCGATAGTGGAAGCTGAGCTGGGGTGCAGTTATGGCAGGCGGCAGCGGCGGTGTAGTGGGGAGCGGGTAGGCCGGTGCCCCGCCCCAGACGGCCACACGGGGGAGTGGCTGGCCCCTGGGGCCCGGTGGTGGAGCTAGCCCCTGGGACCCGGTGGTGGAGCTAGCCCCTGGGGCCGGGTGGTGGAGCTAGCCCCTGGGGCCTGGTGGCGGAGCTAGCCCCTGGGGCCCGGTGGTGGAGCTAGCCCCTGGGGCCGGGTGGTGGAGCTAGCCCCTGGGGCCCGGTGGTGGAGCTAGCCCCTGGGACCCGGTGGTGGAGCTAGCCCCTGGGGCCCGGTGGTGGAGCTAGCCCCTGGGGCCTGGTGGTGGAGCTAGCCCCTGGGGCCCGGTGGTGGAGCTAGCCCCTGGGGCCTGGTGGCGGAGCTTTGCGCGATGGAGCAGACGGTGAGCGTGGAGAGGCAGCGGTTGGCCCGGAAACGCAGGGCCCAGCAGCTGAAGAGGTGGGCTGCCTGCGAGAGGGACCTGCAGGGCAAGAAGAGCAAGGCTGAGAAACGCCGTGGCTCCGCCCACAGCCCCGCCCACGGCCCCGCCCACGGCCCTGGAAAACACGTCACCTTTACTGCCACTGTGGAGCTTCTGGAGGCTGCTGCTCGGAATGACTTGGAGGAAGGTGGGTGTTCTCTCTCTCTCTCTCTCTCTCTCTCTCTCTCTCTCTCTCTCATTCTTTCTTTCTTTCTTTCTTTCTTTCTCTGGAATTTAAGTGATCTTACAGTCAATCAGGTATGCTTTAGCTGCACAGCCCTGCTCCTAGAGATCTACTGTCTTGCAGGTTTTTTAACCCTAATTTGGCACACCTGACTCTACTAATTAGCAGCTCAAAGGAGATCTCTAGCTGTTGAATGAGGTCTGTTTTGCTAGGATTGAAATGAAAACCTACAGAATAGTGGATCTCCAGCAACAGGCTTGATCACCACTGCTGTAGATGAACACAGATCTTCCATGTGAGATGGACAGTACATCTCCATTTGAGGAACATTTTAATGAATTCAGTCTTTCAGGAAACGATCTGCAGTGTTTCGGTATTGAAAAGGTTGAATTAGTGTGTGGAATCCACAGTGTGGCAGAGATAGAATCTTTCTGGATTTTTAGACTAAACCCTACAGTTCCATGAAGTATAAACAAAGAACTATATTTTAGCCTTTTTATTTTCAATATCATTAATCATTTTATGAGTAATTGAGCTTGTGACACTCTTTCCATAGATTTCTTAAATCTAGACAAGATATTTTATGACAAGCTTACAGCAGATGTTTTTAATAGACTTAAATTACCACTCATCAAGGAACTTGTTAAGGAACATGTGACACACCTGTCGACACAGTAAACTTGAGAAGTTGTACCTGGCTTTTTTCTCTCCTGTGGCACTCGGAAGACTTTGATAAAAGCATGTTCCTTTGTCCTTGGGATTTCCCCCTTTGTTTGAGCCAATGAAAACACTTTGCTCTCCACAGCAGAACTAAATTCGTTGAAAGCAGTGAGTAAGTTAGCTGACAAGATGTCCTCTTTTACTGAAAACTGAAAATATCCATCCAGGTGGGGTTTCCAAGTTCCTAAAAATGGCAAACGTGCCTGCGTGCGTGTGTGTGTAGGTGTGCATGCGTATGCATGCGTATATGAGTGTGTCCATGGTTATGATTTCTCTGCTGTGTGTGTGTGTGTGCATGCTTGTATGTGTGTGCGTGTGTGTGTGTACATGTGCGTGCAGGAGGGTGTGTGTGGTCATGATCTCTCTGCTCTTCTCTCACAGTGAGGTACCTGCTGGAGAACAGCGTGAGTCCAGACCTGTGTAACCAGGACGGCCTCACCGCCCTGCACCAGGTGAGTGCACCGTCTCCACCACCTGTCCCTCCTCAGACCTGTCCCTCAGACTGACTGCTCCACCTATCCCTCCTCACACCTGTCCGTCAGACGGACTTCTTACACAGAGCAGGGCTGGTTTTCAGCACGCAGGTTTCCTGGGTTACTGTTTCCTTAGTCACCACAGTTTCCCAGAATTTAACCTGCTGCAAAAGCAGGACATGCCTGTACCTCACGATTCAGCATATCACAGTCAAATATCATTCTATAAATTCTATATATCACAGTACAATTTATCACAATTCAGTATCGCAATGCAGTGTATTCTATTCTCTTGACAAAGAGGCATAACAGTAACTGTGAGGAATTAGTTGTAATTTGTAATAAATTAATAAATTAATTACATTTGTAATAAATGTATGTACTTAAAAATATAGTGAATCCCTCTCCCAACACATACGCGCACACACACACAGAATGCAAAGCCTGCAGGTGGTTCTCATCTGTTCAGTTTCCTCTGTAAGACACCTGCATGTTGAGTAAAATTGCAAGATGTAAGATTAAGATGGATATGCTATATGAATCTAGTTTATTGCGGGTCTCTCTGACGCTGCGTATCAGTTTAAATCGTGGCGGTGGCGGTGGCGATGGCGATGCAGTGATGTCACACTGCTCACGCGGTTTCGCACATAGCGACCGTGCTTGTTCCTCCGGAGAGAGCACTCCACGTGCCGGACGACTGAACGCGCTGTGAGAACCGTGCCTATGAAAGACGCGCTTATGAAAGACCCGCTTTGTCATCGTTCCTTCGGCTCATTGTCTTCCTCGTGTCGGCGGTGTTTACCGCGAAGGCTAACTCTCAGTGCGCGGGCCGTTCGGTGCGGGGTTCGGAATTTCATTGTCCTCCCAGAAACGATCTCCGCCAGCAAGTGTGACTGTTTCCGGGATTCTGAGCCTGTGAAATTATTTT